>JAPZQE010000016.1:0-366810 GCA_028828645.1 Rhodotorula sp. PL61-2
CCTCCTCTGTAGTTGTATTCTGTTGTTTGTTTGTACCGAGTCCACTTCCTCTCCTCGGCCACGAAAGGATCCCGAACTGGGCACTTCTGGATAAAAATAACCAGAACCTAGCCTAGCCTGGGAGGGTATATAATCTCCAGCTCATGCAGCGCCTCAAGCGCCTCAAGAGACGAGCCCTGGAAGGTGCCAAAATGCATGCCTGCACACAGTGCGGAAAGGGTAAGCGAGGAACGGGAGACGAGGAGAGAGGGAGCAAGCGAGAGGGAACGAAACCGATGCTGTTCTGGCTGCGAACATCCAGGTGCATCTGCACTGCATCCGAGGGGGACGCATGTGTCGTGGTGGGCAGGTTCTCCTGCGCAAGCTACTCCCCGACACCCCGCTGAGCGCGGCCGGAAGACGGGAAAGGAGGACCGGACGCACCCGCAACCCGAGCGAAGAGATGAACCCGAGTGTCCCGCCCCGCCAGATGGGGAGGAAGGAGAGGTCAAACGGCCCGTACTCAGCGCCGAGTGCAGGAAAGACAGGACAGGTGTGGGGGTCGGAGGCGTTAGGGCGGTAGCCAGTGTCGCTGCAGATAACGGGCGGGTTGAGGGGGAGTGTCAGCGACGAGCGGAGAAAGGAGTGCATGTAACGAGTAGTTGGGAGGAGGCGGAGATACCCTGCGTGATACACCGCTCCGCGCCGGGTCCACCGTACCCTCTTGCTCCCGAGCAGTCCCCTCTTCTCGCGGTCAGCGCCCTCCATAAGCGGTTGCTTTGCCCATTCGCCGTAGTCAATGGCGTACGTGTCGCCAAAAGGGTCACTCGAGGTGTAGGAGAACGAAGCGGACGAGGAGGGGGAAGAAGGGGCGGAGGAGCGGGAGAGGGAGACGCGGGAGGAGGTTGCATTGGCGGGAACGAGGCGCTCGACAACCCAGCCGCACCACAGCGTCATTCGCTGGTCGAACAGCCCGCGGCCTGCGGGGGATGTGCGCGTCAGCGACGAAAG
Source organism: Rhodotorula sp. PL61-2 (assembly GCA_028828645.1). Lineage (NCBI taxonomy): Eukaryota > Fungi > Basidiomycota > Microbotryomycetes > Sporidiobolales > Sporidiobolaceae > Rhodotorula > Rhodotorula sp. PL61-2. The sequence goes on from JAPZQE010000016.1 coordinate 991, forward strand.
CGAGCGGAAGGAAGGGGAAGGCGACGCACCGCTTGTGTGCTGCGCCGGGACGCATGTCACTCGAATCGTCTCCTCGACGCCGCTGTTGCCGTTATCGCATCGCGCGAGAGAGGAGGAGAGGGGGAGAAAAGCGGATGAGGGGAAGTTGGCCTCGTCCCACCAGTCCATCTCGAAGACCTGCTCGGCCGGGATGCCACGAGTCACGAACCACAATTTGTTCCCTACCAGCGGATGATGCGTCAGCCTGCAGGAGGAACGTGAGGTGCAGGGAATAGATCGCACCCAAACCGCACAAGTAGCGCGTCTTGGGCCAGAGGCGCTGCACTTCGAGGATCGTCGCCAAATCCAAATGGTCGTAGCTGTGCACGCGCAGAGGCATTAGCATGTCCGCTGACGCGAATGAGCCGCAGGACGCACTGGTTATGGCTGATGAGCACCGCATCGACGCCCGGAAGGTCCTCCACCTCGCACGGCGCGGGGCGCATGCGCTTCGGGCCGAAGAACGATACGGGCGAGGCGCGGGCAGAGAAGATCGGGTCGAAGAGAAGCTTGAGTGTACGCGGGCCGGAACGGGAGGAAGTGCGAGAGGTGCGAGATGAGGGGGAGGCAGAAGGGCAGGAGAGCGGGACCTCGACGAAAGCACCGGCGTGCCCGAGCCAGGTCCCGCAGATCACCTCGTCCGGCTCACCCTGCTCGGTTGCGAGAGCGGGACGTGCCGCATGACCGCCATCAACCCGCGCCCTTCGCCGCCGCGCGACCTTGCCCCAGTCGGGCTTGACCACCTCGACATCATCCACCTGTCCCTCGAGTCCCTTCAGCGGCGCACTGAGCCACGCGCCACGGAAGAGTGCGCTGAAGGACGGGAGGTAGGCCGAGCGCCACGGGTTGAAGTACGAGGTGTTGCCGGTGAGCGGGTGGAGGCGATGGTGCGGTGCGAGGGGCAAGGTGGACATGGCGAGGCGCCAAAGGCGGGCGGCGCGGGTAGTTATCGTAAGAGGCGCGGAGGAAAGCAGAGTGGAACAGAGCGCGGTGCGGGAGGTCCGGGGACTTGCCGAGTGAGGAGGTACTTTGAGGAGCAGGAGACAGGAAGCGAGAGTCCAGCGAGTCTGAGCGAGCTAGCAGACAATCTGGCAGCTTCCTTAGACCGTTCATACAGACGGCCACACCCTGCAGAGCGCTGTGCATGGCGTTCGACATGTCTTCAAATGGCGCGGCGATGAACCGCGAGAGCGAGACGGCCATACGACGGGAACATCTCGGAGCAAGACAGACACGTCCAGCGCGGCGGAGCGAAGTCTGCAGATGCAAGCACGCGTCGCCGGGCGAGGTGCGAGCGCGATGAAGAGGAGAGAGCTCCTCGCGAGCGCGTCTCCCTCTCCTCCTCCGACTCTCCCCGCGCGCTCTGGCGGGAAAGACTCACGCGATAGCGCTCAGCTGCTCCTTGTCGCGCGTCCCAGCTGCGCTTGAACCGCTCCCGTCTCGCGAGGCGTCGTCGCCGCCATCCCCTCCTGCGCGACTTGCTCGGGCCATCCGCGACTCGCACGTGGCAGGACAAGTCGAGACTCGCAGTGCTTGCATTTAGGCGGCTAACGTGCGTCCACTCTTCTTCGCAGCTCCTCACGAGGCGTGCAGCGGCTGGGACGGCTTCAGGAGGTCGTGCGCCGGGACAAGGTGGGGGGAGCAGCGCTCGCGAGAACGGCGGCATCCGGGGAGGATCGCGTCCGGTGCACACGATCAGAAGCATCCCGTCGCCATGCCCACGAGCGCGCGCCCCACATCTCGTCGTCGCCCCCGAGATTCTCTCGACCAGGAGCCTCTGCGCCGACGGACGAGGTGCTTGCGCGACCGAGCGCACCAACGACGCTCCCCATGTCACCAGAGGGACCGTACTGACCCTCTCTTACTTTCCCGACAGTCAATAACCTCGAAAGCCAGCCAGAGAGAGCATGTCCGCCCCGGCGACCCCGTCCCGCGAGCCGTCCTCGGCGTCGTCCACCTCGTCCGGCGAGACGGCCCGTGGCGCAGGCGACTCGCCCACCACGCATACCGACCATCCCTCTCCGACCGACGAGCTCGGCACGACCCCGACCCCGTCGCTGACCGCTCAGCTCGCCTCGACGCCTTCAGCCTCTCACGCCCGCCCCGTTCCGGCAAGCGCCTCTTCCGCCCAGACCACCTCGTCCCCGACTCCGAACTCGCATCGGCGTAATCTCTCGTCCGCCTCGGCCAACACCGGCGGGCACTCTGTGCCGAACTCCGCTGTCAACTCGCCCGCGCGGCGCGAGTACGGCGCGTCCGGCCCTTCGGACCTCAGCGACACGGTCCTTCATGAGGAGAGCGGCGAGGAGGGCGATGACGCCGTCTTTGGCGGAAGCGCGGGCGGCGACGGTGCACCGCACGCACGCAACGCCCTCGGGCTGAGGCGCACGAGCGGGGCGGCTCCGGCCTCGGCGCGCACGCGCCCGCCCAGCGCATCACTCCAGCTTCCCGCGGCATCTACCGGTAGCGGGCCGAACTACCGCCGCAGCATCAGCGTCAACACGAGCGCTTCCGCCGCATCCGTCCCGGCCTCTGCCCCCTCTCCCGCGTTCGGCGCGCCCCGTCCAGGGCTGTACCACCCGCAGTCCTCGGCTCGCCTCTCGGCAGCACCTTCGACAGCCTCTCACTCGCGTGCTCGCGTCGCAGGAGTGGCGGGCGGACGCCGTTCTGTCTCTCGCACCGGTCGGCACTCGACCACTGCGAGCGAAGCTTCGTCTGACGACGACGGGCCGGACTGGGCGCGCGGGCCCCAACCGCTTGGGTACGAAGCTGAGCTTGCGGGTGCGCCGGAGCGGAGGAGGAGGGACTACGTCAAGAGCGAGGGGGAGGATGATGAGGTGCAGACGCGGGACAGGGGGGAGGAGCTGGTCCGCAAGCGTATGAGGGAGAGGAAAGTGCGCCGTTCTCCCTTGCTTGTACCACGGCGAGACTACTCTGCTGACGTCGCGCACCCACAGGAGGCGCGCAAGGCGGCGATCGCGCAGCGGATGAAGGACGAGTCGCAGCGGCGCATCTCGGCGTACACGCAGGTCTCGGCCGCTAGCGGCGACTTCGACGACCGCGTAGGGCTCGGCTTTCCCTCATCGAGCGCCGGGCCGTCAGCCCCGCGCACGCGCGACGCATCCGTCGCCCGCTCAGAGAGGAGCAACACCGCCTACTCGCTCTTCTCGGACGCGGGCGGGCCGCGCTCCCCGACTCTTACGGCGCAGCAGACGCCGTGGTCGCCGCTCCCGCTCCCGCACCACCAACATCCGCCGTACGCGCACGTCCCGCGCCCGAACCTCGGCCCGCGCGGAGCGAGCTACCTCTCGTCCGCATCGGCGTCGGCGACGTCGCGAGCAAGCGATACAGGGGGCCCCTCGCACGCCCAGACGGGCCGCGCCGGGAGCGTCATCGAGGGTGAGGAGGACGAGCTGAGCGGGCAGGACCCGCGAATGGAGGACTGGGAGGACGGCGGCGCCGACGGGACGCATCGCGAGGAGAGCGATGAGGAGGTAGAGTACACGCTCAAGGACCGCCAGGACGTACGTCTTCTTTTCCTTCGCTCTACCGCACTAGCTCCCGCTTATGATATTGCCCGCCCGCAGGCCATCAACGTCGAGCACCCTTTCGGACTGCCGATCTGGAAGCCCGCGCTCTACAAGAAGAGCCGCTCGATCGCGCGCCATGCCGAGTCCGCCCTTCATGCCGCACCCTCCTCGACCGCCCTGCACCATCTTCTCCCGTCGAACGTCCTCTGGACCCTCCTCTTTGGTATCTTCCTCTTCGCCCTCTGCGCCCTCATCAGCGCCGTCCTCTTCCTGACGCCCTTCGGCGGAAGCAAGTACGGTCGCGTCGTGTGGGAGCTCGGGACGTACCTCTTCTGGCCCTTCGGCAAGTACGTCGAGGGGTGGACGAGCGAGCCGCACGACGTCCTCGACGCGCAGGAGCACGGCGACGAGGCGGGCGAGGAGGAGCATCCGGCGCGCAGCGATGAGGATGCCGACGAGGAGGAGGACGCGCCGCTGGCGAGTTACCGCGACGATCCCGAGGCGGGCGGGCGCACCTTCCGCCGCGGCAGGAGCGGCACGATCAACGGCAACACGGCGTCGACCGCCTCGCGCACCTCGCGCCCGTCGGTCGCAGACGTCTTTGCCGGCGAGCACGACGGCGCCTCGCTCCCGGACGAGCCGCTCCGCCGCAGCGACCGCACGTACGTCCCGCACGAGCGCTCCTCGCTCCTCGCGTCAAACTCGACGGCGCGGCCGGTTTACGGTGCACGCGACGATAAGACTGCGCGCTCGTCGAGCGAGGAGACGACGGTCGGGCACGGTGGCATCGCGCCGCACGACTTCAGCAAGGACGGCGACGCGCACGGGTTCCGCGTCCGCGCGCTTGGACGGCTCGCCTATTGGGCGTTGTTCTACCTTGTCGTCGCACCCGTCATGGCGCTCGTCGCGGCCCTGTGCTGGATGTTCGTCTTCACCATCCCGATGGCGCGCCTCCTCTGGGTCCTCCTCAGGCACCTCAATAACGAGCCGCTTTCGCTGCACTTCCGCTCGCCGCCCGAATACGCGCCCGTTGCGCAGGACCTGGCGACGGATGTCGAGGCGCCCGACGTGCACGCCGACGGGCCATCGCACCAGCCCGGCTCGACGATCGTCTACCCGCTTCGCGCGGGCCAGCCTGCACCGCCGCTCCCGCGCAAGTCCCTCGTCGCCGACAAGCGAAAGGGCCGCCTGCGCGGGCCGCACCCGACGGTGCTGCTTTGCACGTACCGCGCGGCTGGGCTCGAGTACTACAAGTACACGGTCGACGGCGTCAACGTCTGGTTCGTCAACCTGCTCGCCCTCGTGGCGCTCGCCATCCTCGACTTTCTCGTCCTCAAGCCGTACGTCGAGCGCAAGTACCCCGACGGCGGTGCCGGCTTCCTCGGCTTCCTCACGAGCTCCGCCTTCGTGTTCAACGCGTCGCTCCTCAGCGTCATCCCGCTCAGCTACTTCCTCGGTATGGCCGTCGCCTCGATCTCCGCCCAGTCGTCAATTGGCGTCGGTGCCGTCATCAACGCGTCCTTCGGCAGCGTGATCGAAATCATCCTCTACGGCATAGCGCTCACCCAGGCGAAGGGTGAGCTCGTTGAGGGCTCCATCGTCGGCAGCATCTTGGCGGGCGTCCTTCTCATGCCGGGCATGTCGATGATTGCGGGCGCTGTTCGTCGCAAGGAGCAGCGCTTCAACGCCAGGAGCGCGGGCGTAACGAGCACGATGCTCATCATGGCGCTCATTGGCACGCTCACGCCGACACTTTTCTACGAGATCTACGGCTCGGTGCGTGCTCTTTCCTCCTCCCACTTGAGGCGGGAGACCTGAGTTTTCCTTGCCACCGCAGTTCCAGCTCACGTGCAACGACTGCGACCCGCTGCCGAACGCATCCTCCGGCCCCGAGTCGTGCCGCTCGTGCTACTACGAGCACGTCTCGCCCGCCGACGACCCCTTCTACCGCGAGACGGTCGTACGGCTTTCATACTACTGCGCGATCCTGCTCGTTCTTGTGCGCACCGCCTTCTCCCTTCTCACTTTCCTCCCTCTCGCACCCCCGCTCCTCTCCTGCGCGCACTTAAGCTGACCGTCCCCTTCCTGTCCGCTTGTTCGCCCGCAGTCGTACCTCATCGGCCTGTGGTACTCGCTCAAGACGCACGCCTCGCAGATCTGGCAGAACGCGGCACCAACAGGGCAGGACCACGCCCGCCCTCTCTCCTCCGCCGCTCAACCTTCTCTCGCCGACCGCCGCTCGCTGTACCAGCGCATTGTCCCGTCGCAGCTGTTCCAGCAGGTTAAGCATCGCGCCTCTGCTACCGGCAACACTCCGCTGGCGACTCCCCTGCTCGGTCCAGCGGCGCTACCACCTCACAAGCTCACCGATGGCACCCCTCAGCAGCAGCAACACGCCGCGCCTCTACAACTGCCCGACGGCCTCACCCCTGACGAGCTCAACCGCGCCTTCCAAGTCGTCGCGACCGCCGCCTCGGCGCTCCAGCCGCCAGCCCCGCACCTCCGTCGCAGTGTCTCGCACGCGCGGGAGACGTCGGCGCAGCAGCAGCACGCGCACAAGGAAGAACACGAGGAGGCGCACGGCGGGCACGATGCGCCAAACTGGAGCAGGGCGAAGAGCGCGACAGTGCTCCTCGCATGTACCGTCCTCTACGCCATCATCGCCGGTGCGTTCCCCACTCTCCTTTCTCGTGCGTGTCGAGCTAACCCGTTCGCGCTCCTGCAGAGATCCTCGTCGATGTCGTTGACGTCGTCCTCGAGGGCTCGGGCATCCCGGAGAAGCTTCTCGGCGTGACGCTCTTCGCGCTCGTCCCCAACACGACCGAATTCATGAACGCCATCTCGTTCGCGCTTAACGGCAACATCGCCCTTTCGTGCGTTCGTTTCGCTTCATTCCCACCAGCGAGAGCTGACCTTGCGGGCTCGCCTCCGTGCCCGCAGGATGGAGATCGGCTCTGCATATGCGCTGCAGGTCTGCCTCATCCAGATCCCCGCCATGCTCGCGTTCACTGCGTACTACGGCATTGGCAAAGAGTCGATGGCTCACCACGCGTTTACGTGCGTTCCGCTTCACCTTGCTCCGCACTTGTGGAAGTCGCAATTTCCGATTGCATGAAAGCCTGACCGCCTCAACCTCGCAGGCTCGTGTTCCCGCGGTGGGACGCTGTCACCATGCTGTTCTCCGTGTTCCTCATCACATACGTCTACCTCGAAGCACGGTGCGTCGCTCGCTTCTTTGCTCCCAAACTTCCCTTTGCCCGCTTCCCCTTCGGGCATTCACCTCGCCTGACCTCGCACCACTCTGCACCCAGGTCGACGTATTACCGAGGCTCGATGCTCGTCCTCGCGTACCTCGCCCTCCTTGGCGGGTTCCTCTTCGCACCGCGCGACCGCGACACGAGCGACAACCCCGACTTCACCGGCAACTCGCTCGTCCTCGCCGCGGCAGCGCCCTGCACGCTCTCGCTCGCGGGCAAGGCCAACGCCGTCCTCCTCTCCCTCTTCTCGCACTAGCTTTCCCTCTTCCCTCCGGGGATCGTTTCGCACCCCCCTCTGTAGCCCCGCTTTCGTACGACCCGTAATGCTCACGTGCGCTTTTCTACGTTATGCTCGACGCGCTCGTGTGCCTGAAAAGGCAGTGAGAGCGAGACCAAGGCAAGAACACGATCCCGCCGAACCTTCCTCCGTTGTAGCCCACCAGACGAGCTGATGAGGAAGGAGAGTGGTAGGTGGAAGGCGCTAGGTGCGGCAAAGACGAGCCGGATCTGTCGGTGGCATCCCGACAGGCTCTGAGTGGATCAACGCGAGTTCGCGCATCGTCTGAGCGATGTGAGGCAAGAGCAAGTGGAGGCAGAATCGCGGCGTGCAAGTTAGTTCACGCTCCACCACAAACCAGAGAGGGTGCGTGCGGTGCCCCCTCGCGAACTGCTTTCACCGCCCGCGTGCGAGGCTGCAAGCACACTGCAGCACTGTGTAGAGGACGAAAGGTGCGCCCGGCGGGGACGGTGACCTTCCCAAGTCGTGACTCTTCCGCTCGCGCGGACGACGAGCACCTGCAGCTCGAAGGCCAGCGGGCTCTGCGACGCTGCGCACCAGCCCCTCGCCTGCCTGGCATGCAGAAGAACCTTTAGAGGAGAGCTGCACAAGGGGTGGTAAAGTGCGAAGAGGAAGCAGCGCACACGAAACTTTGCAGCAAGCCCCACTCTCGGCGAAAGTGGCAGGATGAAACGCACTGCATTCGCGCACGAGGCAGAAGAGAGAGAGAGGGGGGTAACAGCAAAAAAAGGGGGTAGGGTAGGGTAGGGGGGGTTCTATCACTCAGGGCTATGCACAGCTTTTCTCCGTCACTTCTATCCTCCTCCTCGCTCGCCTCGTCTCGTCTCGTCTCGCGCGCACGCGCGCACGCGCTCACCACCCGCCGCCCGTCTTCTCCGGGGGCATCTTGTTCGAGTAGTCGATCTTTGCGCCCTCCTTCTTGGGCGGCTCGTCGCCCGACCCGCGGTGGCCGTCCTGCCGGCCCGCGTCGCCGTCCGAGGCCTCGTCGAGCGAGCCCTTGAGCGCGACGTCGGTGAAGGCGTTGTGCAGATGAACGGATTTCGCGCCTGCTGCAATGTCGAGGTACGAATCGAACTGCACATCTGAAGTATCAGCGCCATGGCCCGCAGCGACGTAAGGAAACAAGGCTGACAGAGATGGCGCCCTCCTTGTCGACGTCGACCTCCTTGATGACGTTCTGGACAGCCGCCTCGTCCACCTCGGTGTACCCGAGACGCTGGTACGTCTTCGAAAGGTCCTTCGTGTCGATCTTGCCGTCGTGGTCGGCTGCGGGCGGAGACGAATGCGAAGGGGAAGGAGGGGAGAGAGTCAGCCGTCGCTCGACCGCGAGTTCCGCGCTCCGGGACAGCGAGAGAAGCGACAGCGTCCCGGTCGAGAGGTGCGGGAAGGATCAAAGATCGAGGGCAGAGGAGGGAGAGAAGCGAGGGAAAGAAGGGAAAAGGGCGAAAGAGCGCGACCCACCGTCAATCTTGGCGAACCGCTTCTTGAGCGTCTGCAGCTCGTCGGGCGTGAACACCGCGCGCGACGTGACTGCGGCGGTCGAGCCGGCGGGGGCGAGGCGGGGCGGGTCAGTTCCACCCGACTCGACGCAACCGGGGTGGAGGAAGGACGGGAAGGAAGGGAGGGGAGCAAACGCACGCTCGTCCTGGTGCCCGCGGTTGGCCTTGTGCCTCCCCTCGCGCACATCCTCGAGCGTGAGCCCGTCCATCCTGCTCCTGCTGATGCCCATGCTCGTGAGGAACTCGCACGCGTCGCGGAACTCCTTTTCGCGGCGGGGCTGGTCCCACCCGAGCTCGGTGCTCATCATGTCGATCACGGTCGGGAGCGCCTCGAGCGCGGCCTCGCTGTTGAGGAACGAGAGGCGCGTGCGACGCGCGATCACGTCCACCGCCGTCGCGGCGTACTCGCGGCGGCACGCCCAGGTCACCTGCGGGCGACGAGCGGCGCACAGCGCCGAAAGGTCAGCCTTTAAGAAGTGTGGCAAGCAAACAGGGAGAGTCGCACCTCGGCATCGATGTACGGGTAGACCGGGTCAAGCCTCTTGCCGTGCACGGGGAAGCGCAGCCCCGTCGGCGGCGCCATCGAGCAGACGCCCCACGCGCGGTCGCCGCTGCGCGTGGACACCCACCCGTCTCAGCACGCGCTCCACACGCCCCGCGGCCGGACAAAAGAAGGGAGGACGCACTAGTTCTCGGCGAGGTTCTTGGCCACGTCGACCTCGAGTCCAAAGTGCTGGATGAGGCGGATGAACATGAGCGGGCTCCAGCCCTGCGAGCCGACGAGCTGGACGTCCTGCGTGATGCAGCCGCGCTTGGGCTGGAGACTGTACTCCTTGATCGCGCGGTCGACCGTCTCCTCGGCCATCTGCGGAGACAGCGGGGACAGCAGGGGGCGTCAATCGGTCGTGCGCGCCGAGGGAAAGAGGGAGGGAGGGCGCGGACGCACGGCGCGGTAGGTGGTCCACTTGCCGCCGGCAATGGTGATGAGCCCGCTCGGGCTCACGTCGATGAGGTGGTTCCGTACGAGGCTCTGGGTGTCCTTTGCGTTGGGGTCCTTGACGAGCGGGCGGAGGCCGCTCCACGCGCTGAGTACGTCTCCGCGGCGGACGCGGATGTCGGGCGAGAGGTAGTTGCGGACCTCGTTGAGGATCCACTCGATCTCCTCCTCCTTGGGAACGGGGTGCTGCTCGACGCGCGCGGGCGAGTCGGTCGTGCCGGCGATCGTGTTGCCCTGCCAGGGCAGGAAGAAGATGACGCGGCCGTCGCTCGTCGAGGGGTCGATGAGGCCGATCTTGGCCGGCGCGTAGTAGTTCGGGAGCGTGATGTGCACGCCCGACGCGGGGGCGACAATGTTCTGCGCCTTCTGGTCGTCCATCGTCCGGATCCCGTCCGAGAACGGGCCCGTCGCGTTGATGACGCCCTGCGAGCGCGCCGCGCGCGTGTCAGCTCGCTCGCTCCTCCTCCTCGAGTGACCCATCCGTGCGCGATCTACGACGCACCTTGCTCTTGGTCTCCCACTCGCGCCCGGTCAAGACGTCCTTCATGCGCGCGCCGCGGACCTTGCCCTGGTCGTCCTTGATGAGCGAGGTGACCTCGCAGTGGTTGGCGGCGACGGCGCCGTACTGGACGGCGGTGAGGAGGAGGGCGACGTTCATGCGCGAGTCGTTGTGCTGGCCTGCTCGGGTCGGTGCGGGGTCAGTTCGAGGGGTGCTCTCCCGCCGTACGAGGGAAATGCTCCGCACCGTCGTAGTAGACGACCGCGCCGGTGAGGCCGTCGCCCTTGAGCATGGGGAACGCCTCGAGGGCCTTGCCCTTGCCCATGACGTACGACGACTCCATGTTGGCCTTGCCCGCGAGGAGGTCGTAGAGCTTGGTGCCGCTGCGTTCGGATGACGAAGGGGAGAGGCGTCAGTGGGGAGTTACGCATCGAGGGAAAAGGTGGGAAGGAGTCCCGACGCCGCCCTCGAGCAAGTGATAGGGAGGACGCACGCAAAGAAGTAGGGGATCTGCCAGTAGGTGTAGACGGGGAGCATGATGGGGAGCGAGTGCGAGAGGTAAGGTGCGGTGTGGAGGAACGTCTTGCGCTCGTGGAGGGCCTCCTTGACGAGCTTGTACTGCTCGTAGTCGAGCTCGAAGACGGCCTTCTGGAGGTAGCGGACGCCGCCGTGCACGAGCTTGGTCGACTTGGACGAGGTGCCTGCGGAAGCATCGGTGGGCGTCAGCGGGGAAAGTGCGCTATCGCCGAGGTTGGCGCATCTTGCGCCCCGGCGGTGGGGGAACAAGACCGCCAGAGGGACCGCCACGGAACGCACCAGAGGAGAAGTCGTCGCGCTCGACGACGGCGACCTTGAGGCCTCGCGCGGCGGCATCGAGGGCGACGCCTGCGCCGGTCGCGCCTCCTCCGACGATGAGGAGGTCGAACTCGCGGTCGTCGCCGTCGTCGTGCGAGGGTGGCTCGCGTGCGTTGCCGGCGGGGTCCTGCTGCCCCTCGCGCTGCACGGAGCTGTGCTTGTCGCGGCGGGCGGCGTCCGAGGGGAGGGCGCTCTCGCCGCGCTTGCCGTCGTGCTGTGCGTTGGATGCGGGAGGCTGTGCGCCGAGCTTCTGGAGCATCTCTTCGCGCGAGGGCGGGGTCCACATGGTCGAGGGGCGGTCGAGGGTGCCCTCGGGTGCGGCGTCCATGCGGAGCGGGTTGGCGGGGGAGAAGTAGAGGGCCTGGGCATCGACGTTGTGCGTCTGAGGGGGCCCGCTGGTGAGGAGCGAGTAGGAGAACGCCGAGGGGACGGCGACGAGGGCGGCGGTGAGGGCGGGCCGACGCCGCGGGAACGAGCCGGGGCGGAAGAAGCGCGACATGGCGTGCGGGTGAGTGCTTGATCTATAGAGAGTGTTCCCTTGTGTGTGGCTACTGCTGAACTCGTGCAAGGGGGGAGAGAGCGAGAGCGAGAGAGAGAGGGTCGGTGTCGGCGGAGTGGGGGAGGGCGAAGGCGAGGTCAGCGACGGATGCTCTCTGGACGGAGGCTGCGAGTCGCAGTGCACGCTGGCGCGGCGTGAACCCGCGCACGCACTCGCTCTGCGCCTGACTGCGCGGGAAGTGGCCACCTGGCAGAGGAGACTGCTCAGGCCTGCGATCGAGCGCGCTGTCGAGCGATGCAGCCCGTCGACGCACCGCGGGCACGGGTATCTCTTCCGAGTGCAGTGCAGTGCAGTGCAGTGAACAGACAACTGCAGATGGCCACACGGGCACTCGAGTGCCGCGCACCAGCGCTCTACGCGACCGACCGAGCGGGCAGCGCGGGGGGTGACGCACTGGCAGGGCCCGAAACGGGGGTCAGCCCCACCCGGAGATGCGCGGGGTTACCTCACGCTCCTCTTATTGCCACGCACAGAGTTACTGCAGAGCTAGCTAGCTTGCTAGGTAAGGAAGCACACGGCCCATGGCGTGTTCTGCGAGAGGGGGGGTGGGCGGCTTGCCAAGAGGTGGTTCAGGGGGAAGCGCAGGGGCGGTGCACGCCGTCCTCTGCTCGCGCTGTCGTCCGTCCGTCCGTCCGTCGGCCGCGTTCCCGCTCGTCGCCGCCAGAGCTTACGAGCAGCAGAGCAGCGTAGACTCGAACCTGCCCCTCGCGTGGATGGCCAGCCCGCTCTCGCCCGCGGGCAAGGCCTCGGCGACCACCTCGCTCTCGTCGGACCCGTCGCCGCCGCCGCCCGCAGCCGCCGCCGCCGCCGCCCAGTCTCACGACGAGCCTCGGCCGCTCCCGCCGCTGCACGACGCCGCACAGCGCGGCGATGTCGAGCGCATCTTTGCCCTCCTCGACGCCCCGCCCGCGCACCACCACGCGCCCCTCACCGCCAGCGACCCCGACCCGCAGGGGATCACGCCCCTCCACTGGGCCGCCATCAACGGCAACGTCGTGTGCGCAAAGGCCCTCCTCGACCGTGGCGCACACCTCGACCCGCGCGGAGGAGACCTCATGGGCACCCCGGTCATGTGGGCCGCCAGGTGCGTCCGTCCCTTCCTCCTCGCCGCCGCTCGACGGGATGCTCGCACGGGACCACGAGGAACGCATGGGCAGCGCGCGAGTGCGCCCGCTTGGATTGGACGGGCAGAACGCCACTTTCTGGGCAGCCTTCCTTCCGCGCAACGGCCGAGTGTGGGCGCAGCAGTCTCTCCCGCGCTGCCAATGGGCGCTTTTTCCGCGTGTCGTACGGAGTAACTGCGACCCGTACTCGAGAGACGGACGCGCGCGCTCGAGCCCTCCCCGCGAGAGGAGGCACGCAAGAGGCGCTTCGCCAGCCGGACGGACGCCGGGCGACCGGGCGCGCGAGCTCAAACACGTTCTACCAGAAGCCCTGTCGCACATGTGCGGCCCACATTGACACCCCCTTTGCCGTCCCGCAGGAACGGGCACCTCGCCGTCGTGCACCTCCTGCTCAAGTACGGCGCCGACCCCACCCTTCTCGACTCGCAAGGGTTCAACATCCAGCACCTCGCCGTGCACTCGTCGTCCGCCTTCCTCCTCGCGTACCTCCTCTTCACCCTGCAGCCCCTCGCGATCGACGCCGCCGACCCCGAGGGGCACACCTCGCTCGCGTGGGCGTGCTACCAAGGCGACGCGATCAGCGTCGAGCTCCTCCTCGCCGCGGGCGCGTCCCCCTCGCGCACCGACGCCGCGGGACTCACGCCCCTCCACTGGGCCGTCACCAAGGGCAACGCGTCGTGCATCCGCCGGATCGCGTCCGCGCCCGGCGTCGACCTCCACGCGCGCAACGCCGACGGAAAGACGGCCCGCGAGATGGCCCTCCAGCTCAAGTCGTACGCCGCGTACGCGCGCGCGCTCGCCGACGCCGGGATGGACGAGAGCGGCGCGCGCGTCGACCGCCCGCTTGGCGAGCGCAACACGCGCCGCGCCATCTTTGCCGTCGTCGGTGTCGCGATCGGGTCCGCGTTCGGGCTCGGCGCACACACGCCGTGGTACGTCGCGCTGCTCGCGGTCCCCGCCGCCGCGTTCGCGATGCACCACGTCGTCGTCCGCGTCCTGCTCGGCACCGCGCAGCTCCCTGCTGCCGCCCGGGGCGCGCACGGACACGGACACGGACACGGGCATGCGGGAGGCGCGGGGGAGAGGGTCACCAAAAGCCCATACTTGTGCGCGATCATCACGGCGAGCCTGGGCTGGGTCGCGTGGGTGTGGGTGACGCGGTTCGTTGGACGTGCGTGCTGCGTTCCCCTTTCCCTCCCTCCTTCCTCTTCATTCTCTCCGCATCTTCCTTTACCCTTCTTTCGGCCATTGTGTTGTTTCCCCCACCTCCCGCTCCTCACCCCTCATCGCCCGCTCGCGCTGACCCCCCTTCCCCTCTGCGCAGTGCACGACCACACCCTCCTCAACCTCGTCTTCCTCGCCCTCTTCTCCGCCTGTGCCTACAACTTTTACCGCGCCGTCACGCTCGACCCGGGGACCGTCCGCGGGCCGCCACCCGGCGGAGAGGAGATGAAGGAGGTGCGCTGTCGCTCCCCCTCCTCTGTGCCGGCTTCCTCGCCCGAAAGAGGTGCTCACCGACATGTGCATCCCGCGCGCAGGTGATCGAAGAACTCGTCGAAGCGGGCGCGTTCAACGGGATGAACTTCTGCCTCACCTGTCTCGTCCGTCGCCCCTCTCTTCCTCTTTCCTTTCCCCCGTCGTTCTGACCTGGAGAGGGCTAACGGCTGACGGGCGGGCGCAGGTTCGAAGACCGCTGAGGAGCAAGCACTCGTATGCGACCGAGCGGTGTGTCGCGAGGTTTGACCAGTGCGTTCCGCGCGACTCTCGCGCTGCCGTTCGAGCTCGCTCGTGCGCGTCTACGCGGGAGGCTGACTGGGCTTGCTCAATCGCGCATGCAGCTACTGCCCATGGGTGTGGAACGATGGTGCGCTTTCTACCTTTCGCTCTCCCCCGCCCAGCGATGCTGACCCGCCCACTCCCCGCATAGTCGGAGTCAACAATCATCGGCAGTTCCTCCTCTTTCTCGCGTCGCTCGTCTTTGGCGTCATCGCCTTTATGCGCCTCACCTACGGCTGTGCGCTCGCTCCCCCCCGCCATGTCGCTCCCGCTGACTCCGTTCCGCTTGCGCGCAGACTTCTACGAGAAGGCGCCCGACCTCCCCCCGACGGCCTCGTGCCCGTCGCTCACGCCCACGCTCCTCTGCATGTCGCTCCTCTACGACCCGTTCGCGCTCCTCGTCGCGTTCTGGGCGTCCCTCCAGCTCACGTGGACCGTCATCCTCCTCGGCGCGCAGGCGTGGCAAGTCGCCCGGCAGCTCACGACGCTCGAGCAGAGCAACCTCGGCCGGTACGGGTACATGGGCGGCAAGCCGGGCGTCAGCGGCGCGGCGCAGCAGGGCGCCGTCGACAAGTGGAACGCGGCGCGCGCGGCGAGGCACGCGGCCCAGGGGACGGGCGACGCCGGCGACGGCGGCGAGGACGACCCGGCCTCGCTTGCGCACGCTCCCGCGCCCGCGCCCGACCTTGCGGGAACGAGCGACAGCCCCGCGCGCGCGAGCCCGCGCGCAAAAGGGCAGATGGCGTTCCTCCTCCGCCTCCTCGGGCTCGACCGCTTCCTCTCCTCCTCCTCGTCCTCCTCCTCGTCATCGCGCTCGCGCCGCACGCAGGGCGCGAACCCGTTCGACCTCGGTCCGTGGGCCAACTGCGCCGATTTCTGGACCGCCGGCGGCGCGCTCGGCGTCAGGTACGACGAGCTGTACGGCGTGCCCGAGGGCGGGTTCGCGCGCGCGGTCGCGGAGCGGAGGGCGAGGGAGAGGGAGGAGCGCGAGCAAGCTGGAGGTGGGGGCGCGGGGAGGTGGAGGAGGGGGAGCGGCTCGGGCGCGGGCGCGGGAGGAGGCGCGTACGAGAGGGTCCCCCTCGGGGAGGTGTAGCGCGCTCTCGCGTGGGGTGAGGGCTGTATGGAGCTGGCGGATCCTCCTCGCGGGCTTGCGCGTACTTGCGACTGTTGAAGCTCGGCGGACAGCGGCGCAGTCGGCACGAACGCCTTTTCAAGGGAAAGGCCGGACGACGAACGCGTGCCGAGGTGTCCCATGGCAGGGAAACTATCAGGCTGAGCGGATAGCAAGGAGCGCGACAGAGAGTGACAGCGAGAGCAAGAAGCGGGGACAAGCGGCAGTGGACCGGCCGCGTCGACTTGGGGGCCAAGAAGCACAGCACCGCGGGAGTGCCACAGAGGGCTGTGCTGGGCTGTGCGCAGCGAGGCTTTGCATCTCAAGGCGAATCGCCTCGATGTGAGAGACAAGACCAGCAAAGCTGAAGAGCGACTTGCGAAGGTGAGTCACCGCTTGCACCCTCCCATCTGAATATCGCAGCGTCGCCAGTCTCCGCCGAAGGTACGACGTCCGCACGCTCAAGAGCTCAGTAAGCCCGTCCGAAATACCTCCTCGCGGCGCGCAGCCCGAGCGGCACCCCGTGCGCCGTTCCGAGGCTATGCGCCGCCTGCGCATGGGGCGGTTCGACGCCCCTGTGGCGAAGGACGCCCTGCTGTTTCACCCGTCAAGGGAATCTCAGGCTGTGGAGAGCTGGGAAGGTGGAGGAAGGGCGGGGACGCACGAAGATCTCGAGCGCGGCGGCGTTGATGGCCGCCATACCGGCTCCCTCTCCAGACCTGATCTGTACGACTGCCGCAGAATGGGAACAAGGTCAGGACGAGTGCCTCTCGCGATGAGAGTGTGCTCGGGAAGGAGACGAGGGCCCGAGGACGAACGAAAGTTGCCTGTTGAGCATGCGCCGGGCGGCGCGGCGGGCGTCAGCAAACTGGACAGGACGCGAGGGCCATCGAGCCGTGCGCACAGTTGTTCACCAGGTCCGCATCACTCTGGCCTTGTGCCCACAAGTTCAGCGCGGAACGGAAGTTGGTCATCTTGGCGAACGAACGGATAGTTGCGCGTTAAGCGGGAGCGAGCGGTCGAGTCGGAATGTCAGCTGGGCAGGCGTGGAGGCATCGGCAAGGGACGGAAACGCACGATGCGGATCATGTCATTTACTGTTGCCTGGAGTGCAGCTCCCTGGGCCGTGCCGACCTGCTGGTAGACTGCAGGCGGAACGGGCGAGAGGCGCTTGTCAGCCCGGGCGCTGGCGACGAGAGGGGAACTGCGGAGTAACGCACGAGTGAAGTCTGCAGTTCTCGACCGTCAGCGTTTTGGAGGTGGAAGGGCAGCTGGAGCGCACATTGCGAGACCAATGCGGGAATGCTTGCGGGCGGCTGCGGCGAGCCTGGGGCAAACCTGGCGAGTGAAGCCGAGTAACCCATCTTGGTGGCAGCGAATCAGGTCGGTTTGGCAGGTCAAGGTTGAGCTGGCAAGCGGGAAGAAGAAAAGGGAGACAAAGCCTGTGAGAGGAGAAGCAGGAGATGGACAGGCCGCGTCAGGGGCTAGCGAGCACAGCATCTCGCGATGTCCACGGCAGCAGAAACAAGGCTGTGTACGGAGGCGGTGTTCATCTGGACGATCCGAGCGGCCTGGCCGAACAGAGCGAGGCACTAGAGCGAATTGCGAAGGTCAACCTCGCATAGCTCTCCAGCAGAAACAGCGTGGAGAGAAACGCTCGATACCCTCTCGCTTTGCTTCAATAGATCCCGGCACACAGTCAGACTCTGCGAGAGACACGGAGCCAATCGCCCCCCGAGACGAGGAGGAAAGCCTCGGGGCGCGACAAGCGTGGCCGGGTCTGGAAAGGGCACAGCGCAGAGCGCGAGGATCTGAGGCTGTCGCCCCTGACCTCGAGACTGTAGCTAGACTTGCGGCGCTTGGCATGATGAAACGGCAAGCGGGGTGGGAGGAGAGAGGGAGGCCGACGGCCCGGGTTGACGACAGATGAAGCGGTGTCTCGCGAGCAGCATTCGAAGCCCTCTTGTTGCAAGCCGTAATCGCACATCACACAGAGACACCTGGATACAGGAAAGCGCGTCAACGAAGCTCCTCCGTACTACTGCCCAGGCTCTTCCCCAATGCCGGCCGCTCCTCTCCCCCTCAGCCCCGCCGCCGACGCACCTGTCGAGACAGCCGTCGTACGCGTGGAAGCCGTTCCCGCAAGCGAGGGGCCAAAAGTTGAAAGCGTGCGGCGGGTGGTCGCGCTCTGCGGGCGGGAAGAGGTGGTCAGGACCGACAGGCGCAGGCCGCGTGGCGAGAACGGTGCATCGCAGGGAGGCACCGTGTCAAGCGATGCCGGCGACAGGGCGAGTAAGAAGGAAGAAAGGGCGGGTAGGATGGAAGAAGGGAAGCAGGACGCACCCCGGCGACGGTCCCCTCGTCACCCTCCTCCTCCTTGACAGCCGCCTCCACCACCTCCTCCTCTCCTTCCCCGCCCACCTCGCTCACACTTTCCCCAACCTCCGTGCCCTCCTCCTCCTCCTCGAGCTCAGTCCCCGTCATCTCACTCTCCCCCTCCCCGAACGCCTCGCTCATCCCCACTCCGCCCGGGCCGAGGCGCATCCTGAGGGCACGGCGCTGCTCTGCGGCCAACCGCTCGGCTTCCTCCTCGGAGAAGGGCGGGAGCGGCGCGTGGTGAGTGATGGGGGAGAGGAGCGGCTTGACCTCCTCCTCCTCCTCGTCACGGGCCACGGCCTCGCGCTTGACCCGCGCCGTAGGTGCGGTCACGGGTTTCTCGGCGAGAGTTTCGGCACGCACGACGTAGAAGATGTAGACGGCGAGCGCGGCGAAGAGCTCGAGCGCGAGGAAGGAGGGGAGGAAGAGCGCGAAGAGGAGGTAGGGGTGGTTGTGGAGGAACGCGCTGCGGGCGTGCCATGTCGGTCAGTCCCCTTCGTCACTGACAGGGCACACAAGCACAGCCCGCTTCGAGGAAGGAGGACGAGGGGGACTCCGCGGCGCAGCGAAAAGGAAGGAGGAAGGACGACGCACCGTATGCCCCCGAGTCTGACCTCGACCCTCACCCACGCCTCATAAACCTGCAGCTCCCGCGGCCGTTCCCTGACCTCCCTAGTCGCCTCTTCTCGCCTCTCCTTCGCGCCAAGAAGCGGGTGCGCGTCCTCGCGCCCCAGCTGGACGTAGAGCGCCGTCGCGGGGCCTTTGCTGGCCGGGCGTGCCGGAGAGCGGCGCCAGAAGGAGCGCGCCGTGGGTGCGGAGAGGGAGGACGACGGGGAGACGAGCGAGGCGCGCTCGAGGAGGGGGATGCGGAGCGTTTGCGTGCACCCGGAGGAGACGGCGGGAGAGGTATAGGGCGCGAGGCAGGAAGTGGAGGCGCTGCCGGAGGGGCTGGGAAGGATAGCAGAGAAGGGGAAGAAGAGGAGGCGCGAGAAGGTCGACGAGCGCGAGGAGGGAACGAGGCAGGACTGCGCCGAGGGGTGCGAGAGGATGGCCTGCGTGCACAAGCGAGGTCAGCGGGCTTGCTTGAGGAGGGAGCGCGCACACGCACGGGTCTGCTGACGTTGAGTACGCGCGCCCCGCTCCCGTCGACGAGGCTGAGTGCGACCATGAAGTTGCCGAGGTCGAGGTTGTTGGGGTTGACGGGGACGGTGAGGTCGAGCTCGAGGTCGTACACCTGCCCCGGGGTGGTGTACTTGCCGTGCTGGAGGGGCACGAGGGCGTACGGCGGGCGGTGGTGGCTGTTGCGCGTGAAAGCGGGTGAGCGTGACGAAGGCGGAGAGTGGGGCCCACACGAGAAAAGGGGCGGAGCGCACCCGTACTGGAGCCAGACCCTCTCCCTGCCTACGACCGGGTCCACGCTGAGCCCCGCACGCAGCACGAGCCAGGCGATGGCGGCGACGACGACGGCGAGCGAGAGGACCCCTGCCAGCGCCGCGCTCCGCAGTGCGAGCGAGAGCGCCGTCCAGAGAGGCCCGCCTGCGTCCCTGTGAGCACACTCAGCCTCGTCCGCGCTGCTCCTGACGCGAGCCATCGTCGACGTCGAGCCCAACCCTCCGCGACGTCGTCTCTTCCTCCGCGACCTCGGCTCAACTGCTTGTAGGCATGCTTAGACACGCTAGACCTGCTCCTACGAGTTCCCTTGACCCCGTTTGCTGCTCGCGCGCCCTCCCGCTTCCTGCTCGGCTCGCTCGCCTCGTCGCTCGGCCTCATCACTCGGTGCTCGTGTAGCGCGCCGGAGGCAGTCTGAACACGCACTAATCGGCCGGGGAGCTTTCGTCTACGTTTCTCCAGCGCTTCACGCTATGGCTCAAGCTGCCTCACTTCTCCACCCACCTCCGAGTCCTGCTCAATCGCCCCTCCCATCCGCTCGCTTGGTCATCTGCCGACCAAAGAGCAAGCCGGCGACGGTGGGTAGAGCGGCTCCCGAGACTCATGTGGCTGCTTATGTCAGATCAGCTCACGGGAAGGAAGAGATGAAGAGACCGGGGCGCCGGCACGATGAGCTTGTCCGGGAAATCCCAAGATGACGTGACTGACATGCCCACTGCGAGCAGACATACACTCAGCGCTAGCGCTGGACGTCCCTCCACACTTGCATAGCGAGAT
Organism: Rhodotorula sp. PL61-2; assembly: GCA_028828645.1. Lineage (NCBI taxonomy): Eukaryota > Fungi > Basidiomycota > Microbotryomycetes > Sporidiobolales > Sporidiobolaceae > Rhodotorula > Rhodotorula sp. PL61-2. The sequence continues at coordinate 21,077 of JAPZQE010000016.1, forward strand.
GGGCGGACTCGACGCTCTCCGTCGGCTGCTCTTCTCTCTCCTCCTTTGCCTCCCTCACCGCTTGCGCCAGTTGAATCTTCCCTCTGCTTCGCTCTACGTGTCTTGTGCCGACCTGGCCGCCCCGCGACGCCCACATGCTCGCCCTCCATGCGCGCCTGTCATCCGCTTCTCCTGCCGCAGAGCGTCGCCTTCGTCCCGCTGGCGCCCCAACTCCGCACGCTGGGCTGCGACAATCGCGGCAATGGTCAAGCGGAACAGATTGCGTCGACTGTGCGACTTTCCTTACTGCAGGGTCAATGCCGGCAGAATGCAAAGGGAGGGAACGGTCAAGGTTGTTCCGCCTGGCAGCGAAAATCGCGCTCGCGTGACGAAGGAGTACAAGAATGGGGACTGAAAGGAAGTCGGCGACTCCGAGGTGTACTGCGGGAGAGTAATTGGCGGTGGTTGCGAGCAGAGTAGGGAGACGAGGGTTAGCGACTGTGATGGGAGGAAGAGCGAGAACCGGGGATGTACGTACTTGTGCATGTTGGTGTTCACCTTGATGTGATAAAAGAGCTGCACTTGATTCAGCTGCAGAGGAGTTAGTGAGACCGCGAGGTTGCATAGAGCTGCGGGAAGCAGAGCAAGAGCGAAGACGGCAGCTCCAACGAATGCTCCCAAACCCTTTTTGCAGAGCACGCTCCAGATACATCGATCCTCATCCAGCCACGCCGAAGCGGGGTTTCATGAGCCATAAGGAAGTGGACCTGACAAACGAGGAGAAGGGGAGGAGGTGGGAATTGCGGGAGTTGGCGAGGTGGGCGTCAGGGGGCGGTATGGTGGCGGAGAACAGTCGAGCGACGGGTACTGTGCATTGTTGAAGCAGTCAGCTATCTAAGAGAGGAGTGCCCCGCACCCGGGGGTGGGACGCACGCGGACTCCTGCGCGGCGCATACTTGTGAGTGTCGGTTCTCGCACGACGGTCTTGCGGTAAGCTGCTGTGGCTGCCAGAGTAAGGCGCGGTTTGATAAGATATGCCAGACCCAGCAAGACGCACCAGAGGCGTCCTTACAGTTGCCCTGCGGGTCCCGGGCGTTCAAGTCTTCAAGCGGGATGGCCCTATCACCCGGCTGCTCCTCGACATCACGTGCAAGCGGCGTGTAGATGTCGCCGCGATTGCGCAGCGGGGAACCGAAGAAGCGCGCCAGGCGGAGACAGCGATCGCCGAGGAACGACGACTCGCAGCAGGCGACCCAGCAATGGACGAAAGAGACAGATTCTTGAGGTGGTAGGCACATCTGGAGGATGCCCACGGACGCGAAGACGGCGAAAATCTCGACGACAGTGGCGAAGCAGTACAAAACCTTGTACGAGGAGGCGGACATGGGGTGCGCGAGGAGGACGGCACGGGTGATGGCAAAGACCAAAGAGTGGAGAGAACCAAACGAGGAGATGCCTGTGAGCACCGCCGCAGCATTCGCCCTGTAGTTCTGCGCACTCACGGCGGCCAACCCTAGGCAGAGAACGAAGAAGGGCATGAGGCCGTACAGGATCTCTGCCTTTTTGAAGGGCACAATCCCGGGGAAGGTGAGGATAAGGGACGCCAAGGTGAAGCCCCCGTCAAGGAATCCGAGCAAAACAAGCCAGGGCCACTCGCGCATTCCCCCAAAGCAGCCGACGCGGCGGGGCTGAAGGGGGCCGGGGTTGTTGATGCGAGGGTTGACCATCTCGCTGTGGGGGCGAGGGAGGGGAGGGAGGGGGTGGGCTAGTGTACTGAAATATGACAAAGCTGTGTCTGCAGACTATGGAAAGGTAGGAGAGGCGCAATCTCTTGTCGGAGAGGACGAATGCAACTCGAGTCCTCCAGCGAGCGAGCAGCAAGAGCAAAGGAGAGCGGACGCTGCAGGTGTACACGGTGCAGCAACTGTGTCTGCTTGCGTCCACCTGGCCTGCGCACGCGCGAGCTGGGGCAAGGCGGAGGGAGAGAGGCGCGCGACTCTCATCTGGGCTACAACACGTCGAGCGCATGCATTCAGGTGAGAGCTTCTTGGCTGCTGCTCTCGGACTCGCCAGACTCGCTTGTATGGTGTTCCGGATGACCCCTGCTCTTCTCGCGCTCTCCCGCTTCCTGCTCGGCTCGCTCGCCTCGTCCCTCTCGCTCCGTCGCGCTCAGCCTCATCGCTCGAAGCTCGCTCCGGGCGGCTGGAAGTGTTTATGGACGCAGTTTGCGTGTCGATGTACCATCAGGCTGTCCCAGTACCGGCAGAAGCCGGTACAACCTGTCTCCGCCGCTTCTCACTTCGCCTCCCGCGCCGGCAGAGCCGCTCCTCGCCTCCCTCACCTCGCCGTTCTCTTTTTGAACAGCGTACTACGTATTGACCCGGTCCTACTTCTGCGCTTCGTATACGCCTGCGGCTTGAACGGGCTCGGCGGCGCATGCTCTGGGTCCCGCTGCGCGTGTCCTGGGAGGGCCAGCGGGCGATGCGGCAGTGGCTGGCTCAGCCGCAGCGGGGCAGGCGATGGAGGGCGAAGGAGCTCGCGGAGGTTGCCTTGCTGCACCCTTTGTTGTCAGCGTAGGCGATAAGAGAGGGGAGAAGGCGGTGCACCAGCTCCTCCCTCCTCTGGGTCAGCTCCGCCCATTCTTTCCTCCTCGCCAAACGCCACCCGTCTGACTGCCGCGCCTTGCGGTACCATGTCCGAAAGTATCGCGTGTAATACGCCTCGAGCTCTTGCTGGTCGAGCGAGGCGTGGTGGAAGAGGTTCTCTTCCGGGGAGTCGTCTGTGGACTTGGGGTTCAGCGCTGCGGAGGTAGTCGAGTATAGCGTGCTCACCGTGTCTGAGGTCCCTCATCTCGTCCCATATGCGCTCGAGCACACCGGACGGGTCAAGATGGTACAGTTTCTGGTTGACTGCGGGAGGAGGGGGGAAAGTAGTGAGTGCACATTTCATTGACGCCGGGCGAGAGGAGATGAGACCTGCCCTCTTCCACTGCAGACACTCCAACAAGCACGGTCAACGCCCGTTGCGTGCAAGATGAGCTAGAACGGACGCACGCTCCTCCCTCAGCCGTTCTACCTTCTGCTCCGTCGTCTCCTTCATCTCGCGCCGTGCCCCACTGCCGCCTGCCCCGTCGCCCGGCCTCTCTCCCGCAGGATTGTGCGCCCAGTCTCTCCTCCGCACCACTCCCCTGTCCCCATCGCCCATCGCGCGCTTCTCCCGCCGCGCCGCATCCCACATTTCTCGCCTGTGCACGACCTCTTTCCGCCTGTTGTTCACGCGTGCGGGCGTGCTCGCGCCCCTGAGCAAGGCGCGCTGCTCGTCCTGGCGCGCTTGAGGCGTCAGCGCGACACAAAGGGGAAGGGGGCGGAGGAAGAAAGCGGACTCACAAGGTAACTCCGTTGCGCGGCAAGAAGCGTGCGCGCGAAGTATGAGTACGAGGGCAGGAGACTGGAGAGGAACTGCGTGACTGCGGGTGCAGACAGCGGCATTGTGACGTGCAGGAAGAAGGGGGAAAAGCAAGGCCCAGGGTTAGGATCGACGAGGGGAGGAGGAAAGGTTTGGGGCGCACTTTCAGCACCTTGGACCGCGCTGTCAGCAATCCTCATCGCTCAAGGGAAAGGAGATGCAGGACGCACTCCGCTTTTCCAGCGCGATTGGGTCCTGCAGGTTCACATCATCGGCCAGGAGGAAGTCCCGCTCCCTTGCAAGCCAGTCGGGCGAGAAGGCGGACATCTTCGACAGCGTTTGATCCGACAAGCTGGCCGTCAGAGCTAAGCTGCAGGCGCACTCGCAGCAGAAAGTGTGCGATCGAGGCACGTTGAGGAAGCGAGCGAAGTGAGAGGGCGAGAGAGAAGACCCTCGGTCAGAAAGCCAGCTCGGGAAGTCTCCCGCGGACCCCTCCGGCGCTCAGGTGACGATCGCCTCAGCCTCGAGGCAAATCCGCGGCGAGGCGATGTCGAGGAGGAAGAGGAGGTGTGATTCTCCTATCCGTGGAGGGACGGCACTCCTTCCTTCCGCGTCGCTAGCTCCTTATCATCCATCCTACAACCGTCCGCTGTCATTGCAGCCTTAGTACCCTTCTCCCCAGTACAGAAGCCGCCTCCTGTATCTGCCCTCCCTCTCTGAGTCCAACCTTCCCCTCCTTCTCGCGCCCAGACTCCTCATCCCCGTTCACCATGTCTCCACTGCCGCATCGCAGCGACGTGTCGCGTGGCCAACTCAATTGGAGGCGGAGCTGGAACCCGGACGTTGGGAGAGGAGCGGGGTTCGCGCGCGTCTGCACAGCCGCGAGGTTCAAGGTCAGCGCGAGAAGGGCGGGGGAGAGATGGTCCGCACAAGGTCATCTAGCCGCGCGAGTAGGCGCTTGTGACGGGAATCGCCTGCGGACAGCTCCTGGCGAAGGTCGGCGACTGCTCGAGCGAAAGCCTAGGGTCAGCGAGTGAAGCAGCAGAGAGCTGGTCAGGCGAGAAGACGCACTATGCTTTCCCGCACGAAGGTTCCGAGATTGTCAGCGGGAGTACAGGAACGTGAGCAGCCGCGCACTGGCAGACGGACGGACGCACCGAGGTTAAGCAAGTCCTGCGCCGAGAGCCTGCTGAGGTTCTTCTCCAGCGCTGCGTTGATCTGTGCGTTCAGCGTTTGCGGGGATGGCGTGAGGGATCATACACGGCCAGCAGAGGTGAAGAAGAGAGCACAGTCGCGGCAAAAGGGAGCCTACTGCGAAGCCGTGAGGAGAGCGCTGTGCAGAGAGGAGCGTTGCACGGGCTCCGCGACGGGCAGTCCGCGGCCTACCGGATTCCGACCGGCCCCGCGACCAAGCTCGCAGCAAGAAGCGGTGCAAGGAGGGGAGAGAGCGGGCGTTGCGATTGAGGCTGGGGCGCCGAGTACGACAGACACTCTTCACGCTCCAGCGGACTGACAGGAAGTACGTACGCCTATGTTTCAGCCGTTACACCGCAAGCATACCAAAAGCCCGGAAAACTCGTCAAGCCTTCACCACTCCCGTCCCTGCTCTGCGTACTCCGCGCCAAAGTACCTCCTCACGGCCCTCCACCCCATCCTCCGGTAGCCATGCGCAAGACTGCGTTCCTCTTCCGTTCCGGAGCGCCGGCGCTCCAGCAAAGGCACACCGGCGAGGCTGTGCGGTTCCGGGTGAGGTGGCGACTCGCGCTCGCGGAGCGAGAGCTCCTCCTCAATCTGGGCGATCTCGCGGTTCTGCGGGCATGCAATCCCCCCTGCTCGTGAATGCGCATTTCGAGGTGCAAGAAAGGAAAGGGGACGCACCAGCTCGGTCAGGCGCTGGTAGAGCTGCAGTCCTCGTCCCCTCCTGAAAAGGCGCCACTGCTCCGTCTCGTGACCCTGCACGCTGTGGAAGCCCTCCGACGCCACCCCGCTCTCCTTGTGCTGCTCCTCGTAAGCCTCCTCCTCAAGCTTGGTGAGGCGGGACAGCCAACCGGGGTTGGCTGCAGGACTTGGTCAATGGCTGGAAGAAGGCGAAGTGGGAGGGAAGGGACGCACTGACATGCCGCTCCATGGCCAGCCAGATCGGCACAAGCTTGCCCGTCGGGTCGAGACGGCTCAGGGAGATATGAGCTACGGATCCAAAGAGCAACATGCTTTCGAGTCAGCGTCTGATTGCACATGTGTAGCCTGAAGCGGGAGGAAGGAAGGCAAACGCGCACCTTGTGAAGCTGCGCACGGTACAGTGATCCCTCGATCAACGCGGCGCGAACAAGGGAGCAGCAAGACTACGCACCACTCGACTCGAGCTTCTGTAGCTCAGCACGCAGCGCCTCCTCGCTCATCTCGGCGTATATCGGGTCCCTGTGTAGCAGCACGGGCTGCAAGCTCGATGTGGTCGCCGTGCGCTGCAAAGCACGGAGGGCCGAGAGCGTCTGCGGTCGCGATTGCGGGACGCTTTCACTGCGGATGGGCGTGGTGATTTGCGGAGGCGGCGGAGGGGCGGCCAGTCGCTGCTCAAGGTCCGCGATCTCACGATTCTGCGGCGAGACCCAGTTCCGTGAGCGTTTGCCGATTTTACTGCAGTGTCAAGGAAAGATGTAGAGGAACAGGTCGCACCAGCTCGGTCAGCTTCCCATCGAGGAACAGCCCATGCGTCCTCCTCGTCTCCTTCCACTCTGCAGTCCGTCCGGTGCTGCCCGGCGTCATAGGCGGAAAGTTCTGGTACACCTTGTCCTCCATGTCGTGGAGGTCGTGCCACCGGTGAGGCGAGGCTGCGCGGTTCAGCGGGGATCAGCGAGGCTTGATTGGGAAAGGATCAGGGGCGTACCACTCGGGTTTTCCAGCATGCGCCAGATCGGGACGAGCTGGCCGCTCGGGTCGAGTCGATTGAGCGTGGCGAGGACCACAGGCGGAGAAAGACGGGGGTCAGCGTTTCCTGCGGCGGAAAGCGAAGTCAACGCACCCTTGTCGCCTGTCCAGGAGCAGGGTCAGCAATATGCTTGCGCACGCCGAGCACAGAAGAGGAGAAGAGTGCACGCTGCGCCTCTAGCTCCTCCAGCTGAGTCTGAAGGCGCGAATCGCTTGTCGGGCGGCGCAGGGACAGGGAGGAAGGGGTCGACATGGCCAGTTTTGAGCGCTGGGTTGGGTGAGGGTCGAGGTAGAAGCGGCGTTAGCAGCGGCAGGTGGAGGAGCAGAAGGTGAACGCAAGAAGCACGGCGAAAGCGAGGACCAGGCGCAGCGGGCAGTGAAGCGGGCAGCGGAAAGCCGACTGGAGGTGCCGTGGATAGCACGGTCAGCTGGCTGCGATGGCTGTGTTGCGGAGACGCTGGATGGCGGTGCAGGCTGTGCATGTGGGGGAGGAAGCAGGAGGACACGGAGTCCGTGCCAGCGCGTGGGCGCGAGGGCAGCGCTGGGGCGCGAAGGCAAGCCCGCACTTGGCAGCCATTGATGTGCAAACGGTGATCACTGCGAGGTTCTGTCGAGCCCATGCCAGGAGACGACAATGCGCACTTTCACGAGGAAGCGAGGTTGGGAAGGTCGACCTCGTTGCGACGACTTGGGCTTCCACCCGCTCTCTTCGCGGACTGTCCTGTTCCAGCGTTGAGGGACCCGGCACGAAGTGCATCAGGAGAGCGGACGACTCGGGGGAGCAGAAGGATACCTGCACCGCCTCCGAGTCGAGGAGGTGGCTCTCTCGACTCGTCTCGCCAGACTCGCCATTCAAGGGCCGCTCGTTCCGTAGGCTGTTCATCGGACCTGGTCAAGCGCCGCACTGCACTCTGGTGTCCCTCCGATGGCATTGCTCGCTTGCTGGGTGCGTCTCATCTCCAGCCAATCGGCGTCGGCTCGTTCGCTATCGCGTGCTTCCTCTCCGAGGCGGACTTCGCTGTTGAGTGCTCGCTTTCCACGAGTCAGAGCACTTGCTGCTCGTTCGCACACTCACGCAATAGCAATACCGGAGCTCAAGTAATATATCGGCTCTCCCCGTCGCCTCCTCGACCCGCGTCGCCTCCTCCGCCATCGGCAGCGCCGCACCTCGACGCGCACGCCTCATCCGTCAAGGTCTGCAGCTTGGACAGCAGCGCAACTTGTAGCACAGGTGCGCACGTGACTTTTCTCAGCCGCTCCAGCCCGCAAATCGCGTGCACATGGAGCTGTCGAGCCGGACAGGCGAAGGGGCGGTGAGGCCAATCTGCGCGGCGATTGCATGCTGGAGGCGGACAGCTCATCCAGCCCACCGAGCAAGGACATATCGAAGCTGGGGCAGAACGTTACAGCTCTGGCGGCTACGAGTGCCGAGCAGCAGCTGATCGCCCGACGACTTCCGTCACGTCTCGCTGAAACATGCAGGACACGACGCTAACCCTTCGTACCACGTCCACAGCTCGAGCCATGCCCTCGTATCCCGCCCCGCAACCGGGCGCGTCCCTCCTCCTCGCCTTCACCCCGGCCACCCCCTCCCCCTCTTCCTCCCGACCGCAAACCCTCCTTCTTCTCGGCCCGTCCCGCCTTTCCGCCCTTCGCGCCTTTGCCGCCCTCGAGGCAGGCTACCGCGTTGTCGTTGGCGCGGCTGCACCGCCCTCGCCAGAAAACCTGCACGAGTGGGACCCGGAGCTTGCGCACCGCTTTGCGCTCAAGCAGGTCGAGACGATCCCTTGGGATGTCGCGGCGGACGCGGACGAGGTTGCATGGCGAGAATGGCTGGACGGAGCGGAGGCTGCAGGCCACCTCGCCTGCGTGCGGATGATTGTCCTTTCCGACACTATCGTCTCACCTGCCTCATCCCCGTCCTCCTCTGCACCCGTCCGGCCGCGGCGCACCCTCGCGAGCGCCAAGGCGTTCCGCGTCGAGGCGGAGGCGCGCCGCTTCTTTATCAACATCGCCGACTGCCCCGATCTAAGTGACTTTGGGTGGATGGTTTCGCACCGATTCGACCTCGACCCTCCGTCTCCCTCGTCTGGCGCGCGCAAGTCGCCCCTACAGCTCGCGCTCACGACCAACTCGTCCGCCTGCCGGCTCGCGACCCGGCTGAGGCGCGAGATCGTTGCTGCGCTGCCCAAGTCCGCGGGCGCAGCGGTTGAAGCCGTCGGGAGATTGAGGGAGGAGCTCAAGGCGCAGGCGCAGGCGGGCGCATCCGCCGACGGTGAGGACGACTCGGAGGAGACGCAGGGGGTCGGGCTGAACCGCCCCGTGGAGCAGCTCACCCGGGCAAAGAGCCAGGCGCTGGATGGAGCGAGGTGCGTCTCCTTTTCCCACTTTTTCCGGCTCCGCAGCTCACTTACATTCTCTGCAGTGTACACGCCGATACCTGGACCGCTTCATCGGCGCAGCTCACACGAATGCGCTATGTCTCGCAGCTCAGCGAGTACTGGCCGCTCGACCGCCTCGCGACTGTCTCCCTCGCCTCGCTATCCGCCCCGTCTACTCCGACCGCTCCCCTCTCCCCCCGCCTGCAACCGTCGTATCACGACCTCGAGCCCGCACCTGCAACGACCGACCTTGCCCTCTCCCCACCTCCCGCAAAGAAGGGCCGCATCCTCCTCCTCGGCACCGGCCCAGGCAACCCCCTCCTCCTCACCCGCGTCGCGCACCTCCTCCTTACAACCGAGGACCCTGCCTCGCCCTTCTTCGTCGACCTCTTCCTCTCGGACAAGCTCGTCCCGCCGCAGATCCTCGCGCTCATCCCGCCCGCGCGGCGCGCCGGCGTCGTCATCGCGCGCAAGTACCCCGGCAACGCCGAGGCGGCGCAGGAGGAGCTCATGGCGCTCGCGATCGAGGCGGCGCAGCGCGGCCAGACGGTCATGCGCTTGAAGCAGGGCGACCCGTACCTCTACGGCCGCGGCGGCGAGGAGGTCCTCCGCTTCCGCGCCGTCGCGGGCATCGAGAGCGTCGTCGTTCCCGGGCTGTCGTCCTCCCTCGCGGGCCCGACGCTCGCGGGCATCCCGGTCACGCAGCGCGGCGTCGCAGAGAGCGTCGTCGTGTGCACCGGAGTCGGTCGCGGCGGGCGCGACGTCCCCCTCGCGCCGTACGAGCGCGCCAAGACACTTTGCGTGCTGATGGGCGTCGCGCGGCTGTCGTCGCTTGTCAAGTCGCTGATTAGCCACTCGACGACCCCTTACCCGCCGTACCTGCCCATCGCGCTCGTCGAGCGCGCCTCGAGCCCGGATCAGCGCGTCGTCGCGAGCACGGTCGACCGGCTTGCGCAGGTCCTCGAGACGCTCCCCCCGCACCGTCCCCCAGGGATGATCGTCGTCGGATGGGCGGTCATGTGCCTCGACGGCGAGGGCGACATGGGCATCCTCGATGACCCCGAGGACGAAGGGCGCGAAGAGCGCGACCGTGCGAGGGTGGAGAAGTGGGTCGGCGAGATGGGGTACAAGGTGCGCGAGGGGCTTAGCGAGGGGTGGATGAGCTTGGTGGGCGGGCTCGAGGCGGAGGGTGAGCAGGTGTCGGCGTAAAGAGCGGTCCATATTTGGGTTCTCTGGGCTTTCTAGCATCTGCAATCCCCTATCGCATTGCTCGACGTTTGCTATGGCGACTTTTAAGACGTTTGGCGGAGAAGAGCAGCGAGTTGGGAAGGTCGAGTGTAGCCGACCTCGCGGATTAAGCACCTACTACATTACCAAGTCGGCACCGTGATGGGAAGTGAACGATTGCAAATCCCTCAGCTCAACGTCCTAGTATTCCCTTCCGTGGTAGATGAGATCGCGCCTGAATGATCCTCCTCCGCTCCGACTTGCATTTGCGGCGCTCCTCGTCGACACGCCCAAGCTATTGAGTGACGCCTGCCCGTGGTGACCGCCACCGCGGTTGTTGAGCTCCTCGGTCTACAAGGACGAAGCAAGGCGTCAGCGCGGACGATGGGTAAGGCGCAGAAGGTGCGAGAGGGAACGCACGAGTGCGCGGAGGAGCGTTCTGGTCGGGGCTTCCATCTCTGGGAGCACCACGGTAAGGTGATCATGGGCTATGGGGCCCCAGAGCGCGGTTAGCAATCACGCAGAACAGCGAAGACTATGGATGGATCGCAAAAACGGGCGGAAACCGGACGAGTGGAAAGAAAGGAAGACGGTGGAGAGGACGCACTGTCTTTTCCTGTTCACGCAAGTCGAGCAGTCGGGTGCTTGAGTTAGCAACCTTGCTTGAAGCGCTGGTCGGAGAGCACGCACGGGCAGACTCCAGCTCGCTCGTGCGCATGTTCCGCGCTTCGCGGTCGTAGACCCCCCTCATCTGCGTAAGCTATTGGAGACTGGAGCGTTAGGCATAGAATGACCCGGCAGAAGCAAGGGAACGGACCAGGTCCGACATATGCGAGCCGAGGACTTCGCGCCGATGGTCCGTCGCCTGTAGCGCGACGCATTGCTGGTACACTGCGTGCTGGGGAGTCTCAGCAGGGTCGAAAAAATTGCTGCGCATGGAGACGCACGACGGATGTCTGCGTGCAGGACGGGATCAGTACAGCTCGAACACGAAGAGGAGCGGGACTCACACTCCTGCAGCATCCAGTCCTCATCCCCACCGAATACTTGAAGCCAACTCGGCGATTCGCGAGGCATGTTCGAATCTGCTCTAAGCAAGAGGCAGGCGAGAAAGAGAGAGGCTGAGCAGGAGCGAGCGGTGAAAGCCAGGAGATCGGAATATACGCGGTGCTCCGAGGACGACGGACAGGAGACATACACCGCCCCTCGCCAGCCCGAGGACCCGGTTCAACACCGCGAGGAAGCAAAAGGGCCAGTGTTTCGCAACGATCAGGGTCGAACCAGACATGAGAAGCTAGGATAAGGAGAGTGCAACAGCGCAAGTCTCATGCTAGGTCCGCTGCAGCTGCGAGACTGCCGCGCACGATGAGGAGCACAAATGAGTATATCCTCGTCGACGCTGGGAGAGGAGGGTGTGCATTGGTCGAGCTTCCGTCCACGTCGCGGCCGAACACCTGCAGGACGCCGACGTGGGGCTGAGCACCACGACGTGACCGAAGAAGCAGGAGGTGGAACGAGAAACTCGGAGATGGCAAGCTTGGGAGATTGCGAACCGCCTGCGGAGACGGAGAGCCTAAGGAGACAGCTGCTTCGTTTCCCGTCAGATGACTAGACACAAGCACAGGCTAGTCGTGTGGCATTTAGAGCAGAGCCGGCAGCGAAGCGAGCAAAGAAGAAGAAGCGCTAGAACGTTGCGAGAAGCGGAAGAGCAAGCAGAAGCAAGCAATGCCGATCGCGACGCTTTTGCACACGCAGTATCAGACACCCCTTCCTTCCTGGTGATAACCCCCTATCCCGTCCCTCCCACACACACGGTCTGTCGCGCCCTTCGTCGATCAATAACCCTTACCGTAGTAGATCAGATCCCTTCGGAGCGCCCCCTCCCTCGTCGCGACGCCCGCCCCGCCGTTGCTCCCCCGTGGTGGGTCGCGCGAGATCCGAGGCTGTGTAGATCTACGCGGTGCAGACCACGCTCGCGGAGGACAGAGGCCTGCGAGTGAATTGATCGGTGAGGAGGAACAGCTGAAGTTGGGAGAGAGTGGAAGGGAAAGCAGGGACACACGATGGCGCGGTAGATTGTCCTGCTTGGGTCGCGAAGGTTCACTGGGACGAGGCCGGCGTTGAGGCGCTGCGCGACTGCGCGAGGTGAGGAGCGGGACGGGAGGCAGCTTAGTACGAGGCGCGGAAAGCGGGCGGTCGCAATTGAACAGCGGAGGTGGAGACGCACTGGTGTCGCCTGCGAGAGCTTCAGCGCGTCAGCGCCAACTTGGAGAGCACACAAGGAAAACAGGAGAAGGGCGCACACAGTTGATGCAACTGCGCATCGGTCCCGCTCGTTGCAAACGATTTGACCGTGCTGGTCAGCTGTGAGAGCTGTGTGTGCCAAAGCCTAGAAAGTTAGCACGACTCGCAAAACGACGGGGACCAATGAGGCACGATATCTCCAAGCTGGGAGCTCAACAGCTCGTAGCGGTGGTCCTGGGGGGGAAGGGCGGCGCGCTCAGCGTACACTGCTCAGACGCCGACGTCTGGTCAATTCGCGATTTGTCCGAAGGTAAGATCAGCGCACGGTCGATCCCTGTGCGATAAGGGCGGGTCAGCCTGTCGCGACGAGTTGCGAAACGGAAGGAGGACGCACAGCGGTCCATCAGCCACCCCTCGTTCTGGTCGCCGAAGGCTTGGAGGTACGCCGGGATCTCGTGCGGCATAGTACAGCGCGAGAAGTGTAGGCTAGCGGTGTGAAGGACGAGAGGAAGAGAAGCGGCGAGCGGAGCGGTGCAGAAGCATGAGCCGCCGCGGAAGATCCGGGAAGCTAGACATGGGATGCACAGCCTGCGCGAGCGGAAAGCCGAGCGGCTCAATCATGGCAGAGTGCAGAGGGGACGGCATCAAGCGCGTAAGGGAACAAACGCGAGAGGCTGGCCTTCGCAAACCGCCCTCTCCTCCGAATCCCCCGTCTTCCCGCCGCGCAGCTCACCACCCCCTCCCCGTGCGCAGCACCTCACACCGCGGGTCGCCGAGCCGCCGTGCCGCAGGGGCGAAAGCTTCCGCACCCCAAGCCTGCCCCTCTCGCTGCGCTCGGCCCCGACGCGCGAGCGAATGCATCGCACCGCGGCGGTTGAGCTCTTCCTCCTGTAGAGAAGTGGGTCAGCCGGCCAGGGTAATCTCGTGCGGGGACGAAAGACGTGGTAAGGCGGATGTTAGGCTGGGGCATGTGGGAGATGGAAAGGTTATGGGAAAGGGCGACGTACGAGGCCCTCCACCATGATCTCGTAAGGCGCGCGTGGGGGAGGGCCAGCGAGCTGTAGGTTGTCTGAGCGGATGCAGGCCGAAGAACTTCGTCAACGCTGGATGGAGGAATTAGTCGAAAGACGAGATGCGGGGATCCAACGCTGGAAGCAGGAAGCGCCGTGCGCGCGAGTCGAGGGAGACGCAAACGTACACGCGGCAACTGTAATGGGCAAGAGAGTCAGATCGTTCCCGAGCGATGCGGCGAGTGCATGAGCGGAAGCGGGAGAGAGCGGGAGAGAAGCGCACTAAGCTGTCTCAGCCCATCGTCCGTCAGGCCGCGAGCGAGGTCTCGCGCCGTGAGGACGAGTTGATCGAGCTACAGAGTGTGAGTGCCAGATCAGCAAAAACCTCGGAAAGAGAGGCGTCCGGGATGAAAAAAGGCGCACGTAGTGGCCCATATCCGACGTGAGAGACTCATAGCGGGCATCGTCTCGGTGGAGACCTGCGCGAGCATTATAGAGGCGGATGTCTGTGAGGCGGAAGAGCGTCAGCTAGGGCTCCTTTAGCACGAGGAATGAGGGCGAGCAATCCGCGATGAGTTGCGAGGGATTCTTGCCCAGCATGGCGATGGCGAGCGGAATGGCGAGAGGCATGACACGAAAGGTGGGGGGGTTGGAGGGGGGAGGGGGAGGGAGGTGCAGGGAAGGAAAGAAAAGAACGAGAGGCGGAAGCACAAGCGGGAGATGCGAGCAAGAGAGGAGATCACGGAGGGTCCGCGGAAGGCGTACGGCGGTGCGAACTTGGTGCGAACTGCTGAAGCGGCGGAGATGACTTGATCGCGGGGCTTGAAGGGTGGAGCAGGGCCCAGAGAAGTTTGATGGACGATACAGGACTCTCGCAAGCTGCGGAAACAGGTGCGAGCGGGAAGAAAATCGTCACCCCCTCCGGCAGACACAGCCAACTGCCCTGCGCAGCCTCTGCAGCCGAGGGATGACACGAGACGGGCCCAGCTACGTGTCAGCGAGTGGTCCGCTACTGTACATCCGGAGGTGAGCGCGTGTAAGCGATTTCTTCATCGGGGGAACGCGAAAGTGTCTGCTTACGTCCTCCCGCTTCGCCGCCTTCTCGCCCCGATCACCCGCCCGTTCCCCCTCTGCCAAACATTCATCCGCACCTTGACTGTCCCTCGCGTATGCTCCGGCTCAACCGGATCGCGACGCCCAGGCTTGGCTGCTCCTGCAGCCGCGCTTGCGCTTGCGCTTGCACTCGTACGGACGCACGGCGCGCTTTTGGCGCGCTGTGAGCTAGTTCTTGGGAAGAAAGAACGAGAAGTGGCAAGAGGAAGGGGCGAAAGGGAGACGGAAGGAGAAGGTGAAGGCGGCGAGACGGACGCACGAAGACGTCGCTCCTAACGCGGTACGTCCGGTGCAGTGCCGATGCGTAGGGCTGCTACGTGTCCAGGAGGGCATTCTCCGCTGTTGACGGCAGGGTATATGCAGGTGGATGTGCGGGAGGAGCGTCAGCCGAGTCGAGTCGGTGGAAGAGGAGGAGGAGGTACGGTCGTATGCTGCATCCGCAACGCACCATATGAGCAGATGTCGTCTAGGAGGGCCTGTGGGAGAAAAGAGAAGAGGGAACGCACCGATCTGCTGCACGACCTAGCTGGCCTGCTTCACACCGTCGTCCGCGTCAACTCGTTGAGCTGCGTGAGGTGGGATGCGGCGTACAGATCAGCGACTGCGTTGAGAAAGCGAGGGAGAGTACAAACAACGACGCCCATCTGGCTGTGGAGAAGTCCTCATGGCAGTCGTGGGGCGTGGCAGGAAGGGCAGCGCACCCCCAGACGCGGTGCTCGAGGGTCAGGCTGCAATCAAAGGCTATGTAAAGTTTCCGGTGCGCCGCAAGAAATGCTCGAGCGGGGTCGAGAGAGCGGCAGATTCTCATCAGTCGAGGAGAAGAGCGCGAACGAGGAGGGAGCGCAGCAGCACGGGACAAGAAGCGGCAAGCCCAAACAGATCAGCAGAGGTTCAACAAGAGTGTAGAGCGTGTCCACCACCAGCAAGAGGCGCGAGGATCGTTATGGACGAGGTCAACCTCGGAGAGC
Source organism: Rhodotorula sp. PL61-2 (assembly GCA_028828645.1). Classification (NCBI taxonomy): domain Eukaryota; kingdom Fungi; phylum Basidiomycota; class Microbotryomycetes; order Sporidiobolales; family Sporidiobolaceae; genus Rhodotorula; species Rhodotorula sp. PL61-2. Next base: position 36,329 of record JAPZQE010000016.1, read on the forward strand.
GAAGAGGGCTGAGTTGCGCCACCTCCACGCGCTCCACCTGGGCAGAATCAGTTCAGCTCAATTGCCTCTGAAAAGACGCTACAAGGGCGGATCAGCGCAGAAGAAGCTGTCTCGCGCGTCGAGGACTCGTCCCCGCCGTCATCTCGCTCGACGCAGCCGCAACACCTCGAGACCCGCATAGGAGGACACGTGCGCGGACAGAGTACGATTAGAGTAGCTCAGGTGAGCCTCGCGCCCTGCCTGCTCAGCCCGGGAGCGCTGTGACTACGGCGAGCCGGCGCTCAAGGTGGGGCCGCGAACGAGCGACGTGAGGCAGGGACCGCCAAAGAAAGGAAGGAGCACCACAGGAGATCCCACTAACGTCCTGCCGAACCCGCGCAGAGCCGGCACACTTCGCTCCACCTCGCCCGCAACCCACCTCGGGCTCCTCTTCCCTCCTCTCGACCTTGTACTCAACCGCGCCCTAGCGCCTCTCGCCCGCCATGAAGTTCATGCTCGACGACATGGAGTTCGTCTTCCCGTACGACAAGATGTACCCTGAGCAGTACAACTACGTCTGCGACCTCAAGCGCAGCCTCGACGCACACGGCCACTGCGTCCTCGAGATGCCCTCGGGCACTGGAAAGACCGTCTCGCTCCTCTCCCTCATCGTCGCCTACCAATACGTGCGCGCCTCCTTTCCCTGACCCTTTGCTCCAGCCACTGACACCTGCCTGCCGCAGCACGAGCGCAAGATGGGCCGCCCAGAACGCAAGCTCATCTACTGCTCGCGGACTGTCCCGGAGATCGAAAAGGCCCTCGCAGAGCTCAAGCGTTTGATGCAGTACCGGTGCGTCCGCTCGTCCACTGACGCACTCTTTCCCCGGCCGCTCACCTGACTGCTTCCACCCACAGCAAGGAGGTCTACAACATCGACGACGGCGACTTCCTTGGCATCGGGCTTTCGTCGCGCAAGAACCTGTGCATCCACCCATCGGTCCGGCAAGAGAAGAAGGGCAAGGCCGTCGACGCCCGCTGCAGGGACATGACGAGCGCCGTGGCCAAGCAGCGGTACGAAGCGGACCCGGCGAGCGTCGAGCTGTGCTCGTTCCACGAGGTGAGTCGCACGGCGCGATGCTCCTGCTTGTCCTCGCCGGCGCGATGCTCCTCCTTGTCCTCGACATGACCCTGAGCGGTGGCGCTGATTTGTGGCACCCGCGACTCGCCCCCGCAGAACCTCGGCGAGCTCGACCCAGACCACTTGATCCCGTACGGCGTGCACACGATTGAGGACATGAAGGCGTACGGACAGGAGCACGGCATCTGCCCGTATTTTGCCATTCGGCGCATGGTGCGCCCTTGTTTGTTCTCGTGTTGCTCTCGCTCAATGCGGATGCAATTCCATGACTGGGTAAGGCGGCGCTTATACTTCGCGCACGCAGTTCATCCACGCAAGCGTCATCATCTACTCCTTCCATTACCTCCTGGACCCCAAAGTCGCCGAGCAGGTCTCGAAGCACATGAGCAAAGATTCGATCGTCGTCTTCGACGAGGCCCACAATATCGGTGCGTCGGCCTTTCACCCTCTTCATCTCGTTCGCCCGTCTTGCGGGACCTTGGGTGTAGTGGTACATGGCTGAGATCCGACGCGTTTGTCAACAACCGGCGCGCGCAGATAACGTCTGTATCGAGTCGCTCTCGATCGACCTCACGCGGCCGATGCTCGACAGCGCCGCGCGGAGCGTCGACAAGCTCAGCGAGACGATCGAGGAGTGCGTATCTCCCCTACTGTCCCATTCCTCCAGCAGGAGGAGCGGGTGCTGACGGATCAACGTGCCGCGCAGGATGAAGGCCAAGGACGCCTCGGTGCTCGAGGACGAGTACCGACGGCTCGTCGAGGGTCTTCAGGCGGGGGAGGACGCAGTCGAGGACGAGGACTTTATGGCGAACCCTGGTGTGTCCTCTCCTCTTCGCCTTTTCCGTCTTCCGCTGATGACAGGCGCGCGCAGTGCTCCCGCAGGACCTCCTGCAGGAGGCGGTCCCCGGCAATATCCGCCGCGCGGAGCACTTCACGGCGTTCCTCGCCCGGTTCGTCGAGTATCTCAAGGTGCGTTCCGGACTCCTACCTCTTTCAGAAAAGAAGCTCATAGCCTGACCTCGACTGCATGCAGACTCGCATGCGCGTCCTGCACGTCGTCGCCGAGACGCCGCTCTCGTTCCTGCAGCATCTGCGGGACATCACCTTTATCGAGCGGAAGCCGCTCAAGTGCGTTCTCATCCCTCGCTCATTAGCCCCGCAGCTGCTAACGTAGAGCGTGCAGGTTCTGCTCGGACCGCCTGTCGTCCCTGCTGAGGACGCTACAGCTTACGAGGATAGACGAGTACTCGGCCCTGCAGAAGGTCGCGGCTTTCGCGACGCTCGTTGCCACGTACCACGAGGGTGCGCATGCTCCTGCGCATTCGTAAAGGTCGTGCTCACGCTCATGCCCACACACCGCGCAGGCTTCCGCCTCCTCCTCGAGCCGTTCGAGACGGACAACGCGACGGTCCCGAACCCGGTCTTCCACCTCGTGTGCCTCGATGCGTCGCTCGCAATTGCGCCCGTCTTTGAGCGCTTCTCGAGCGTCGTCATCACGTCCGGCACGCTCTCCCCGCTCGACATGTACCCCAAGATGCTCCGCTTTGACGCGACGGTCCTCGAGTCGTATGTCATGACGCTCACGAGGGACTGTTTCCTCCCCCTCGTGCGTTCCCTTTTTGCCCCCTTTCCCAATCTCTCTGCTGACTGGTGAGCACGCAGGTCGTCACCCGCGGTTCGGACCAGGTCGAGATCTCGTCGCGCTTCGAGGTGCGCAACGACCCCGCCGTCGTGCGCAATTTTGGCACGCTCCTCGTCGAGTACGCTCGCGCCGTCCCCGACGGCGTCGTCGCGTTCTTCCCGAGCTACCTCTACATGGAGAGCATTGTCAGCGCGTGGAACGAGATGGTGCGTTGCCGGACCTCCTCCTTCTTTACGGTAGTGCGGCGGGGCTGACGGGACGTGCGCGGCGGGGCAACAGGGCATCCTCAACGAGGTGCTCAAGTACAAGCTCATCTTCATCGAAACGCCCGATGCGGTCGAGACCTCTGCGGCGCTGGAGAACTACCGGCGTGTGGGTCCTCTCTTTCCTTCCGTCCTCCTACTTGCTCTTCGTTGACGCTCCGTCTCGTGTCGTGCAGGCGTGCGACAACGGCCGCGGCGCGGTGCTACTCTCCGTAGCACGCGGCAAAGTCTCGGAGGGGATCGACTTCGACCATAACTACGGGCGGGCGGTAATCATGTTTGGGATTCCGTATCAGGTCCGTCTTCTGCGCCCTCAGAGCTGGTCTCAGTGCCTTGCGGATGCTGACCACGATCCCGCTCGTGCCCGTACAGTATACGGAATCCCGAATTCTCAAGGCCCGACTCGAGTTCCTCCGCGACACGTACCGCATCCGCGAGAACGACTTCCTCACGTTCGACGCCATGCGGCATGCCGCGCAATGTGTCGGGCGCGTCTTGCGCGGTAAGACGGACTATGGGCTGATGATCTTTGCGGATAAGGTGCGCTTCGCCTCTCCACTTTTGCGCGCCGTAACGAGAACGTGATGCCCGAGTCTGCATGCAGCGATTCGCCAAGGTCGACAAGGTGCGCCCTCTCCTTCCTCTCCTCCTCCGTTCCGCTGACCCCTCCCGCTCGACCATAGCGCAACAAGTTGCCGAAGTGGATCGGCCAGTACATCAAGGAGTCGGACACGAACCTCGCAACGGACGTCGCAATTGCACACTCGAAGCGCTTTCTGAGGATGATGGCGCAGCCGTTTGAGCAGAGCACGAAATCGCTCTGGGGCATTGAGGAGGTGCATACCCGCCCCGCCTCTTCCCTCGTTGAAGGAGGAACCTGACATATCGCTCCCGCAGATCATGGACAAGCAGCGTGGGCTAGACCCCGAGCGCAACGTCGACGCAGACGCCGCCGCGCTCGAAGCGGAGGCGGCAGCTGCGGCGCTGGCCGATGCCGACTCGGAGGCGGAAGCGGAGGCTGAGGCGGCGTACGCCGCTGCGCGGGGGCACGCGCAGCAGGCGAACGGGAAAGGCGACGTCGCAATGCAGGAGGAGCAGCCCGACCCGGAGGACGACCCCTTCAAGGAAATTGACGATGCCGCGCTGGCGGCGATGGAGCTGCCGCAGCTGCCACCTCTGGGCTTCCCGGGCCTCCCGCCTCCGCCTCCGGGCATGGAGCTCCCGATGCAGGTGGACGAGGGGCTTCCCATCCCGCCGCAGCAGTACGGAGAAGACGAGCTGCCCATTCCGCCTCAGCAGTACGGCGAGGAGGTGCGTCGGATGCGGTTTTCGCTCACCTGATGCTTACTGACCTATCTTCTGGGCAGATCATGGTTAAACAGCGCGGCCTCGACCCGAACGCCGCCGTCAACAACGCGATTGGCGGCGATGGAGCCCAGATTGAAGGCAATGGAGATTTCGAGCTCCGTGGCTTCGTCGGCGCGCACGAAGAGTCGGACATGGTGTCGGGTTAGGTGGATGCAGCGATGGCCGACAGCAGCCATACTTTCAACCTCGGCGAGGTTGACTTCGGTGGGTTCGAAGAGGACTTGTCGTTGCCTGAACCCCCTGCCTGGGCGTATGCGTTACCTTCGCTGTAATCCAAACACGCAGAACGAGACGATCTGGGTATCCGAGCGAGCGCAGCGGTTTGGGCATGGGTGAAGCTCGAGCCAATCTCCCGCCTCTCTTTCTCAGCGAGGTTGCGAAAGCAGCCCCCCACAGGCGCGAATGCATCGGCTCTGTGCACGTTCTCTCGGCAGGTGCAGATGGAACCTGAACAATCGGCCGGACAGGGTTCTACGGATTGACTCCTGTCCAGCGGATCTCGCCGCAGAGTGATCGTTTCGAGAAGGCCAAGTTCGTCGAGACCGAATTCGAGTACGATGTCGACCATTTCAACCTAAGCAAGGACAGAGTTCGAGCGAGAGACGCCTACTCGGGCGGCGCGTGCCACTCCATGCCGGCGGCTACGAGGCGAGAGACCAGATCAGTCGGGACCGGAGGTAAGAGGAAGGAAAGAGACGCACAATGGAGGACATAGCGCCCGGGCGTGCCCTTCTTCCAGTACACCGCCGACAGTTGCCCCCGCATGTACTTCCATTCCTCGTACGGCGCCGTAGAGAGGAGCGCAGATGCGACAAGGGCGGTCTGTCCCGAACCAGCCAGCGGGACGATCTGGTCCTTGAGTTCCTCGTAGACGTAGGGGCGCGTCTCGGGCAGATTGAGAAGCTGCACAACGGCGGACGTGGTCAGTGTGGAGTCTGTCGAGTGCAGCGGAGCTAGCGACGCACGGTGCGAACGGCAAAGCGACCCGTCTTGTCTCAGGCGAGCGAGTCCATGTGCGTGCGCAGCTTGCGCACGACAGACTTGCGCCACCGCTTCGACGGCTCCTTCAGAGCGGCGCTCAATGCCGCTGCAGTGAGAAGGTGCGAGCGTATAAGTCAGCGAGTTCTACGAGACTGCACAAGAGCGGACGCACTCTCCGCGACCGGATCCTTCGCCCAGCGCAGCGGATTGTCCTCCAACTCGTTGAGCAGCGGGCGCAGCGTCGACCGCTCGAGGAACCTGAGCTTCTTGACAAACGTGCCAACGCCAAACCTGGTCGAGAGGATGTGAGCCGGGATGGTCGGGTCGCGCTCGGGATGCTGCCGGCCCGCAATGAAACGTCAGTAACACAGCTGGCAAGTTTGAGCACCACAGTGCCCAGAGGAACTCACTTCGGGATCTCCGAAAACCAGGTTCAGCCCGTCCAGCATTGTCTTGAAGCGCTTGTCGTTGTCGCGGCGCCTCGCCTCGAGTCGGTCCACTTCCTCCTCGAGCTTGTCTTTGTACCTCTGAAGCATTGTCTCGTCTTCGTCGACCTCGTCGACGTGCTGGGCAAGCCGTGCGTTGTCTTCCTCTTCTCCGCTCGGCGCCGTCAAACCCGCGGGTTCGACCTTCTCAACCTGCGCCGTGTCGACCTCGATGCCGCCCAGCGTCTCGGCGCCCGCAGAATCGCCCTCGAGGAATAGAGAGCCGCTCTTGTCCATAATCTCGGTGATTGGTGCGTCGATTGCGGCGGGCGGAGGTGGCAGAGGCTGCAAGTGCTGCTCCGGCAAGTCGCTCATTTCAACGTCGCCGCTGCCGTCTGCTCCGTCGTCCGAGCCGTGCAACTCGTTCTTGTCGAGCTGAGACGAGTCCTCGAGTCGGGTACGCTTGAGCTCGGGCAAGCTTGCAGGCTCGCGGGAGACTTCGAGCTCCGCTTCGTACCCGCGCTTGACGCCGTTGGGTTGACCGACGTTTGTGGCAGAGTCGGCGAGAGCTTGACGCGACGACTGTCGTGGATGTGAGTCTTGGGGCGACGAGTGAGGCGAGTCGGGGATGGAGGCCTTGAGCGACGGGTCGGGCGGGAACCAGCCGTGCGAGGTGTCCTCGGCCTCGGTCTCCATGACAGAGGGCACCTTGTCGAGCGCGCCACTGTGCATCTCGAGCTTGTCACGGTCCTCCGAGGGCTCCGAGGACTTGGAGTCGCGGGAGAGCGGCGGGGCGAAAGGAAGGTCGGCCTTGGTCGGCGAGACGACAACTGCGAGCAACGAGACACGGGTCAGCAACGCAACCTCACGGCTTCCCTACGGCGCAGGGTGTACCGCAAACGCCCTTGTTGAGCGGTAGGGACGGGAAAACGAGACGCACCGTCCTCGCCGTCGCGCTCGTCGTCGCCATCGTCGACATCGCTCTCATTGATGCGGGGCAGGCGTTTCCGAGAGGCGACGCGCGGTGCACTCGGGACCTTGGACTTGGACTTGGCTTTGAGCAAGGGTTCGTCGGAAGGCATGCGCTTGTTGCGACCCGGCAGCGCAGTGTGGCGGACGGGACCGGCGCTCGAGACTCCGTGGGGACTCGGAGAGGCGGTGGAGCGCATGGCACGGACAGCAGCGGTGCACTCGGAGGGCGAAAGGGCGGCGAGCTGGGCGCAGAGGGCAGCAGCGTCGGGCGAGGCGGCGAGGGAGCGGCGAGGAGCGAACGCGGCGGCGCCCGCCAAAGTGGCGAGCTGGTTGCGGAAGAGCGGGCTGGCGCGCGTGCCCGAGGGAGGCATGGCGAAAGGCACAGAGCACAAGCGAGCCCAGGGCGCGGAAGCGAGCGAGCGACGATGACGGCGCGGTGAACGCTGAACCTCGCTCGAGCCGATGCAGCCTTGTCCATCCGCGCACGACCGCCTCGCAAGCCCAGCAGCCGTCGTGCAGCGCGCCTCTGCTATGCCTGCGCCGCCCTGCCCGCCCTTGCCCGCGCCGTGGATCCCTCCCGCTCCACCGCTTGCCGGACCCTCGTCTGAGCGCCTCGCTCCGCCGCCTCCGCCTCTGGACGCGCCCAAGAACGTTCCGCGTGAGTCGTACCAGTCCCCTCTGGCTGGCTCGACTGCTCGCGAGAGCGGCGTGCGCCGCGGACCATGTCGACGGGCGGTCAAGCCCCACTCGGCGATGAAAGCCGCGACGGCCCGCACGGCGGCTCCCCTGCGTCCCAGCCTGCTGCGCACGAGTGCTGACCCTCTCTGTGCCCTTCGCGCAACCTTTTCTGGCACTGCGCGCGCTCTCGTCTACTCAGCTCCTCCCGCGCGCGCCGATTCTCCCGCTCCGCCGTTTGACCCTTCCGCCTTGCAAGACAGCTTCCAGCAGCTCTCGCTCGAGGACCAGGCCGCCTTCCTCTCGCTTGTCAAGCAAGTCGGCGCCAAGCACGTCCAGGCCCAAGTCGCGCACGTCGCCGATGATGCGGCTCACCTCGCCAACACCCGCGCGTTCGAGGCCGACCCCAAGAACCTCCAGGCGCGAGTCGGTCTTGTGGGTGACAAGGGCATGCACGCGCTCTTCGCAAAGGCGCTCTCTTCAGTACCGAGCTTGGACGACAGGCCGACATACGACGATGTACGCTCACTTTCCCTTTGTCCAGACCCGCCTCATCCCTCGATGCATGCCGTTAACAGGCAGCTGACCCGTACACTCGTGCTTGGTGGCACGTAGGACATCAAAATCGAGTTCTTCGAGCAGTTCTTCGACGAGCCCGACTCGTTCCTCGATTTTGTGGTGCTTCAGGCCAAAAGGATGCACCGGCCGATCATTTGGGGCCAGAATCCGTGTATGGGGTGCGTTCACCGCTTACTGGACTCTGTCGCCTGCCAGCTGACGCGGTCTCCCTTCGCAGTGTGAATTGGCAGTCTGCTTTCTCGACCCGCTTCGCCGACATGTACCGCAACCGCAACCTCGACATCGTTTGGGGCACCAGCGTCTCTGAGATCCCTACGTCGTATGCACACGCGCATGTGTGGTCGCAGCAGATCGCGGAGCTCGGCAGATCGTACAACGTGTACTACCTGCTCGAGATCGCCCGTGCGTGTCGACATTTCTCTTCCTCAATTTTCGCCGGTACCCCTCTGACTGTTCGGACCCCTATCTGCTCCTGCAGAGAACGCTTCAATGCACGAGAAGTTCGTGGTGCTGTTCGACCGTGTAACGGGACGTGGGCGCATCCTCGCGCCGTCGGGCAACTCGGGCGAGGCGGCGTGGGCAACCCACCTGTTCTACCAGCCGACGCAGCAAGCGGCCGAGGCGATGCTCAAGAGCTCGGAAAGTGCGGTCTCGATCACGTTCAACGCTCGCTTGCCCGACAGCCTCTTCTGGATGTTTGTGCGCCGAAAGGAGGACAAGCTTGCGAGTATTCGGGTGCAGGGCGGTATCGCGCTGCCAGCCGAACCCATTACGTCCTTCTGTGCGCACGTTCCCGCTTATCTCGGCTCGAGTGCGCAGGCGCAACTGACCGTTTCATGCTGCGACCGCAGTCCGCAACCGCGATGACGTTGTTGTCAACTTCGACCTCGAGCATTTCTATGCGGCCGAGCGCGCTGAGCGTCTCGGCGAGCCGCTGCCGAACAAAGCGCCGCCATCGCAGCGCTCGGACGAGGAGCGCCGCAAGGCTGAGGAGAAGGCGGAGCTCGCGAGGAGGATTTACCTCGCGACCGCGAGCGTCGAGCAGGACCTGCGCAACTACGTCAAGTCGCTGCGTGCGCCTCGCTCGCCCGTCAAGCTCGCGACCAACGTCGAACGCCTCGATGCTACGCGCCTCAACGCCGCGCACAACACCGCGATGGACGAGTTTCGCGGACGCGGCACCAAGCGGCTCGTCGAACTTTCCGTTCTCAAGGTGAGCCTGTGCTTTCGCTTCTCCGCCTTCCAAGCGAGCGTCGGAACGTAGGCTCGCGCCTCGACTCGAGTCTTCGCGCACGCTGAAGATCCAGCGGATTGCACTTTGTTGCGGGTCACAGCACTGATTGAGGCTCTCTCCGTTCGCAGGACAAAGTCCGTCACCAACTCGACGCCGAGCTCGGCCCGCAGACGAGCTCCACGGCCGGCAAGGGTTCCGCAACTCCAGCTCGTGGCGTCGGCAAGGGCAAGGGCAAGGCGCTCGCGCAGGACGCCGAGAAGGTGCGTCAGCTCGCGCGCGTAGGAGGACTCGGGACGATTGGCTCATTCGCTTCACTGCACGCAGCACTCGTCGTCCAGCAGTTCTAAACGTCCGGTGCGGACGATCAGGACGAGCGAGGGGAGCAAGGGGACTGCGAGCGAGGGCGGTAGAACGGTGAGCAATGCAGTCTAGGTTTGTCTACATCGTCCTCTGCGTACCTGCGAGCGAGGGCGGTAGAACGGTGAGGGAAACCGTCTCTCCGCCTCCCCCGCATTCTCATCTCGCCAAGCTCAGGCCTCCTTCCCCCCGCTTATCCCCTTCTCCGCTGCTCCGTCGCGCTTATCCCCCACACCCGTCAAACAAGTTCCGAGGACGTTCCGCTCGCAACGGCGTCGCACGCACACGGTCTTCCTGGTGCAGAGGCGGGAAAGACGCGCGCATACCCCTGCGACGAGTGCGAAAAGGTACGGCTCGGAGCTCATAACAACCTTCCTGCTCACCGAGCGCCGCTGACTCGCACCTCCAACCTGTTCTATCGTCAGTCTTTCGAAAAGTTTTCCGCTTTGACGACGCACAAGAAAATGCACGCTTACCGAGCCGTCGGCAACCTCTCATGCACGGCTTGCAAGATTGTAAGGCTTGGCGTCTCCGCTTTCCCACGCTGCGCAGTCTCGCTGACTGAAAGGTTCGCACGTATCTAGGAATTCCAGTCAATCAACGTCCTCAGAAACCATCAGGAGTGGCACGACGGCTTGCGCAAGTTCATCTGTCCCAAAGAGGGATGCGGAGCGGTACGCCGTCTCGGCCGAGCTCTGTCGACGACGCATCAGATTCGTAAGTACTGACAAGGTCCCCGCAGGCTTTCAAATCGGCCAAGCTGCTGCGTGGTCACGAGGACACGGTGCACGCCGACAAAGTGACCTGTGAGATCTGCCAGAAGGTGTGCCTCATCGCTTGCATTCCTTCCCGTGTGTGCACGCTGATGATTTGCATTCCGCCTTCTTGCAGCTCGTCCAGCCAAAACATCTCAAGGAGCACCAAGCGACCCACCAGCCGTCGAAGGACCTCGCGTGCTCACATCCCGACTGCGGCAAGTCGACGTCACGGTACAAGACCCAGGAGTCGCTCGCCGACCACTTCCGCGGAATGCACACTGAGGTTGCGTGTGCCGTGCCCGACTGCGGCTGGGTGCGCCCGTCAGCCGGTCTTTGTGTCCTCCCCTCTGCGCTGACTCGGATGCGCATGCAGCTTGGCCCGCAGAGGTACTACGGCAGACACCGCGTCCAGCAGCACAATATGGCGCGGCAGCTCCGGTGGCTATACACCGTTCAGCACTGACCCTGATTATCGTGCACAAGAACACGTGAACTTCGCCGGAAGCAAGGTCGCCAGTGCTGACTTCAACACCGACTCGACGCTGATCTCGCTCGATTCGAGCGACTCGCACGGCGATTTCCCTTAGTCTGCGATACCTCTTTAAACTCGGCGAGCCTGATTATGACCAACGCTTGCTACTTCTCTCCGTATAGTCCTCGTCCGCAACGCTGTACCTTGTTCAAGCCTCAGAACGGTCTTAAGCGAGAGAGGACGGCAAGCGAGAGACTTTCCCTCGACGCCGTTCCCAGCTGTTCACGGCCGTCTGTGCGGGTGGAAAGAGGGCGGCGAAATTGCACGAGATCTGAAATGAAGGAATAGGTCGGAACAGATAGATGGGCCTACGCTCCTTCCTTCGACTCCTTCCTGCCCAACTCTCCCCTCCGCGGCGCCCTCCAGCCGTCCTTGCCCCAGCGCTGGTCGAGCATGACGCCCTCGTCTTCGCTCGGACGCCAGTCGCGCACGCACGGCTCGAGGCCGAGGAAGCGCTCGAGCCATTGCCTGGCGCGCACTTCGACCTGGAAACGCGCCCACGCGGCTCGGCTGCCAGCGCGGAAGCGCGGCAAAGGGCGCCCGAAGACTTCTTTGTTGATGAAGGCGGCGCGCTGGCGGATCTCGGGATCGTCTTCGTTGGTCCCGCCGCCGGTGTTGGCCGTGAAGCGCGAGAGAGCTGTGCCTTGCGAGACAGTGCGGCGCGCGAAAGGGTCGCTGTGATTAGACGGGGTGGTCGTGTGATGGTGCGAGATGGCTTGTGCAAGGTCGGGGAAGGGAATTCTGTGGAGGTGGTGTTGTAGCATACGCAGACCTCTCGCAACGCGCTGTTATAGCACACGAGACTTGAACATGCCAAGTGGCTCTTAGGAAGGTCACCGCTGCTCGCTCGTCCCCCGCCGTCGATTCGACCGCCGGATCCTCGCCAGACCGCTTCCCCGGACTCCGCTTCGATCCTGAGTCATCCACATAGCCCAAGGGCGTCTTTAGCAACGGTCCCCGCACTCGCGCACCGCCTTCCCGCGGCCGATCCTTCGGAGGGCGGCCCAGAAACAGGGGGGTTAGTTATCGCCCGCTCGCTCCCCGGTCCTCTCCCTCCTCTTCTTGCCTCTCTCTCGCTATCTCGAGTTGCGCCGGCACTGCAGCAAGTCCCTCAAACAGCGTGCGTCCCCCAATGCCCGCGATCTGCCTGTTTCGCACTGACTGACCTCCAATCGCATCGCTCATGGACCAGATCGACGAAATCCTCAGCGAATGTACAAGCGTCATCTGCCACCTGCGAGGATGACTGATCAGTAGAGGCGTAGACCCAAAGGCAGACTCTGTTCGCCGCGAGGCCATCGTACGTACCACCTTCTCCCTTTCCTAATGAAGTGTTTCCCAAGACGGGCTGAGCTGACCATTCCATCCGCAATGGCTCAGAAGGAAACTTTGCACGGGCATCGTTGCCTCCCCCCATGCCCCAAATACGGGTGGTATTGTTGACCTTTCAATCTCTTCCTAGAGCGTGCGCGTGAGTTGTCTCTTTTTGTCCTATCCCTGCACCAGCACACTAAACGTACTTCACCAACCCCGCAAAGTCCAGAGTCAGCTGAAGGGGCTCAAGAATGGGCCGGACGGGGCGGTCGTCCGCGCTATCCGGGCTCACAAGAAAAATATAGCGACACTAGAGCAGGACATCAGTGCGCCGGTCCCCCTTTTCCCTTCGCCAATCTGAACTCTTCCTGACCTCCTCCGCAGCGGATGCTACCACCCGTGAGAACAAGGAAGCGACGAAGTCCTTGCCCAACGCAAGTAAGCTAGCGCGTCTCGCGGCCCTTGCGGAGGATGCGAGACTCCAGCTCAAGACAGTGCAGCACAACCCACCCAACATGAAACCTATGGCGGCAGCAGAGTACCTGCGGCTCAGGGAAGAGCTTGCCAGGATCGTCCTTTGTGCTTCCCTCCCTTCCGCGATGTCGAGATCGAATTGACCTTTCCACGCGTTGCAGGACATTGTTATCGGCCGTCCTTGCAAGAGCGAGGTCTACGCGGTGTGTGGGCGTCATGCGCTGTACCTCGAGAAAATGCGTTGATTTGCGCTGCCTCCGCTGTCGCAGTCGCTGGGCAAGTCCGCCTACGAGCCGGTTGCAAGGCGCGCACATGCCATTGGGGACTACTGAGCGGCTCGGTCGTGGATGAGCATTGCAGCAGAGAAAGGCTGTTTGAACGCAAAAGCACTTCGAAGGGGCGCGGTCATCGCGTGTGCCTTGAATCCTGCCTCGGCTACGCTCCTCCTTTGTCCGAACGTTCTGTTGCATGAGCCTGCTTGCCTCCTTTCTTGATCTCTGCGGACTGGCTTTTCAGGCATGTGTGCAGTAGCTACGGCTGCAACTGGCGCTGAGAGGCGCTGGACGCGAGAAGAAGAGAGCGTACCTTCGCAAGCTGGTCTCTGCTGCTTACTTTGGTGCCTTTGCTCTGGGCCGTCAGCACTCGGTAAACAGCGTCCGCACTCAAATGTCATCGGAGCCGTAGCCTCACAGCGGGGTTGCTGTACGCAGCCGCTTGCTCGACCCGTACCATTTACCTCTTCCCTCCTCCCTCCACCCTGCCTTCTATACCCAGCCAAGAGCGTCCGGAATGCTCCAAGTTGGTCAAGCCGCTCGACCAGAGACGGAGGGGCTGTGTGCCGTCTCCTGGATGCCCTCGGAACCGCCGCGGCAACACCGCCTTCTCGTCTCCAACTCGATTCTTGCTTCTTTCGGAATTCTTCCTGGCTCACCTTGCTACTTAAGGCATCGCCAGGTAGTGTCATGCCTCTCTCTCTCCTCAGTAAAATCTTTTGTTACTTGGGCAGGGCGATATTCTTGAGCGGTGTACGTCCCTCCGAAGCAGCTCCCCTCCTCGTCCCCCTCGGAAGTGACACTCTTCCGGAGCGGCAGACAGAACTTGTACTTCGCCATGCACGTTTCGTCGAGAAAAGCCAGCTGATTACGCCGCTTCCGTCTCATAGTCTACAACCTACGCCAGCAACTCTCGGACGACCAACACCAGTACGAGCGCGTTTCAAGCGTCATGGGGAAGACCGTTCGTGCCCTGTTGCCCCCTTCCCCTCTTCTTCCAACCCCACAGCGAATGGGTCCTGACCTCTGTCCTGCGCAGCTTGCGGAATTGAGACACAGATGGGAAAGCTTCGCCAAAAACGCAACGCCGGACTACCTCAAGCATCGTTTTATGTTTCACCCTTTGCCTTCCCGCAGATTGTTGCAGCTGATCCTGCTGCGCTCTCAAAACCTGCTGCACAGGTGAACACCGCATGTCTCGGTTTTCTGGCTTCCGCACTGTGACTCTTGTATCCCTCGTCAACCTGACATTGCCATCATTTTCCGCGACGCGTACAGTGGCTCAGACACTTCAAAACCCGAACTAGATTCTGCCTTACCTCTACGGGGCATACCGAGCATGCCGTCTGTGTGCGTCTTCTGCAGCGCCTCTCGCGTTCTCCCTCCCTCCCAGCTCATCGTCTCTTCACCCCTGACGTTTGCGCGAGGCAGATGGCCTCGCGCGACAACCGCGAGCGGAAGGCAAGCACTCAGCAAGCGGGAGAGCCGCACAGCCTAGGCGTACGGCGCGCTGGGCGCGAAAGAAGGACGGAAGAGGTCCTGCTGGGCGGGCTGGGGCTGCGTGCGGGGCTGCGGTACTTCCGAAGACGGTACTAGCCCTCTTAGTGCGATAGCATAGCAGCAAAGATCGTCATGCCGGCAAGCGGGATAAATCCGAAGCGACAGACGAGAGGGGCCTTGTCGGCGCTTACGAGGACGCGGGATAAGTAGCGCTGAAATCACGCGAGGCGTTGCACTGACTTCCGGAACAAAAAAAACGAAGCGGGGGTGAAGCCGAGGCGGGAGGGGGAGGAATGATACGAAGAGATGAGCGCTGTGAGCCGCGGAGACATGAGAGCGGAAAGGAGAGAAAGGGTGGCTACAAATGGCACAACAGGTATGTAGGAAGGGTAGTCTCGCGGATACTAGGGTGTGGAGGGTAGGACCCTTCGAGGAAGCTGAAGCGAGTGGGTCGTGCTGGACGACGAGAGCGGCGTAAGCACGCGAACTCGTGGAGCGCTTCTGTGCCGCTGCCCACCTGGACGACGAGAGCGATCGCTTGTGTTCGCGCGTACGAAACGAGCGAGTATGCTCTGTGAGTGCCAGAGAGGTCAGCCGCGAGCTGATGAGGAGGACGAGGCGATAAGCGCACTGGTCCTGACTCAAGCTGAGACGGAGCTTCGCTGCGTCGTGCCAGACGAGCACACGGCGAGCGGGAGGGCCTTGTTAAACGAGCTTGAGCGGAGCTGCAAGCGGTTCGGCGGCGGGGGGCTGAGTGTGAGCGAGAGAGCTTGCGACGCAGAAAGAGAAAAGGTCGCGTACGGGGCGAGCGCCGGCACTTGCTAACCTCGAGGCGCTTGGCAGAGGCAGAAAAAGAGAGAGCACGCAGCGTGTCGAGGGGAACGAGCGGCGTTCGCGTCCCGACTAGCGCGTCGAGTATGTCAAACTCCTCCAGCTTGCGAGCTCTGTGCTCCCCTCGACATGTCGGTCCGCGCGCGACCTTTGGTTACGTTATGCGCGTCGTGGAGGAGCCAACAATGCTCCTTCCTCCCACTCCGCTGATAAAGTGCCATTCCTGAACTCGTCCCTGTCGCGTCTCCAACCTTGATGCTGTCCTGTTGCTCCTCATCTCGCCATTCTCTGTGTGAGCCACCGTCCACAGATGCCCAAAGTTGTGCTGAACTCGAAGGAGGCTATGCCGAACTCCTTTTCTTGCACCCCGGAGACCCCGCGGACGCTTCGCCTCCTCCTTGCCGGTGCGCTCTCTCTCGTTCTCCCTGAACGACCTTCAAACGACCTCTCTCGCGGCTCTGATCGTGTGAAGTCCCGACAAATGCCTCGCGAACTCATTGAAATCCTCAGCAGTGATGATTTGCTCAAGTGCGGCTCGCTCTCTTCGCTTCGCATTTGCAAGTGCGATTGACTGCTTTCTCCTGTCCACAGACGAACGAGGTGGGGCGATGATTCTGCTTGCTAATCAAGAGTTCTCCACTCACCCTCACACCCTCTGTAGCGTTCAACGGGTGCGCCATGCCGCGCATGCACAACAACAAACGCGCCGCCCTCGCGAAGGAGATGGAGGAAATTGTGCGTCCGTCTCCTTCTACACCCTGGTGGCGAGACACTGATACGCCACACAGCTCGGCATCATGCATTACAGGTGGCACCTCTTCTCGCTGCGAGCTACTGTTGATGATATCGAAGGGCGCCGTGGGCTCTCTCCTCTCGGTTTCTCTTGACAATGGATGCTGACGAGGATGGCTATTTCGCACCAATCACGCAGGCGAAGAGCGTCCGTTTCCCCCCCCCTTTGTTTTCTCCCCTGCCTCCTTCACCCTAGCGCGCCGCTCTCAGCTGACTTTTCCGCCTTGTCTCTTTCCTCCCGTAATTTGGGCAAAGCTCGGCAACCCCGCATCGCCGCAAGGATGGCAGCGCAAGCTGAACCGCAGCGAGCTGGACGCCTACGTGCGTTTGCGTCTCTTCTGCGCTTCTTTCCTCCCTCCGTTCCCTCACGAATGACTTGCCCTTTGCAGACCCACGGGCTGCACGAACGCCAAGCCGCTACAGCGCTGCAGAGCGCTCGGTACAAGCGCGATCAAGAGGAGCGCAAGCGTAGGGAGCGCGAGCGCAAGGAGCGCGAGCGCAAGGAGCGCGAGCGCAAGGAGCGCGAGGAAAGGGGTCACTCCGGCAGCAGTCCTAGCTTCTGGATGTACTTTGGTCGGTTGGTAACGCTGTCTACCTTGCAGTTTGCTCCGTTCGTGAGGTGGCCAGCGTCGAGCAAGGTAGCCGCTTCACCGAGTGCGCTCACGCTCACGACCAGAAGTCTTCCGAGCGAGGTTTCGACCGGAGCGGGGTTATGGCTCAGCACAGATTACGGAGAGTACTATTGGGGATGTCTATGCGGGAACTGATCATGACCGAGAGTACTTCTATGAGAGGGAAGAGAGCCACGACCACCTCTTCAGTACCGTTCACCCCAGTACCTCCTCCTCATCCTGTACCACCCCTCTCCGCCCTTAGCCAAGCTCTGCAGCGAAGCAGCCTTTGAACTTCCCTTGCCGTTCCCGCCTTCGCGCTTCACCGAGTCGAACCCCTGCGACGCAAACGCGTGGGCGCGCCGCTGCGCCCGGGAGTCGTCGCCGTCATCCTCTGGCAGAGCGTACGGGTGCCGCGGTGCAAAGGGGACCCCACTCGTGAGCTGCGAGAGCTCGTACGCGAGCGTGTCGGCGTCGCCGTTCTTTGTGCGATTGGTGCGCATCAGCACTGCACGGCAAAAGACGAAGGAGTCGAGGAAGAGACGCACGTAGTCGTCCAGCTCGTCCTGGTACTCGTTCCACGTGTTCCACACCTGCGTGAACTTCTTGTCACTGCAGCCGAGGCGACTCTGGATCGCAATCTGCTCCTGTTCGTTTACTGCGGCTTCCGCCAATATCGACTGGGCCACTTCGTACCGCCCCGAGATATTTCTGGTGCCCTTCGTGCCGTCATCTGCGGGCGGAGGAAGGAGAGGTGAGCGAGGCTTCCCACAGACAGGTCAAGAAGGCGCTGGAGCAATCGCGTAATCGGAAACGAAGGGGTGGCTCACATCGGCGTTGAAGGGTGCGCGCGCGCTGCCACACGGGAATCAAGTCGGCTGGGAGGTTCAACTCTGCAATGTCGCGTTCGACTGGTTTCATTGTTGTTAAAGCGGGTTCAACCGGAATGAGAGTGAAAGACGCACCAGCGCGAGCTGGGGGACGAGTGCAGGTCAGCACGTGCGTAAGAGCCCGACCTGCGAGAGACGTACCAGCATTCCGCCTGCGCATGATCTTCCCCTCGAGGCGCTCGATCTCCGATTCAATGTGTGCGAGTTCCTCCTCCTGCAGGCGTGGCAGGTCAACTCAGCAACTCGTTCCGTGGAACAGCAGTGGAGGCGTCGCACCTTCGCCTTGATCTCCTCGCTTGCCTTCTTACGAGCGTTGCCAGTGAGCGAGTGCTGGGCCAGCTGAACAGTTACTATGTGCATGCGTGTCAGTTCACCGCGCTGCTGGAGGCGCAGGAAAAGTGTACGTACGCTGCTGGACTGCGGGCAGGGACAACGTCAGTATCGCTTTGCTCGCCGCGACGGAACGGGAGGGGCGCACTTTCATTCTTAAGCACCTCCTTCCTCGGCGGTGCCACAGCCACCTTGACGGAGGAGGCGCCGTGGAGGGGTATGCTCCTCGTCGTTGACTGCCTCGAAAGTGCAGAAGGGCTTTCTGAAGCACTTGACATGGAACGGCGACAGTTGGACATGTTGTCGGTGGGTCGTGTGAGCAAGAGGCAGAGGCAACATTTGAGCGAAACGAGCGATACTTGAGCGATACCACACGAACGATCCGAGGAGAGTCCGCGAGAGGAGGCGTGAGGGCGCTGCACCGAGACGCAGTCCGTCGATGCAGAAGATTTGGCGGGCGCCGGGGCCGTAGCCAAGCTGTGGAGGTGGCGGGCATCGCGATCAGAGTCTAGCAGAATGCCCTCAAGGCGAGAACAGCGCGCGACGACGAGGAGATGATGAGCGTGCGAGCTTGTGCTCGTTCTCTGACAGAAGCATGTAAGCTGCGAAGTGTCTCGGCATCCAGCTTAGCACAACCCGCTACTCATTGGCTCAAAAAAGAGAAACCGGGGCGATCTGGCGAAGTCGAGCGAGGAAGCGACGAGGCTCTCTCTGGACGTGCTGCTCGCCTCACGCGAGACGTGCGTTGGGATGGCAAGCCCGGAAGCTCCCGCTGCGCACGTACAACACACAAGCAACTACCCCGCTGCACTGCCGTTCTCCCCTCCTCGTCGCTCCTCGTCGCCGCCCTCCACCCTCGACTTCTCGCGCTCCCCGCCGCAGAGTGGTCTTTCGAGTACGGTCACGAGTCCGTCCGCGCTGTCAGCTTCACGACCACCCGACTTCGCGCCGTCCTCAAGCCAGAATCCGCTGTCCTCATCTTCATCAGTTCAACCCGGGACATTAGCGACGACCCCGCAAGCAGGCGCAGCAGACCCACAGGAGGAGCTGCCAGTCCTCATCTCGACCCTCAGCGCCAGCGACGGCGAGTCCATCCTTTGCATCGCCGTCGACGATCTCGCCCATCCCGATCGCACAAGCCGCGACGGCCAGCACGGCTCGTACAGAGGCAAAAGCGGCGCAGAGGCGGAGACTGGCGGCAGGGTGTACGGCGGAAGTCAGGGCGGGAGTATCCATGTGTGTTCGCCGTTTCTCCTTCGCCGACCTCCTTCTCTTGCGGGCTTCACTCTTCTGTCTGAGCACGCATCGCGTCGCCGGGAGAGCAGGATAGCGACAGACGGACTGATCGATTGCCACACAGGTCTGGGACCTCGCAACACTCTCGCCGTGCGCTCGCTTGACGGGGCACGAGGGCGCTGTTCTCGCTCTCCAGGTCGTCCCAGCGCGCGACTGGCTCATCAGTGCTTCTGGTGCGTCTTCCTGCAATTCTCAAACTTTGGAAGTGTCACTGAACCTCGCCCGGGCGCAGGTGACGGTACGATACGTGTCTGGCACACCCTCTCGCTCTCGCTCGTGTACCTGCTCCACCCGCCGCACGATAATATTGGCGACATCCTCTCGCTCGCCTGGGTGCCGAGCGAACTCCTTGAAGAGGACGAGCATGCCGGGCATAGAAGGGGTGTCGGAGTGGCGCACTCGTCGCACGAAGCGGCGAGGAAGGGGACGGGGAGGCTGTTTGCGGGGTGTCAGGACACGAGCATACAGGCGCGTTGGATTTCTAGCGTACTCCGGCATGTACTGACCTCCTGTACGGCAGTGGGTCGACCTCCCGCCAACCTTCCACCTCCCGACTTCGCAACACCCGCCCGGTTCCCCCCTCCTCTCCACCTCGCACACCTCGGCACACACGCACGGCCTGCTCTCCGGCTCGCCTCATTCCCCGCCGATCTTCAAAGTTCCGAACAAGTTTTTCGACTCGCTCTCGCAGGCGGAGAAGAACCGCGCGCGCGTCGCGGGCGCTTCCGCCGGCGCGCACTCGAAAAGCGCGACGAACCTTGTCGGGATGGGCGCGGCGACGAGCTCACGCCCGAGCACGCCCGACGGATCGTCGACGCCGATACCGCGTGGCCCTGGCGCGGTCAACGGGGCGGAAGCGGTCGAGCTGCAGTTCGAAGCGGACTGCATCGTCCCATTCGCGCACTTTGGCTACGTTGTGCGCTGCGCCTCGCCGTGGCCTCCTCCTCGTGTGCGATGCTGATATGATATGCTCTGTGTATTTTGCGCAGTACTGCCTCCTGGTCGGCAAGAGCAACGACCGCCCCGTCCTCATCTCCGGCTGTGAGTCTCTGCCCCTTCGTTCCCCTCGTTCGCCCCCTCTGTTCCGTTCGCCCGCTCTCGACCTCCTCTAATCCTTCTACGACGATTTCCTTCGTCCTGACTCGCCCCTCCTCCGCAGCCGGCGACGAGCTCGTCAAGCTCTGGCGCCCCACCACCTCGGATCTCCTCCCCGTGGCAACGCTCACGAGCGACTGCGATGCCGTCCTCGCACTTGCCGTGCGCGACAACACGCTCTTTGCGGGGCACCAGGGCGGAGTGATCAAGGTCCGTTGTCCTGACCCTTCGGAGGCAGAGAGGGGAGAGCATTGACCCGGAAAGACGAGCAGGTCTGGGACCTCGACACGCTGACCTGCGTGAGGGTACTGCGGCCGCACCAGGTGCGACGGGGTTCTGCTCGTTTTGGCCACGTAACAGGAGTGCTGACTCAGAAGAAACATATCCCGCTCGCACAGCACGACATCCTCACCCTCTCGGTGCTCGCCTCCTCGCTCTTCAGTGGCAGCGCCAACGGCTCGCTGCAGCGGTTCGACCTGCGCAGCTTTGCGCTCGGCGGCGAGTGGGAAGCGCACCGCTCGATCGTCCTCTCGAGCGGGGTGTGCGGCGAGGGGAGGGGATGGCTGCTGACGGGCGGGAACGACGCAAGCCTGAAAGTGCGTTGCGGATGCTCCCTCGTCCTCCCCGACTAGTGCTGAACTGCCGAGCGTTACGACGCAGGTCTGGGACATCAAGGATGACGATGAGTCGCGGCCACCCGCGCCGCATGACCACGGCTTCCAGGGTGAGCATCCTCCTCTCCCTGCTCCTCCTGACTCGCACTGAACTCGCATTCCGCATAGGCGAGCTCTTTCATACGCTCGCCAAGTTCGTGTCGATCCGCACAATCGCCGACTCGACGCACCGCGAGGACTGCCGGCAAGGCGCGCTGTACCTTAAGCGCGTCCTGCGCTCTTTCGGCGCCGAAACCTCCCTCCTCCCCACCGCGGAGGGGAAGAACCCGCTCGTGCTCGCAACGTTCCGGGCGAACGCCGCGCCGCGCCCCAATCGCTTCGAGGCGCCGCGGAGGAAGCGGGTCCTCTACTACGGGCACTACGACGTCGTCCCCGCTTCCGCACCCGAGATGTGGGCGAGCGACCCGTTCGCGATGCGCGGGAAGGACGGGTGGCTGTATGGCCGCGGCGTGAGCGACAACAAGGGCCCCGTGCTCGCGGTTGCCGCGGCGGCGGCCGAGCGCAGGAGGGCGCAGGAGATGGAAGTCGACCTGGTAATGGTCATTGAGGGCGAGGAGGAGACCGGCAGCGCGGGGTTCCAGGACGCGATCCGCAAAAACAGGGACCTCATCGGCGACATCGATGTTATTCTCGTCAGCAACTCGTACTGGCTCGGCGAGGACGTGCCCTGCCTGACCTTCGGCCTGCGCGGCGTCATCCACGCCTCCGTCAAGGTGCAATTCCCCCTACATGCTCTCACTGCATTCTCACTCAGCTGCATGTGCGCAGGTTGCTTCCTCCAACCCCGAATTCACGCACTCCGGCATCTGGGGCGGCGTGACCTCCGAACCGCTGAACGACCTGATCCGCGTACTCGCAAGCCTGACGAACGCGGACGGCACGGTCCGCATCCCAGGCTTCCTTGACAAGGTGCGAACGTTGCTGCCGGAGGAGCAGCGGCTGTACGACCAGCTCGTGGAACGGACGAACGGGTGCGCTCCCGCTTCTCAATCTGAGCCGGGACTTGCGAGGTGACGCCCTTTATGAGCATTTTCCACATGCATACAGCCTCGAACAGTGTAAGAGCATGCAGGGCAGCACTCCCGCCGCCACGATGGACCCGATGAAGTCGCTCATTCACCGGTTCGCCCGCTTCTCCCGCCTCGAGCTGCACCCCACTGACGCGCCTTATCGCAGTTGGCGCCAACCCGCGCTCTCGGTGCACAAGGTCGAGGTCCCCGGTCCGGCGCAGAAGACGCTCATCCCGAACTCGGCAACTGCGAGCGTCTCGATCCGCATTGTCCCCGACCAGAGCCTCGAGGACATTGTCGAGATGCTCAAGAACCACTTGCGGCTGTCGTTCGAGGCGCTGAAGACGACCAACACGCTTACGGTATGTCCTGCCGTCCTTTTGCCCGCGAGCCTGCGCTGACTGGCTTTGGATCCGCAGATCGACATCAACCACGTCGCCGACTGGGTACGCTCCCTGTCCACCTTCTCCCCCGCGCCGTCTGACCCTGGCTATTCCACGCGTAGTGGCTCGGCGATATCACCTCGCCCTATGTCGCCGCCATGTCGTCCTGCATCAGCCAGCAATGGGGGGTCGATCCCCTCTTCATCCGCGAGGGCGGGTCGATCCCGTCGCTCCCGTTCCTCGAACGCGAGTTTTGCGCCGATGCGGTGCACTTTCCGATGGGGACGTGCAGCGATTCGGCGCACCTGCCGGATGAGCGGATCAGGGTCCTGAACCTCGAGGTGCGTCGGCTGCTCTCCGGTTCTCCTTCGGCGTCAGCCCTTGCATGCTATCAAGGTTGAACGCTTCCGGTCTAGCTTGAGCGACATGCTCACGATCGCCTCCCCTGCGCAGAACGGCAAAGCGATCGTTTCCAAGTGGTTCACGCGCCTCGCCTCTCTCCCTGTTTAGAATCCTTCTCTCGCTCTTCGTATCCCCGCATCTATACCTGTGCATCCTTATACCCGTAGTATCTCTTCGCCGGCTTTTCAGGACGCCCTTCATGCACGGCGTGACAATGGGAACCGCCTCACCTCCTTCCCAAGCTTGACGCACAGCTCGGTGGCAAAGACCTCGCCCTCGATGCGGAGCTTCTTCCCCAGTCCCTCCTCGAGTTCTGCGAGGAGGGCGTCGCTGAACGGTGGGTCCTCGGAGGTTGAGGAGGTGGAGGTCGTCCACGCGAGTGAGGTGTGGAAGCGCGGCGAGTCGTAGTATGTCGGCAGACGGACCTTCGCGAAGCAGTCATCGAGACCGCGGACGAGGCGAAGAAGCTGCTGCGCGCTTCAGTAGGGAAAGCGGAGGGTGCGAAACGAAAGACGCACGTTGTCATGTCCTTCCCCAATCTCAACGCCAAGGAAGCGCCGGCTCTTATCGTCGTTCTCCAGCACCCCGAAGATCGCGTACCGGGCCGTGATTCTGCACGGTCAGAGCGTCAGGACTGCGCAGCGACGGCGAACGCTCCGACGACGCACCTCGCGCCGGAGCACGCCACTCGGTGCACCGCCGCGAGCAGGTCCGCGCGCTGATTCGTTTGCAGCATGAGCGGGCGCGAGAGCGAGACGTGCAGTGCCGTGTCGGTCAAGGTGTCCGGCTGGACGGGTTTTGCTGCGCTCTCGCCGCTGATTGAAGCGGCTGACGGAGGAGGCGCGAGCAGCGAATACACGGTCGCCCCTTCCGGCGCCGCGGCCTGCGCGTCTGCTATCGCGCGTTTCAGGACCTTGCTCAGCCCTGGGCTAGGCTCGACTGCGTGTATTGGTGCGGAAGTCAGCGCGGGCGGAAAGGTGGGAGAGCAAGGAAACGCACGCTCGAGGTAGACATGACATGCCCACAGGCCTCGCTGGTGTGGCACGGCGCGCTTGCGGCCTTGGTGCAACTCTGGGGAGTCGGAGCGACGAGCTGTGGACAAGCTTGGTGGGTCAATACGTTTGGCGGCAAGGAGGCAAGGGAGGACGCACGCTCTTCATCAAACGAGGCATCGAGGGCGGGAAGCTTACTGCGGGCATATGAGCAGATCTACTTAGTGCATTGCGCAAGAGCATTTGGAGGCAGAGAAGACGCACCGCTTCTTCTTGGGCGGTTCAGACGACATCGCTGATGAAAGGCTGGAAGCGCGAGAACAGCTTCGCGGAATCGACGGGTTTCCCGAGCTTGACGACGACGGTGTAAGCGAGAGTTCCCTTGCGCCGAAAAGGTCGTTCGTCGCCTATCCTGGGTGGCTCGAGAGACGGAGTTCGTCGAGGTCGTCGCAGTCCAGCGGGGAGGGCACGGCGTCGCAGGGAAGCGCGTACCCGTGCAGTGTGAACTCCAGTGTCGTGTGAACCTTGAGCGCAGCTAGGCGAACCTACGAGCGAGGTGTACGGGATAAGGTGAACGATAGGAGGAAGAGCGCTGCGCTGCTTTCGCGTCTCGCAACCTGCTTCGTCGTCGAAGGCAGATTGCACACTATGCAAAGCAACAACGAACGCGGCTGTAGATAGGCAGGTAGGCAGGTGAGGGTCCATATCATGCGTGTCCAGCACGCCCCTCGAGAGCGCGTGTATGAGCTCCTGCCGCGCAGAGAGAGGGAGACGGCATAGTGCGAGGAGGGATGCAAACTAGCGGAGGGGAGCAGAGAAGAGCAGAGGGAGGGTATGTGCAGCGGCGGTATGAACAGTGGGTGTACACAACAAGGGGAGGAAGGGAGGGAGGAGGGGCGGCTAGCGCTCCTCGTACGGGTGCCTCAGCGCATGCGGCGGAGGCGGCGGCGCAAAGCCGGCGCGAGGCGAAGTCTGCGCGCCAGCGTACAGCGGCTGCGCGGGCGGGGGCGGCGGCGGGTAGGCGGGGTGCTGCAGATGGTGCGGCGGGGGGAGCTGCAGCGGGTGCGGGAGGACACCGGGTGCGCGGCCGTCAACGGGAGTGGGAAGAGACGGCGTTGACGCGGTCGAGGCAGAGGACGGCGTCGCGGAGAGGGGTGCGGGATGCGCCGACGGCGGCGGGTGAAGGAGGACCGGCTCCGCCCCAGTGCTCAACAGCGGGAGCTTGGCGCCGAGCGGGCGCGACCCGCTAAGCAGCGGCGTCGTCACGGCCGTGACGGCCGCTGCCGCGTCGATCGCGGCGCGCTGGCGCTCCTTCGCACGCTCGACCATGACCGGGACGGGGAGGATCTCCTGCGCGACGTAGACGGGCTGCTTGCCCGCAGGTGCCTGACCGTCCTTGTCGTAGTGATGGATCGCGATGCAGTGGCGCGTGCAGTCGTGCTTCCGCGAGAATAGCTTGTTGCACTCGGGGCACTTGACTGTGGGCGGACGAGCAGGAGCGTGAGTGAGTCGCTCGGGGCGGCGTATAAAGAGGTGAAGGCGAGACGCACACTCGCGGATGCCCTGGTGACTCTTGATATGGCTCATCAGGTTGAAGTTCCGCGCGAACGCACGACCGCAAGACGGGTGCGGGCAGGTCTGCGCAAGATGGGATGGAATAGAAATCAAGGATTAGCTCAAGCGACGACCTCGGCATAGCCAAGAAAGCACGCGACGCACAAACTTCTTCGACGCCGGCTCCTTCTCCTTCTTTCCCTTCACACCCGCTGCGCCGCCCTCGTCCTCTTCACCCTCCTCCTCCAGCTCCTCTGCCGCGCTAATCCTCCTCCTTTTCCCCCCTCCCCCGGTACTGCTCGCCGCACTCGCGCGCCTGCTCCCGCCCGCCGGTCCGGCGCTCACAGGCGTCCCGCCGCGAGAGCTGCTCGCGGCACGGCTCGTCCGCCCCGAAGTGCTTGGCGCGCTGCCTTCCTCCTCGTCGTCGTGCTCATCGGGCTCCGCCGCGCGTTCCGCCGGACGAGACGCGCTGAGCACCTGCCCCGCCGGCGGGGGCGGCGCGAACCTGAGCTGCGGGCTACGGTTGTCCTGCGCCTGCGCTTGCGCCTGCGCGTGAGCATGCGGCGGGGCAGCATGGAGCGGCCGATCGCCTACAGCCTCGGGAGAGACGTCCGCGCTGGCGGGGCCGACGAGGCCGCTCGCCGCAGAAGATGCGGAGGGCGGCGGTGCCAAGTCGACGCTGTGGCGGCCGCTCCTGCTGCCTCCGAGCGGGCCCGCAACGCTCGCGCGGCGGCGCTCCTCCTCCTCCCGCGCGGCAGACGGGCCCTGCCCGTACGCGAGGAGAATGGCGTCAGTAGCGCTGCGGCGGCGCTGCGCGAGACCCCCGAGGGAGAGGCTCGTGGGCGGCGGCGGGCCCGCCCAGGGAGAGAACTGCTGCGCTTGCTGGTGTGGCGGTTGCGCAGACGCAGGCGTTGCAGACGAAGGCGCGGCGTGCGAGGTCGACGGGCGCGCGAAGGAGGTGTTGATGCTGAGTGAGGGGGGTGGGCCTTGCTGCGTCGAGCCATTCGCGCGCGCGTACGCCGGATGCGCGAAAGTTGTCTGCGCGTAGCCTGAGTTTGACGGCTGGTGGTAGGAATTCTGCGGGTTATGACTTGGAGGGGCATAGCCATACGACCCGCTTGATGCGTATGGGTTTTGCCCCTGCGCAGCCGTGGCGTAGTGCGGATGGGGCGGCGGCGGAGGCTGATCGTACGAGATGGATGGGAGCGGGCCTGTTTGCGGGGTGTAGCGGACGGAGGAAGAGGCGGATCCGCTTGGCGCGAGGGACATCGGCGGGAGAGGCTGCTGAAACGACGACAGCGGCTCGGCAGCAGATCCTCGCCGATTCGCGTACGCGGGATGCTGCAGCGGGGGCGGAGGCGCACCGTAGCCGCCGTAGGAGCCGCTCGCCGCGTAACCCGAGGAGGGGCGGCGGTCGGAGGGCGGAGGCTGCGAGGCGTACGCCGGGTGCTGATACGCTCCCTGCGACTCCGCAAGAGCTGGGGGTGGGCGAGCGTAGAGCGGGTGGGCGGGCGCAGAGCCGTACGCCGGGTGAGGAGGATACGCCGAGGACGACTCCTGGTTCGGCGAGAGGAACGACAGGGTCAGTTCACAGCGCCGTTCGGGCGCGAAAAGAGGTCGGAAAGGACGCACATAGGCCCCGCCGTACTGCCCTGCCTGGCCCCCGTCAGTGCCTACACCTCCGCCCGCCGACCCCTCGCCCGGCTGCTGTCCCTCGGCAACGAAGCTCTTCCTCCGCTCTGCGCCCGCATACTGCCCTTCGGGGTGCATCAGATGGTCCTGCGCGTAGTCGTGCTGCAACCCCGCCGCGCTCATCCTCCTCGTGTCCAAGTGCGCGTCAGGCAATTCCGCCGCCCTCACGTTCTGCTGCTGTTGTTGTTGCTGCTGCTGCTGCTCGTGGCCGAGCTGGAGTGGGTGCGGGAGACCCGGCGGGTGTGCGTACCCCTGCGGGTGCGGGTCCATCACTCCGCTCGGGAGAAACGCGGCGGCGGCGAGGTGGTCCGCTGAGGGCGGTGCGGGTGCGGCGTCGCTCGACGCGGCCGAGAGCGGCGACGGGTGAGAGGGCGAGAAGCGGTACGGCTCGTACTTCTTCTTGGGCGGCGCAGTGCCCGCAGCGAGCGACCCGCAGCTCAGCAGCGGCAAGGGCAGCGCGCTCCTGGCAGACGCCTGTCGCCGGCGCTCGTTCGCCGAACCTGCTCGAGGCGGCGCTGCATTCGGAGCCGCCCACGAGGATCCCCCCGGCCCTGGCTCCAGCTCGTCGCCCTGGCTGCGACAGCCGCCCTGCATCTCGCTGGCGACGGCAAGGCTAGCAACTGACGCTAGCACAAGCTCTGGCCGCGTCCCCTCGTCTCCTGTCCTCGTGCTCCTCCGCCCTGCCCTCCTTTCGTCGGCGCGTCCGCGGCCCATCAGGCACACTTGGAGCCTTTCTTCTCCGCGTTCTCCGGTCCCATCGCCGGCCCGCGCAGCACCCGCATGCCCCTCTCGCCCGGTCCCCGGATCGCCTGCTCCCCTGTCGGGCGGCGGTGCGCTCGCCTTCCTGCTGCTGCTGCTCGCAGTCTCCTCGCATGCCACTCCACCCCTCGTTCGCGCAGCTCTGCATGCCCTGTCCGAGCCTCTCATGCGCTCCAAGAAGCCCCCACAGCATCGGGAAGAGAAGAAGCGGGGAAGAACACCGCGCGAATCACTTCCTTGCGAGGCCTGATGCCTGATGCGCCCCTTTCAGAGCGATCCCTCCCCTCTCGCGTGGCGGTGCTTCTTTGCCCTGCTCGCAGATGCAAGGGACGCAAGAAGCCGCGAAAGGGGAAGCGGAACATGCGTGCAGAGCAGACGGGACGGGAGACGGAAACGGCAACACAAGCGGGCATAACCTGAGAGGCTCACTCCGCACAGCGAGAGAGGCGGGGGTATCGAAAGCGAGGTATAGGTGGCGTAGACAGACGGTGACAGTAGGGAGGCATGCAGGCGGAGCGAAAGCCGAAGGGAAAGAGGGACTGTTCAGGCGTCGTCGTCGTCCGCGAGCTCGTCGAGGGCCGCGATCGTGCCGTCCTCGGCGATGAGTCGCATAAACTGGACAAATGGCCGTCTCGCCATAAGCATGTGCGGCGCGCGAGGACGCGGAAAACCCCGAGAAGAACAGCGGAAGACGCACCGTCGCCCTCTGCTCCCTCCGCTCCTCGTCGCCCTCCATTTCCGGCTTGCTTACCAGCAGCGGCATGCGGGCGTACCCATCCGCGCCGAGCGCCGGCGACGCGTCCCCGTTCCTGCTCGTCGCCTGCATTGCCCGTATCAGTCCCTGCATGTCACAGACAGCGAGAGAGACGGCGCACCTTGTCGCCCATGGCGCTCTTCTTCCCGACAACATACTTGGCAAGCTTCGCATCTGTGAGGCTGTAGAGACGCTTGAGGTGGTCGCGCAAGAGGAGGGCCAGGCCGAGGATGAGAGACTGCCGCGCAAGGTCGGGCGGAGGAGGGCGGTCCTCGTCGTTGCCGTCCTCGTCAGCGGCGGATGCGGCGCCAGTGGCGGGCTGCGCGACGACGGGCTATGCGGGTCAGCACCCACTTCGAGCGAGAGAGCTCAGACGAATACGGCTCTGGCGCACCTTCTTCGGACTCGCCCCCGCAGCCGCCATCAGGCCCCCTCCGCCGGCAAGGTCCTGCTCGAGCGCATGGAGGATCTGCACGCCCGCAACAGCGAGCGCCTTGTTGAGCATCGCGACGACTACCAGCGGCTCCTCGGTGCGCTTGTACTCGAGCGTTGACAGCGCCTCGGCGAGAAAGCGAAAGAAGGAGACGTCATCCTGCGTGTGCGTGCGAGGCTGGTCAGCGGGGCGAGCCAGATACGATGAGCGCAGATACGCACGGCGGAGCACGCCGCGCCAACCTCGAGCTCGAACGCGCGGGAAAGCGTTTTGAGGTAGTCGAGCTGGACTTGACGCTTCTCCTTGTGGAGGAGGCTGAAGGAGGGGTGTCCGTCAGCGCACTTCCCACTGAGAGAGGGAGTAACGCGCACCTGTACCACCTGCCGAGCAGCGACTCGGGCGGGTCGCCCCTGTACCCGCGGAGCGTCCCCCCCTCGCCGCACGCCTTGAGCGCAAACGCATGCATTGCGCGCGCGGGCTCCATGAAGCGCGTGACCAGGAGCGAAGCGTGCTTTTGATGCAAGACCGCGAGCGTCGCGTACGCCTTGCTCGCGAGGGCGGGGTCGGCACTGGCCGTGAGGGCGACGAGCGTTGGCGCGAGCGTGATCGGATGCGAAAATCCCGAGCGCGCAATCGTGTTGAGCAGGTCAAGGCCGAGGCGCTGGAGCGTCGGGTTAGGCGAGAGCGACGTGTCGATGATGCGCTTGAGGTACCTCTGCGAGATGGCGCTCGCGACGCTGCAGGCGTGCGCATTTCAGTCTCTGCCCTGAAAGCGGGAGCGACGGGAATACGAAACGCACCCCGAGTCGGCGAAGCCCTCGACGTTCCCGACGAGCTCTTCCATCTTGACGCCGTTCTCGGCCTTCTTGCGCTTCTTGTCGGACGGCGCAGCAGCCGCACCTGCGACTGCGCGCTCCTGGCTCGCAAGGAAGTCCTGCACGATGCGAAGAATCTGGAGGTGCACCTGCGGCGCGGGCGCTTCGAAGATGGCGTCGATGATGCCGGTCGACGCCTGCTGCATCATGAGCGTCGGGTGCGCGCGGTACAGGAAGCCGAGGCTCGTGAGCACGGCCGACTTGATCTGCGGCGGAACTGGCAGGTTGTACAGCCGGACGAGGACATTGAAGGTGAGCTCGGCGACGGAATTGGGCGTGAGCTGGTCGATCGTCGCCTTGACGGCTGGGGGCGTAGCTCCCGGTGAGCACGGGCGGAAGGACAGGGGAGAGCGAGATGCACCAGCCTGTTCCTCGCGGACGCGGTCGAAGTCGCCGTGCTCGCAGAGGAGCGACGCCATGTAGCAGAGGACGGGGAGGGCGCGGAGATTGACCGTCTTCGCCGCCTCGGGGTTGAGCAGCTTCTGGCCCTCCTGTTGCAGGCGTCCTACAGCGCACAGAAGGGTGTCAGCGCACAAAAACGGTCATGTGCCGGTGAGGGGATGGAGGAAAAGGCTGAGATGGCGTACTGAGGCTGACGACGAAGACGCGAATCATGGTCGCAAAGTCCTGCGTCTGGCCGTGCACGACGGCGCAAAAGCACGCGACGACCTCCTGCAGGGTCTGCGGGAGCGGACAATTAGGGACGATGGGCGAAAGGGGGCGAAGGAGGGACGCACCGGGACGCTCTGTGACGGCTTGTTCAGCATCGGGACGAGCGCGGCCTGGAGGTCGCGGCCGAACTTGCTTGCTGTCTTGGGCATAGCGGTGACGGCCGTACGGAAGATGCGGAGAAGGTAGTCGCTGATGACCTGCTCCTCGGGCGTGGCAGCGCTCTTCAGGAACGGGAGGAGCATCGTCGCCTTGGCTGTGGAAAGAAGGCTTGCGTCGACCGAGCTGAGGAGGTAGACCGTCTTGATTCCCGCAACGAAGTCCTGCGAGCGACCGGCGTGAGCGGAGAAGCGGAAGGAAGGGAAATGGTCCGCACCATCCCGCGCTCGTCCTCGACAAGCCCGTCGATCAGGCTCTCCATGATGACCCTGAGCCGCTCAAGCGGGGGCTGCGTTCCCTTCTCGTCGTGCTTTGCCATGATGAGCCGCAGCGCCTCGTCCACGGGCGGCGGGCGGTCCTTGAACACGCCCGCCGTCTGCGTGATGATGCTCGCCAGCTGCGTGAGCGAGGCATCCGCGTCCTGTGCGGCACCCTTCGGCGGCGCGCCGAACCAGATCTCCTCGATAGTCTCGACGGCAAGCTCCTGTGGGCGGGTGAACGTGAGTAGGGCACGACGAGCGGAAGAGTGCGCGAACGCGCCTTGATCCCGTCATCCTCGTCAAGAACTCGGTAGACCAGCTTGCGGGAGATGTCGACCTGGTGCTCCTCCTCGCGGACGACGCCATACAGCACGCGGAGGAGCTTGATGACCCTGCGCCTGACCGCGAGCCCCGTGTCCGAGATGCGCTCGCCCAGCTTGGGGAGGTACTGCACCGCAAGGTCCGGGCGGCTGACGACGTACTTTCCAACGAGCTCGATCGCGGCGTCGCGGACCTGCGGCGAGCTGTCGAGCATGCGGTTCTCGATGCTCCGCCGGATGTTGTCCTGGTGGAAGAGGTCCGCATCTTGCGCGACGACGAGGCTGATCGCACGGAGCGCTTTGGTGCGCTGAGCGACCTGAGCCGACTCGGACGCTTCGACGATCCGCGTGAGGATGGGCTGGTAGAGGCTCGCGAGCGTCGAGGTGCACCAGAGCTCAAGCGAGAGCGCATCGATACGAGGCTGCGAGTCCTCCGGGCTGCGCAATAAGAGCAGTCAGCTCGAGCCTCAGAGACGAGGGAGCGAGATTACGCACGTCGGGCCGAAGACATCCTCAACCTGGTCGTCCTCCCAGATTTCCTTTGCGAGCGCGACAAGGCGGTCATGCACCGCCTGCGCCGAGTCCTGCGACGCCTCCTCGAGCTTTTCAGTCGACAGTTGCAGCGCTTGAAGAACATCGTATGCGAACTGCGCGCAGGCGAAGGCGGCCGCATCCTGTGAGGACGGAAGGGTCAGCTCGGCGAGAGTAGAGCGGCAAATGGGTACGCACGTCGTCTCCGGTCGTCTTCTCCGTTTTGGCAAGGTGCTCAAGCACCACCTTCTGCGCCGTGACGGTCTTCTCTAGCGCATCTGTGTCCGCGTCGAGTACGACCTGCGCTCCCCTCGGTCAGTTCTCGCTCGTGTCCCGTGGACAAGTCAACGCACCTCGCGCAAGCTTCTCAGCGCGCTCGTCGCCTTCCCAGTATCGCATCGAATGCGCGCCGCGATCGCGCCTACATACTCGAGCGCGATGCCCTTGAGCGCGTTGCTCTCGTGCGTGCTCTTCGCGTCAGCGAGAGTGGCCATCTGCTTCTATTTGTCAGCTCTGCCGAACGTAGGTGGACGGGAGGACGGACCATCGATCGGCAGAAGACCGTGAGGAGCACCTCGGCGCCGGGCCACTCGGGCAGGTGCAGCGTCGCGAGCAAGTCGGCAATCAGGTTGTCGAGCACGGCGCGGTACTCGGTGTCGGCCGCGGCGCCGGTCGTCTTGCCCGCCTTCGCAGCGCTGCAAATACGTACGGCCTGAGTATGGGAACGAGAAAAGCAAGGGAAGCGGGCGCACCGCTGGAGGAGGAATCCGACGATCGTCCTCGCCGCCTTGTTCGACATGTCGAGCGCCCCGCCAAGCAGGCGCCGCACCGAGCCCTGGGCGCACTTCCCGTCACCTCTACGCGCGGAAGGCCAGGGGAAAGGCACGCACAAAGACGTCCACACCCTCATCCTCCTCCTGCGAGCCTCCATTCTCAAGCAGCCTCGCGCCCAGGCCCAGCTCGTCCTCCATCTCGACATCCGTGCCGTCGGCCCCATTCTGCTCGCCGCTTGCCTTAGCATGCTGCGCAAGCTTTTTCCGGACCTGGGCGTGCAGGTCGGCAGGGCAAGTCTGCACGAGGTGGAGGAGGAGGGCAGAGACGGTCTGGATGGTCGCGCCCGTGCGGAGGCTGCATGCAGAACACCCTCGCGCGTAGTCAGTGTAAACCCGATTCGAGCACCGCAGGACAGAACGCAAGCGGGTGCGCGACCCACCGAATCCCCCTCCGAGCCTTCTTCGCCGCGGCCGTCCCGAGGCCCGCCGCGCTCTCCGCCTTGCCCAGGTTGCCGAGCACCTCCTCGACAATCCACGCGCGCTGGTCCTTGTACCTCGCATACACGCCCTGGACGACCTGGAGGCTCGCCATTCGCAGCGCTTTGATCGCGTTCGCCGCGGGGCCGTCGCCCTTGCTGGCACCGCGAGAAGGCGCGAGGGGCGCGTCGTGGAAGAAGGGCTCAAGCGCAAAGTACGACAGCGCAATGACGAGCTCGTCGCCGAGGTCTTCGGCGCGGACGAGCGCGGCGAGGGCGTGCGTCCCCTGCGCGAGCGCGTCCGTCACACCGCCGACAGCGTCCCTTGCGCGAATCGTTGCCAGCTCGGCGAGCGGGCTTGTGGGCGGCGCCGCGAGGAGCGGGAGGAGGCACTTGTCGAGCGCGGCACGGAGGGTCGCGACGACGCCAAGGAGGAACTCGCTGGAGAAGAGGTGCTTCGGGAGTGTGACGCCGGGAAGGGTGAGGATCTCGAGCGCGACGCGGAGCGCGAGGAGCGCGTCACTCATGTCGCGAAGGGCTGCCTCGGTCGATGCAAGCCGCGAGGGATCCGCGTCCCAGTACGACGCAGACGTCGTCGTGCGCTGGCTGTCGTCCTCCTCCGCGTCGGCGGCGTCGCCGCCGCCCGCCGCATCCACGGTGGAGGAGCGGTCCCGCCGCGGTGACGCAGAGCGTGAGCTGCGGCGCACGCCCCGCGTCGGGCTGCTGCTCGCGAGCATATCGATATCGTCGTCCTCCTCCTCCTCCTCCTCCTCGGGGGCACTCTTGCGCGCCTTCCCCTTTCCCTTCCCCTTCGTCGCGCCCTTTGCCGGGCTAGCGCTGTTCCTCCCCTTCCCCTTCCCCTTCCCGGCCTTGCCCTTCTTCCCCTGGACCTCCGCACCGTCCTCCTCCCTCGCATGCTCCGCCTCCGCCTCCCACCCCTCCCACCCGCCGGCCTCGGCGACGTCCTCCCAGCTGCGTTCGAGCAGCCTCAACCAGCGCGCGACGCCCCCCTCCTCGACCTCGTCGAGGAGCTCCTCGGCCTTGCCCCGCTGACTGACGCTGCGCAGCAGCGCCTGCATGCGCTTTAGCGTCTCGGTGTGGAGGAGCCTCGCGCCAGCCTCGGTGTTCCTCGTCGTGCGGAAGAAGCGCCTCTCGCCGCCGGTAGGCTTCCTGCTCGGGCTGCGCAGCGCGCTCTGCGCAGAGACGGCCGCGGTGCTCGTATCCTGCACGAGCGCGTCGTCCGCGCCAAACACGTCGCTGATCAGGTCGCCGAGCTTCTCGACGGGGTCGCTGCTGCCCCCCGCCGACGTCGTCGCGCTGCCGCCCGTGCGCGGCGCGAAAGCGAGCTTGACACGCTTGACGGCGCTGCCCGCGCCGGTGAACGGCTCGCCGAGCGCATGCGCGGCGGCAGAGGACGAGCTGGAGCCAGCAAGCGTGGGCGTGCGAATCTGCGCCGCGCCCGCGTCCGAAGGCTTGAGTGGCGAAGAGAAGTGGCTCGAAAGGTCCGAGGAGGAGGCGCGCTTGCGCGGGCGCTGGACTTGTGCCGCTGACGTCGGCTGCGCGTAGACGGAGATCTGCGGCTGCGAGGCGGAGATGCGCACGCCGCCAACCGCGACGCTCGCGAGGCGCGGCAGGGCCGCAGCCTGCGATTGCGAGAACGACGGTCCAGCGAGCGGCGAGTCCCCCATCGCAAGCGGGTCGGGAGAACTCTGCGGCACTGTTTGCTGGCCCGCCTGCTGCGCTTCACGCGCGTGTGCAGGCGTACCCGGCCCGCTCCCGCCTCCAGCGCCGCCGAGGCTGTTCGACCTGCGCATCTCGGTCGCCCGGGCGACGTTCTCCCTCGCGCGCACATAGTGCACGTCGATGAATCCGTTGAGCGCGTCCTGCGCGGGGGGCGCGGGCGCGAGGTGCCGCGCTTGGAGTGGATTGGACGGCGGGCCGGTGACGGAGGGGTGTGGGAGCGGGAAGGAGCTGGCGGAGAGGAAAGAGGCGGCAAGTGTTGGGGTGGAGGACGAGGGTGCGGGCTGGAGCTGGGCCGTTGGGAGGATGGGGTATGGTGGATGGAGGGGAGGGCTGCCGTACGTGGGGTCAGCCTGTCGCGGGCCAAGGACATAAGGAGAGCGCGGAAACGTACAGTCCGCCGTAGCCTCCCCGCCGTAGGCTGGCCATCTGCTCCTGCACTTCTGCCAGGCCGACGACGCTCCTCACCTGCTCGTCCCTCCAGCGGTCCTGGTACGCGTCGCCCGTCTGCGGCGCAAGGAGAGCAGCAATCTCACGGGAGTACTGGTCAAAGAGCGGGTCGGAGGGGACGAGGGCGGCAGTCGCAGGGTGAAGAGAGTTCGGCAGGGAGGCGAGCGAGGGGAAGAAGGACGGCGGGGCGGGGAGGATGGGCGGGAGGTGCGAGACGACTGTGCGGGCAGGGAAGCGAGCCGGTCAGCATTGCCCCGCGATTCGTTGCGAGCCGATCCTGGGAAGCGGGCAGCCTGCAGCGGCGAGTGCGTCGGGGCTACACCGCCTCACCCGCTCCTCCGTCGGAACGAGGCGAACCTCGCGAACGCGCATCGAGGCGAGTCGCGCTAATGCGAGGGTGCCAGGCAGAGCTCCTAATCCGTAGTTTGCCCTTCAGCCTGCCCGCCCAGCGCATGTAGGCGCGGCAGTGCCCAGCTGCTGATGAGGAGGTCCGGCCGTCCTCGCCAGCCCGCGCCGGCACGAAGGAGCGCACAGAGAACAGACGTACCGTCGCCAGCGCCCTCCAAGCCCGCTCCGACCGGCCAGCCCCGGACAATCTCGCTCGCAGACGCGGCGATGGCCTCGTGTGCGGTGCCGGTGCTCGTCCGCTCTGCTCCCGCGCCCGCGCCCGAGGAGGGCGTGCGCGTGAGTGACGGCGATGACAAGCCCTGCGAGGGCATCGACACGGACAGAGGCGCGTCTTGCGCGTGAAGGCGGGAAGTGCGAGATGTCAACCTTCCGCGGATGAGCAGGGAGGCAACGATGCAGGCAACATAGCTTCAAAGGCTGAACTGGCTAGCTGGGTGCGCTCTCAGCTCTCGAGCAAACAGCTTTGTCGACTCCTGACTTGGCAACAAGGACGAAGCAAGGCGGCAGGGCCGCCTTCTCCCCCTCATGGCGCCCGCGCACGCGCATCTCTCTCCGCAGATCACGTCTCCTAGTGTCTATTCCATTCCTGCTCGACTCGTCCAGCGTGATTGTCCGCAACTCCCACACGCCTAGAACCCCCTCCCATTCAGCTTTCCCCCCTCCTGGAAGAACGCCGTCTCGAACCCCCTCAGCCTCTCCTCTCCCTCCCAGCTGACCACCTCAAGCGCCTCGTGCGCGCTGAAGCGTAATTCAAACCCGTCCGGAGCGGCCGTGTACGACAGGTCGACAGACCCAGCGAGATCCTCGAGCGGGAGCGACTGCGGGTTCGGGAGCGAGAGCGCGACAGAGTACCGCGCTGAGGAGAGCTCCTCTTCTGAGCGCGGGTCCTCCCAGCGCGTGTCGATGCAGAGCTGTGTGTCGAATGCGGCGTCAGTCGAACGCTCGGGGAAGCCGTCCAGCCCTTGTCGGCGAGGATGAGTGCAAGACCAATGCAACCCACCGCGGAGGTCCACCCGCCGTGAAAGCCCTGCGTTTTTCCGCGTCAGCCGTCCCTTCTCTGGGCTACAGAGGAAAATCCCTCAGGGAAACGCACCGCTCTCACCCCCCGCTCCATCACCGCCCTCCTCCTTACTCTCGGTCCCGGCGTGCCCCCGAGACTCGACACTCCGTCGTTGCCCACGTCCGCGAGCGCATCGCAGTCGACGTCGTCGTCCGTCAGGGGGTCGACGGCCTCGAGCAGGCGCGACGACGGAAAGGTCGAGGTGTCGGCGCCGGAGAGGGACAGCGTCGAGGGAGGGGTGCGCAGCTGGCGGTGCCGCCCCCAGGCGAAGCCTGCGCGGACAACAGGCGCGTGTGGTTAGCAAATGCGTGTTGAGGAAATGCGAGGCGGGGAAGCGTAGGAGGACGTGGATAGGCGCGCGCAACTAGGCGAGAAAGAGAGGGACCCACCCCGTCCCACGCCCGAGGGAATTTGCTTGAGCAGGTTAGCGTGCACAAACAGCGGCTTGCCGAGGTGATCGTTTTGGAGCATGGTGTGACCCTGCACGAAGATGAGCGGGGTGGTCACGAGCAAAAAGGAGGGCAGGCGAGCGTAGCAAGGAAGTCAGCACCCCGCAACGCTTCCGACGGGGAAAAGCAGGCGAATCTACGTACGCAAAATCCGCTGAGCGCTGTGTCGATGCAAGCGCATCAGCCGCGCCTCCCTTGCCGGGATAGAGCAAAGCAAAGGCAGCCGCAACGCACTGTTCCTAGGCAGCGCCCCGACGCTGACATACCTACCCGGTACGCCCCAGCGCTTCCTGAGTGCGAGGAACGCAAAGCGGAACAGGTCCTTGTCGCCCTGCGCGCGCGTGCGTCCAGGTTCAGGGTTAGGAAGGTCAACCCGGCGGGCACAAGGAGGGAGCGCACGTCGGAGAAGCTGCGCTGGGGGCGTCAGCCCACTTATTTTCGAGCAGAGAAGACAGATTGCGCACTTGAACCAGAACGCGAACCGGGTCGAGTCCATCATCCATTCGGCGAGCAGAAGCGCATCAAGATGGCGCGCCTTGTCGACGAGGATCTGCCCCGCCTCTTGTTCCCACTCGTCGCGGCAGGGGACGCCAATCAGCGCCCAAATGGAGTTGTCGGCCTGAGTGCGCCAGCTGTGGGGCGAGAGGGGGGCGGGGCGGTGAGGGGGGAACGAGGGGGAAAATGAGAGAAGGGGGACGAACTAGTCGGGCCAGAACATCGCGCCGAGACGCTGGTACGCTTTGCTGCGCGGGTCCGTTTCAATGAGCCCGGACTCACACGTGAGGTGAGCGGAACAGGACGCACGACTCCCAAATCCCGCTCGGCCGTCCCCAGACCTCCTCTTCGCTCCCGTCGTCCTTCTTCACCATCCACGGGTCACTCGCATTCCGCTCCTTCGCTGCATCGAGTACTACCTGCGGGACAGGCGTATTGATCGGCATGAGCGATGCGGCGGGGATGTTGTCGCTGTCGAGGAAGAGGACCTCGCGGAAGGACGAGCGGATGATCGCCGTTGCCTGGAGGGGGAGCGACGGAGCGGTCAGCAACCAATGTGAAGAACGTTCAGGAAGGGGAGGCAAACCTTGATGTGAAAGTTCTTGCTGTAAGAGGGTCAGCCCCGCCTCCCCAAGACCAGAGAAGAGCGGAAAGCAACGCACGTCCTGCTCATGTCCCTCGACGCATCCTCCACGATCCTCAACGCTGCGCCGTACTTCTCGAGCTCGATGCGCGTCTCCTCGTCGGGCTCCTCACCCGGAAAGGAAAAGATCTCGGCGGGGAGGGTTGTATGTAGGTGATTGCGCAGCATCTTGAGCGTGAGGAGGACGCGGGAGAAGGTGTCCTGCGAGAGGCTTCACGATCAGGGCGCCTCGACTTTCTATCACCGACCTCGACCGCATCGTCACGCAGTCGAAGGGGCAGAAGCGGCGAGGAGCGCGACTCACGGCGTTGCCGGCGGTGAAGACGAGCCCCTACGTTTCCTCGTCAGCGTCTCCGCCAATTATGATGTAGGTGAGCGGGAAACGCACCTTTCCACTACCCCAGGCCTTCTCGCCCATCGCCCCCTCCTTCTCTCTCCTCCTCAAATAGCTCGCCATCTCCCCCCTCAGCTGCATCACGCGAGTGCTGTTCATCGAACTCCACACAAGGTGCGCATTGTTGAGCAGGTCGCCGTTCTGGTTCGGGCGTATGCGGTGCGATGGGCAGAACTGCGCGCGAGCGAGCGGGAGAGGGGTAAGCTCCTTCTCCATCTCCTCCTTTTCCTCGTCTTAGGCCCTCCCCACAACAGGAAGGCGGGATAGCAAGCGCACCTCGAGGTTCTTCCGTACCCAGTCCGCGCTCTCCACCCCCCACCCAGGCGCGTCCTCCTCCCAAGCCCACAGCCTCTCCTCCAGCCTCGCATTGAGCGGAAGCGGCCTCCTCGCGCGCTCGAACCTTTCCTCGAGCTCCTCCGCGCTAGGCGGCGTCCGCGCGTCGCACGAGGGGGGACGGACGCGCGACCGTTGCAGGGAGGAGGGGAACGAGTGCGAGCGGGAGTTGGACCAGGGGATCCAGCCGGACGAGAGGCGCGCGGAGTACGCGCTGCCAGGCGTGTTTGCGGTGCGCGATCGAGAGATGAAGGCACCGAGGGTGAGGAGGGCGGCGAAGAGGAGCGGGAGGGAAAGACGCCGCGGAGGAAGGCGCGAGGTCGAGGGCCGGCGGCCGTGCGACTCGGGCAGGGGAGCAGCGGCGAAGGGTTTGATCCCGACGGAGGACGGCCTGGAGAGGTAGGACGAGACGGGCAGTAAGGGCGCTTTGAAGGGTTCGACGGGCGAAGACATTGTTGCGTCGAGGACGAGGCGGCGACAATGTGCGATCGTCTGCGGGCGAGTCTACCGAATCAGTACCGTGTTCTCGCCATTCAAGGCGCTGAGTGAGACTCATGCCGCAAGGCATCGCGCAGCCCGCCCTCGCACTTGCTGAGCCAGAAAAGGAGGAGGATCTCCCGCACCCTTGTCCTTCAGCCCCGCACCGCGCGCACGAGAGCTAGCAAGCAGCCGACAAAAGCAGTGAGAATACAGAGGCGAGAACCAGAGGCAGCAGCAGTACCATCGGCAGCATTCTCGGGCGCGCAGCCACATGCGCAGCGCCGTTGCGGAGGGCGGGGCGTGCGGGCGGGTCGGGGACGCGTGCGCAGGCCTGGACGGAGTTGGCAGCGCCTCCTGTCGGTCGCGCTACCACGGAAAGCGAAGTACGCGCAGAAAGGGAGGCAGGAGTGAAGCGTAGGAGAGAGACCAGGAGGATTCGTCGACTCGGCAAGCACGAGCATCTCTCGTCCCTATTCCAACCAGGCGTGTGCACGAGCAATCAACGTTCATGTGCAGGTAGAAATGGCGTAGACAGGAATGCCGTCGTGTATGCGAGGGGGGCGGAATTACGAGAGGGATAGGAGGGGGAGAGGGCGGTAGAAAAGCGAAGGTACGCCGACCGGGCAAGGCGTGGCGAAGGAGAGGTCCAAGGAGCGGCGATGAGTAGGAGTGTCCATGTTTGTCCAGAGGAAAGCAAAAGAATGACGAAAATGACCATCAACAACGAGGGGGGAGGGGGTATTGAGCCTGGTGTGGCTTAGACGAGCAGTGCCGCGACGCCGGCGGCAGCCGCAACGAGGGAGCCCGCAACGGCAAGTGCCGACGCGCCACTGTCCTGCGACGCTGAGCCCGACGCGGCGGCGTCGGCGGCAGCAGCGGCCGCGGAGCCGGTCGCGGTAATGGAGGCGTCGGTAGCCGAGGTCTGCAGGAAACGGACTCAGCACGAGCAAGGAGAAGGGAGAAGGGCAAGCGCACGGTTGTCGGGGCAACCTCGGTGGTGGGCGCAACGAAGGTCGAGGTCGCGGTAGCGTAGAACCTGCTCGACGCGCGAGGTCAGCGACAATCTCGAAAGCGCGCCAGGCGAGGAGACGCACGCCTGCGACGCCGTGCTGAGGTACGCCTCCTGAACGGTCACGTTCGTGCCGTAGTACGGCTGGCCGCACATGCCGATCGGGGTGTAGTACGCGAGGTGGTCGTCGATCGAGCTGTGCGGGAAGAAGCGCGAGTCAGTGGGCTTCTCAAGGGGTAGAAGGCGAGAACGCACCCCGCGGCGTCACCGTGGCAGGCAGCGTCATTGGGGTCGTCGCAAACGGTGAACTGCGCGGGCGGGAGGGGTTAATCTCGCGCACTCGTTGCAAAACGAAGGATTGGCAGCGCACGTCGTAGCCGTAGGTGGCGTTGCTCGTGCCGTTACCCAGGATGTGGAAGCCCTGGAGCGCGAAAGTGTAGTCGGCGCTCTCGGGGATGTACGTCGGAACGGGGTCCGAGTTGGCAACGACGCGCTGGCCGGCCTCGCCGCCGTAGAGCGAGTTCATGAGGCTCGCGGCGGGGGCGTTGAACACGCGTGCGGCGCCGTGGTTGTGCGTCCAGTGGCACAGGCCGCGCCAGCCGAGGTCGATCGACGCGACCTGCGCGACCATGCCGCCGTAGCCGTGGCCCGTGATCGACCACCTGCGCACTCACGTCAGTCTACAGTCTTCTTGATTCAGCAAAAGCTACGTACTGCGCGCCAGTCGTGTTGACGTAGTACTTGACGAGCTCCCAGTCGTTGGTCGCCTCGCGCGCCTCGAGGTACGCCTGCGTTGCGGCAGCGTGCGCCGTGCAGTTTGCGCAGTTCTCGCCGAGGTTCAGGAGCGTGCCGACTGCGTGCGTAGATAATCGGCAGGATGGACATGCCGGATCAGACCGCGGAAGGTGAGGCGGGGGTTTGGGAAGGTTGGGGTCAAGGTGATGGCAAAACGCGAAGGGCAACGAGGTATGGTTAGCACCGTGTTCTCCTCTCAAGGAGCAGTGTTTAGAGCCTGAGGATAGCGAGACGCACTGTTGACAGTCGACTGGTTGCTGCGCGGACGCGACCGCACAATCCGGGGTGGGCGGGGTCAGCCTCCGTCCAGCACGCGTCTCGCAGCACTGCAAGGAAAGAGCGGGAGACGCACAAAGTCGACTCCCACCCGAACATGCCCTTGAAAACCATCACCACCTTGTCCATCTCTGCGGGTGCGTCGAAAGCGGGTCAGCTCGCTTCGTGCGGCGCGCGCAGCGGGGGGAGAGTACGCACCGGGGATCACGACCGTGTAGCCCTCTGCGCCGCTCGGCGTCGGGCCGAACGACTGAATGTAGGTCCAGGCTGCACGGCGGGAAAAAGGACGGGCGGGTTGTCCGGATAAGCATGCACTCGCCCGCTGAGTTCGGGCATGGACGCACGCGCGGCGGTTGAGTCGGGGAAGGACTGGAGCAGGGCCTCCTGATCAAACGTCTGGGCGCAGACAGTCGAGGGGTCGCTCGAGTAGGCCGACATGGAGAGGAGGCCTGCGGGGGTGGAGGGGTGCCGGCGGCGGCGGGTGAGCACATCGCACGAGGACTCGGGAGATGCGCAGGTAACGCACCATGGTAGCGCTCGTCTAAACGGCGTGGAGACGCGCGATAGGATCCGATCGGAGCAATGGACGGGGTCAGCGCGGAGCTCGTCGTCGAACAGGAGACGCGGGTCGGTGGGTGGAGGACAAGGGCGACTCACGCCAGACTGCGCGCGCACGAGTAAGTCAGTACTGATGTTGAGATGCTCTGGCATAGGCGCAGGGCAGGAGCACGCACACTGCGACGACGAGACGGCGTCGTCCTGAGCGAGCGCGAGCTTGGCGAGGCCCGCGAGCGAGGCGGCGACAAGGGCGGTGCGCATCCTTGGGTGGTCTTGTCGGGTGTACAGAGAAGGAGAGAGATGGAGCACGGCCGAGCAGGAAGCACCGAGCAAGCAGACGAGCGACGGGGGAGAAGAGGGTGCGGCTGTTTGGCAGAGAGCCCCCCGTCGCCGCCGCGCGCAGCGTTCGATCGCCGCCGCGTGCTCCTGGAACATGCGGAGCTCCTCACCCGAATGCACAGCCTGACGCGCCCCTTCGTCCTCGCTTCTCCCTTTGCCAGGATCTCCCTCGCAGGGCCCACGGCCTACTCGTTGTCGCTTCTCACCCGCTCGTCGTCCTCCAGCTCTGCACTTGCTGCCCCTATGCGCACCGCCCGCGGTCCTCATCGCGTCCTCGCGCGCAGGCTTTCCCTCAACTCTCGGCGTCCAAGGCGACGCGTTCTCTGGAGTCTGGGAGGCGCGGAGTCCGCCTCGCAGCTGCGCCCCCTGCCTCATGTTCGACTCGTCGAGGAGGTACTGCACGGGCTGTGCAGCGACCTCAGACTCGCAACGGCAAGGCAGCCGCACGCAGGGCGTTTGGCGCGAGGAGGATAGGAAGGCAGCGATCACTCTGGTTCTCACTCGGGACGACACTATACACGCGCTCGCGATGCTTCTCAACGCGGACGAGTTACATTCGAAATCGGCGGGCAGACCTCCATCAAGGGTTGCGTGTCGAGGAGTCGGCGAGTCGCCGATCCGCTTCTCTTCGCCTCCAGCACATCGCTTGGGGCTCTTCACGCTAAGTGCTGCCGCTCTATGCATCGACGGCTAGCGGGTCCCGCGCCCGGCGACGGCTCCTATCGTGCGGGAGGGAAGGATTTGGTCATGGTGCCGCAGCTCTGCTTGATTGCCGGTCATCTTTCTCGCTGACGATGCGCTCCGACGTGCTTGCAACCGCCAATCCTACCGAGAGCACGGACACTTCGCCGGCTGCATCTGGCTATTGTGCAGACTGGCATCTCAGAGGTGGAGGAAGAGACCTCAAGCAACAAGCTTCACGGTGGGCCGATCCGGCGGGCCAAGACGCGTGGAGCAGGAGTCGGCAGCTCATGTACGGCCGGTTCAGCGCTTGCCTCAACCTCTTCCGCTGGCCCACTCGCGGTGTCGCAGACCTGCACGTTACGTAAAGCCGAACCTTCCGTCTCCTCTCCGTAGAGCGCCTGACCCTCATCCACCGGCCCACCTCATCCCGTACAACTTACGACCAGTTCGAGCGGACCGCAAGGCTCGGCAACTTACAGGCTTTACCGTGGCCGGATGTCGGACGCGGTGCGTCCCTCCCTCCTTCAACTTTTCCCGCTTTTGCGCACGCCGCTGACCATATTGGCACGCTATGGTAGCTGGCCTCGTACCGGCGGACCCTGCGTGCCGATGGGCGGTTCATATCAGTCAATCACCTCGAGCGTGAATGTGCGTTCCCGCTTTCGCGGCTGTCCGGATGTCTTGCTCTTCACGCGCGGAAAGTGACTCGCTGTCTCTCCCTATAGCATGTCTCTCCATATAGCAAATGCGATGAGTTTCCCCTCCCTTCTACGTTGCATAATTGCGGACAGGATGCTCACCGCCGGTCGGACGTATTCGCAGTCGACGAGAACCCGAACGCGATCCAGCCGCCCCTGGCGTGGCTAACCTACTTCGGGAGGGCGTACTAGTTAGGCTGAACAATCGAGGGGTACGGAGAGCTCTTGTGGTCGCGCTGTCCGGGTTGAAGATCCCTGCGAGGTCGACCTTCGCAAGTCGCTTTCCTGCCTCGCTCCGTCTACTGAGA
The DNA here is from genome assembly GCA_028828645.1 of Rhodotorula sp. PL61-2. Lineage (NCBI taxonomy): Eukaryota > Fungi > Basidiomycota > Microbotryomycetes > Sporidiobolales > Sporidiobolaceae > Rhodotorula > Rhodotorula sp. PL61-2. The sequence goes on from JAPZQE010000016.1 coordinate 80,472, forward strand.
CAGCTCGGACGCCCCTGACGTGCACCGCCCCCGTACACAGCCTTGCTCTGCTGCGGTGAACATTGCCGCGGACATCCCGAGGAGCTGTGCTCACTCCTGGCCCGGCCCGTCAACCTCCTGTTTCCTCGGAATCCTCCTTGCAAGATCCGGGTCTCTTCCTCTTTCCCGCTTGCCGGCTCGACCTTGACCTACCATCCCGATCTGCTTCATTGCAAGAGAGTGGCGTACTCAGCTTCGCTCGCCGGGCCCCCCATGAGCGTGCCCCAGCCGCCGCCAACCATCCACGAACTTGCCTCGCAGTGTGCGCTCAAGCCACCCCTGCGACTACTTTCCTTGTCTTTGTACTGATGTTCAGCATGCAGACGACCTCCGTGCGTGACTCTGCAGCACTTGGCTCGTCACGAGCGCGCACCTGGCTGACAAGCCTCAGTCCACGGCCAGCTCGGCACGCTTGATGGAACTGCACTCCAGGAAGCGAAAGATAGCATGACCCACCTTGTGCGCTTTCATGCTCTCTCCTATACCTCCCCGCCCGCTCATTGCATAGCTGACTTTCCGACTCGACCGCTCCCATCCCGCTCAACCACCCGTTCCTACGTCAAGCTGAGAGCGTATCGCAAACGGACGGAATTATGGGCCTCTGAGCAGAGTGACGAGAGCCTGCTGAACGCCTGTGCGCATGACTTGCTTGCGTACATGTCAGAGTCCAGCTGACCTGCGCTCTTCACGCCCGTCAACAGGCCACACCCGTTCGTCCTCAAGCCCTCGTCTCCTTTTCAAGCCTACTTTTGTTGAGAAAATGCCGCGTTCTGACATTGTTTTCTTTCTGCGGCAGTGGAACAGGGCCGGCACAACGCCCCGGCCGGGATGGCAGACCTCAACGCCGCCTCGCTCGCCGTCTACGTGCATTCCCGTCCCTCCTCCCCTTTCTTACCGTCCACAACGTGACATCCCATACGGGCGAAACAGCAGTCCATTCTAGGTCACAGAAGGCGCGAGCGGGAGCGACGGCAGGCGGCGCATAGCCTTGGGACGGCGCTCCAGGTGCCGCTCGGGCTGCGCGCCGCGAGGAGGTACTTCGGGCATTCTTATTGACCTCTTGAGCGTGGCAATGTTGCATGTCGGGCTAAGACGGGCTGCATTCTGCCACACGAGAGGGTCGAAGCGGTGAATCCGGTTTGACCTGCGCAAGTCACGGTCGCGAAGTCTTCCGGGCTTTACCAGCGGCTGCGGGCGTCCAGCGGATGCGATTCATCTCAAAGCTATGAAGGTACGCACAGATGCAGACTTGTCGAACCATCCAATGGAACGCTACCGGAGACCAGCATCTCGCTTGTAAGCGAACGAGAGCGACGAAGCGCTTGAAAGCCTCAGAGTGCGTGAGCCTGTGTCTACGCGTCTGTGGTTCAGCTGAAGCGTGGACAGCAACGGGGCTCCTCCTCGCAGTCGTCGTCCACGAGAGAGCGGCGGCTCCCCCACCGAGCGGCACGACCCGCCCCACCCGCCCGCCGCCCGCCCGCTCGCTCGCACAAGATCAGTGCAGCGCATGCTCGCCTCTGCGCGGCTCTCTCTCCTGCACGCACACCTCGCACGCACTCCAGTGATGGCCCCGAAGATCATCCTCACGCGCCCGCTCGACCCCTCGCAGCTCGAGGGCGGCCGCCTCCTCGACGAGGCCGAGCAGAGCGGCAAGATCGAGCTTGTGCGCTGGACGGAGGACACGCCCGTCGACCGGCAGTGGCTGCTCAACGAGCTCAGGAAGGGCGGCACGCAGGGGCTCGTGTGCATGCACAACGGCGAGAAGGTGCGCAACCCTCTCCTCGTCGTTCGGCCGGATGAGCGGACAAACCCTCCTCGGCGCGAGGCCGCCTAAGCAATAGCCTGTTGGCTCGCACTAATAGCTAACTCCATGCTAACGCTTTCCCGCATGCCCGCAGATCGACGACGAGCTCCTCGACGCCGGTTCGTCCTTCGGCACACCTCTCGCTGATCTCCCACACGCTTACCAGGCTATCTGGGTTTCTATCCACAGCGGGTCCGTCCCTTAAGGTGGTTGCGACGATGAGCGCGGGCTACGACCACGTCGATACCTCCGCGCTCAAGAAGCGCGGGATCCGCCTCGGTTCGAGTGCGTCCTGCTGCTGTTCTTGATAGCTCAAGCTCGTACTGACGCTTTCTCACTCGTCCACAGCTCCTGACGCACTCACGGCGGCTACGGCCGACATTGGCGCGATGCTCGTGCTTATGGCCTCGCGCCGTGCTGGCGAGGTGGGTCCTCCGCTCCTGCCTCCGCCTCCTAAGTTTATGCGGCTAACCCGCCTCATGAACTGCAGGGCGTCCGTGCCGTCGTCGATGGCAAGTGGCCGACGATGCCTTGGAACCCGCTGCTGCTGTGCGGGCAGAGCCTTAAGGGGGTGCGCCCCTCCCATTCGTCCCGCTCCTGCCCCCCTTTTACGCTCAACTACGCCCGCAGGCGACGATCGGCGTGCTCGGGTTCGGCAAGATCGGCCAGCTGACGCTCAAGCGCCTGCTCGGGTTCGACGTTTCGCGCGTACTCTACTCGACCTCCCAGCCGGGCGTCACCCTCCCGCCCTCGAAAGACTACTTCAACACGCTCGCGACGGCGCAATTCCACGGCGTCGACATCCGCCCCGCAGAGTCGTACGACGAGCTCGCGAGGGAGAGCGACGTTCTCGTGCTGTGCTGCCCGCTCACGCCCGACACCAAGGGCATCGTCGGCGCGTCGTTCCTCAGCAAGATGAAGCGCACCGCCTACGTGGTCAATACGGCGCGTGGCCCCGTTGTCGACTCGGACGCCCTCCTCGCCGCGCTGCAGGAGGGCCGCCTCGCCGGCGCAGGGCTCGACGTCGTCACGGGCGAGCCGAATATCGGCGCGGACCACCCGCTCGTCCGCGAACCGCGGTGCGTCGTCCTCCCGCATATCGGGAGCGCGACGGTCCAGGCTCGCAGTGGGATGAGCAGGGACGCGGTCAGGAACTGCTTGGCCGGCGTTGGCGTCGAGGGGTTCGAGTGGGCGAACGAGGTGAGCCTGTAGAGCTGCGATGGGCCGTGGGTTTGGGGTTGAATAGAAGTGACGTGCATAGCTCTCCTCCTGCTCATTGCCGTACTGTAAGAGGCGAAGCGGCGTGCTCGTTGAGAAGGTCACGAAGGAAACGAAGCTTGTACGCGTGAGAGCGATGACGGACGGTCCGATGGACGATGCATATGCGAGCCGGGCAGTGGGCGTGCTGGCTCAGTGTAAAGTGACTGAAGAAGGAGATGAAGCGAAGGACAGCGGCGAAACGGATACAGACTCCTTCCCTCCCTCCTCCTCGCGGAGCTACAGGCGCACGAAGTCCTTTCCCCTGCCTCTATCTCCGACCTCGGCGCGCAGATACAGATTGCCACCACCTCCGCCGGGCCCTCAGCCGACAATGACCGACGGCCCGCCCTGCCAGGTCTCGACGCGGCGAGCGGCGACGTAGCTGAACGTGCTCATCTTGGTCCTGTACGTCGTAGCGCATCAGCCGTGATTCGGAGCCAACAAAGAAAGGCAGAAAAGGAGGCGCACCCGACGAAACCCTCTGCGCGCGAGAGGACGGCCGAATCGACGATCGAGGGCATCCACCCTCCGTAACGGGCGACAGTCGCAAACTCGCGGTGGTCAATCTGTAGCGTTGAATGACAGCATCAGCACGATTCTCGAGACAGACGATGGCGCAGACACGTACGTAGATCCAGCCCATCCGCGCGAGCTTGTTGAGGAAGGCCGGGTCGTCCGAATCCGTCGCAAATAGCACGGGCAGATCCTTCTTCGGCCCGCCGCGACGCTTCTTGAGCTGGTCCTGGACCTTGCGGACGCCGGCGGCGTACATGTCGGCCACCTCCTGGCTGGCCTTGCTCATGCGCCCGAGTGCGACAAAGTCGCCCTGGCGAATGTGGACTGCGACGTACTTGCGCCTGCGAGAGCCCAGCAGCGCGGCGAGGAACTCGTCGACGACGTGGTTGACATGGTCGTTGAATTGGAGGTGCTGGCCGACGCGGGACCAGACGGGCCCGTCGGGGCGGAGCTCCTCGATCGTGTAGCTCGTGTCGAGCTGACCCTCGACAAACTTGACGCTCGGGACGTAGAAGAGGTTCTCGAAACACATGAGCTGATGGTCCGGGAACGCGGGGGCGTTCTCGATCCCGCCGTAGAACCGGTCCGCCGTTTCGCGGAGCCACGGCGTGTTGTCCTGCGACGCGAGGACCTCGATGCCGGGGAAGGTGATGGACGTTTCGATCGAGGACGGGACCTGCAGTTGGCCCGGGAATGGCCAGAAATGCGTCTTGACGTTGTACCGCTCAAGGGGCCGCTCGTCCCGCCATCCCCAGCACGAGAGCGACTCGGCCTGCGTGCCCGTGATGTCGGGAATCTTGACATCGTGCCACTGGACCATCGACACGTTCGTGTAGTACGCGAACGGCTTGAGGTCGAAGAAGTCCGACAACGGGACGTCGCCGCCCTCCGAATGCTCCGCCTTGAGCTCCGTCCTGCGGATGAACGCTTTGGTCAGCTCGCTTCCACATTGGAGTGATAGGCAAATGAATGCACAGGATCGCGGCGCGGTCGAGCCGCTGCGCAACATGAATCAGCTTGAACAGCTCAATAAGCTGGTTCGCTGCGGGCGGAGGGAGGTGGTCAGCAGCGCGCTTTCCCTCTTCCAACGCTCCGCGAGAAAACGCACTCATGCCGCCGTGCGGGAAGCTTGTCACATAGCCGGACCCCTCCTTCAGGTTGGCGCGGAACGAGTGCAGCGGGATGTTGCTCTTGAGCGGCTGCTCGCTCCGACCCCTGTCAGCGTCTCATCCGCAAAGCAAGCCGGGAGCGCCAACGCACGTTTTTCGGCCCGAGGCCCTTGATCTTGGCCTTCTCGACGAGCCCACCGCTGGAGCGTTTGCCGCTTGTGAGGAGGACAATGAAGAGCGTAAGGGCGAGGCCGGCAAGCGCGATGCGCTCGTACGTCCGGCGGTTGCGGCGCACTTGTGGGGGGTAGAACTGGTCGAACTGCGGGTGATCTCCCTGGTCAGAACGCGCGGCTCGCGGTGGCAGGGAGGAAGAAGAGAACGCACGAAAGCGCCCATCGTGCTCTGCCGCCGGCTCTTTGCCGCCACGTCGTCCTCGTCATCCCCCGCCGTGAGCCGCAACCCCTCGGCATAGTCGTCCATATCCAGCTCGACGTAGTTCTTCTCGTCACCCAGTGCCGCGCTCATCGGGCTCACCGCGTCGTACCGCCCCCTCCCATCGCCGCCCCGCTCGCCGCTGCGCGTGAAGCTGCTGAAGAGCCCCAAGGGGAGGAACGTCGACATCCCTCCACCGCCGCTTGCCGTGCGGGACCAGTCGACGCTAGGCTTGCCCGCGACGGCATTGCTCGCTCGCCGGGGGAGCGGCTTCTGCGGGAGCTTGGTCCCCGTTGCGGAGAAAGCGTGCTTGTCGCTCGAGCGGCTCTCTGCGGGAGGCGGCGGGAGCGGCGCGTCGAGCTGCTCGCGGTCGAACTGGGAGATGAGGGGTGTCTGGGGGATTGCGGGCGTGGACTGCACGCCGCGCGAGAAGGCGGGGACAGTGGGAGAAGAGACGGGAATGTCCTCGTCGTCGAGGTGCTGGGCGGGGATGGAGCTGTGGGCGGGATCGCCGACGAGGTGGGGGAGGCGGGACAAAGGTGAAAGCGAAGGCGTCAGCTTGTCTGCGAGTCCGGCGAGAAGTGCACAGCGAGAAAGAGCTCACGGCCGGCGGGACATGGCTGCTGCTCAGACGCTGGTCACGCTGGCGACGAGGGAGAGAGGGCGAAGGAGGGATCGGCGAAACGGGACGGAGGGGTCGAGACAGGTCTCGAGAGGCGCAGCGGCGGTTCTCCGGTGAGTGTGCACCTCGACCAAACAGACGCGAGCAAGCAAAGTGCGGCTAGACGAGCTCGACAGGCGGGAGGGAAGAGCCTGCTCAGCGACGTCGTCGAGGCTGGCCCGCCAGCTCGAAGGCTTGACGACGGGAGGGCAGCGTGAGACAAGCGTGAATCACCGGGGCGACTGAGACGCGCAACAGCAAGCCAATCGCAGCGCGAGACGGGAGCCGAAGGAGGAAGGTGCGAGACGAGGGAGATGGCGGGACGGTCGAGGCTGTCGTCGCCATGGCAGGCGCAACAGCCAACTCGCCTGCACAGCTGAAGCGCAACGATTCATGAGGCAGAGCGCAGCTAGATGGACTCGCGGGGGAGACAAGAAGCGAGGCGGGTCGGAAACGGCCAAAGTCTGCAATCACGCGCATCTTGCTGTGAATGTGGTGAGGCGCGCTAAACCGGCGCAAGTCTAGTAATGCAGGGGATACGGAATGAATGTTTAGACCGCCCCCTGCGAGGCGGACGAGCGGCGTCTAGGATGTCTAAGGGGGATAAGGTGGCAGTTGCACCTGGAGGCGAAGGGCGAAAATCAGAGGGAAGGACGGCGTCCTCGGTCTAAATGGAGTGCGAGATAATGTCTGTTGTGGTGTCGTGATCATAGTACTGCGGAAGATTCGCTGGCGGTGAAAGGAGGAGAGCGAGAAAAGGTGAAGGTGGACGATCGCTCAGGACGGGATGATGTCCCACAGCTGCCGCTGGTGCCGCTTGTCCTGCGTATCGAGTCCCGGTCAGCCGTCCCGAAACATCTCACCTCAAGCAGGCAAGAAAACGCACCCGTTCCTCCCTCCCCCTCCACCCCTTCTTTGCCCCCTCGAATGCGCATTCCCCCCACCCCAACCTTGACCGCTCGCCTTTCGTCGCTGCAGGCAGGAGCTCAACGCAGAGCCCCTTGCTCACGCTCTGGACGAGGCATTCATGCGCCGAATCCTCATGCGCGTCGCATGTGGTGCAGGTGAGGCGGAACTGCACGCAGGGCGAAAACGGAACGACCACCCAAGCAGGTTGTCAGGACCATGTATGCGTGTTAGAGAAACAGGACGCACGAGGTGCGCAGGGGAGCAGCTTGTTGTGCTTGATGCCGCATCGCCTGGCGCGAACGCCCGCTGCGGTACCGGCGCGAACGGGTTGACCGTCGAAGAGGACGCTAGCTCGCCACATGTAGAGACCGTTGCACTCGAGCTACGTATGTGTAATCGTCAGTGCACGTAGTGAAGAGCAGGAGGTGGGGGGGCTCACGAAATCGAGTACACGCCCGGCTCGTCGGTATGCTCGACGAACCACTCGTACTCAAGCGGAAGCGGGGCACTTCTCCGTCCGCCAAGCTTAACCTGCAGTTATCAGACATCGCCCAACGAAGGTCAACGCAAGCCCGAGGCATACACGACCAGCGAGAAACCAAGGACGCACCGCTTTAACGCCGTCCTGTGCACTGCCTTCACCCGCAACCGCCTTCCACAGCACGTCCGCTGCGCCGTGAGCCTTCGTCAGCGCGCATCTTAGCAGGAGGCGGGAGAAACGGGAAGAACGCACGCTCGCCCGCCTTCCTCAGCTCCTGCACCAGGCCAGAAAGCACCGGCCTGCACCCCCCCGCCTGCTCCTTGAACGCCGGTAGCGCCGCTGCTTCCGCTCCATGCAGCGCTGCAAGCCCGACGAACGCGCTCAGGAGGACGAGCGCGATGACCGGACGTTCCGCGGCGGGAGCGAGAGGGCGGTGCGCGAGTAAGCGGCGCATGCGCTAGCGTGGTTTCGAGGGACAAGCTCGGGCGTGTGAGCGTTGACGAGAGCGCCTGAGGCGACGGAGAGTCTACCCCGTCCGGCGAAGGTGTGCGGGCGGAGGCTCGGGCTGCGAAAGAAGGTCGTGCGAGCAGAGGGGCAAGGCGCAGTCGCCTGTCGGCGGTAGAGTCGTGCGAGCGGCTGCCAAGCGCTGGATGGGCAGTCCTTGAGGATGTGGCGTTTGAGCAGGGGCGCAAGAGTCTGGAGGAGGACGAGGAGAAAGAAGGGAGCGAGAGGAGCGACGGAGTTCGGGGATCCCCCGGACACTGTCTCTCCCCGGACTTCGCGCACACCCGGGTCCCTTTTCTCGCTGGGGCAGCGTTACTAAAGAGACCTCGTTATGGCTACACGAGCGATGCTACCTACAGACCAAACATCCGCAAGAACCTGACACCCGTCAAACAACCTCGACCGCCTCCTCGATCTCTCGCACCACGCTCTGCTCCACCAGCACCGGGATGCCGGTCATTCCCCGCTCCCTCACCTCAATGCCGACAACTGTGGTCTCGCTGCAGCGACGGCTCGAGGGCAATGCACGGCGGAGGAACGCCGGGAGGGGGAAGCGCGGGCCGGCCACCGTCGTGGTCGAGGTGCGCCGCGGCACCGGCGGGCGCGGCACAGCGGGCGCACGCGATAAGAGCGCCATGAGGAGGAGCGCGGTCGGTCCTGCCGAGTAGACCGTTGCGTACAGCCACGGCGGGAGGAAGAACGACGCCTCGATGCTGGAGGTGGGAGATGCGCGTGTCAGTCGAGCGCGTCTGCTGAAATGTGGGAGAAAATGAACGCACGCGACCCAGCTCAGGTCGGCATACGCGACAGGCACGACGGCGATCACGTTCCACAGGTTCTCGGCGGTAAAGGCGAGCGAGAGGAGAAGGACGGCGCCGGTGCACTGCGTAGACACGGCAAATCGGTTAGCATGGTCATGAGCAGCAAAGCAAGTAGAGACAGAGGAGACGCACCACCCCGAGATCCCGTCTCGCTCTTCGCAACTCCCCCAGCGCCTCGCTGTTCCCGTTTTCGACCCGCCCTTCCCACTCCTCCGCGCCCTCTTCCTTCTCCCCCTCACCACCCTTGACGAGCCCCGCAAACGGCTTGTGGCTCTCGGCGCTCGACGGCCGGATGCTCTTCACCTTGGGGAGGACGAGCGCGAGGCCCGTCAGGGAGGGGTACCGCGAGTGCGGCGGGCGGCCGGAGGCGGAGGTGTCGGGCTTTGCGCGTGGTGAGAATGAGGAAGAGGACAGCGCAAAGGCTGTCGAGGAATCGCTCAACGCGGGCGAGTGCGGCGCGCTGGCGAGCGTGACAACAAACTCTGGCGCGTGCGCAAGCGCATGCGCGGGCGCGAGCGTCGAGGCCGGGCTCAAGCCCTCAAGGTCCCTATCCTCGTGCTCACTTGCGTCGCTCAGGGTCGGGAGAAACAGTGCGTGCGTGCCACGCTGCCGCGCAGCGCGGGCGCGGATCTGTCGGCGGAGGAGGACGTGCAGCCCGCCCGCAGCGGCAGCGGTGAGCAGCGCGAGGCACGCAGGCGCGACGATGAGCACGTAGACGACTGCGCGTTGAAAGCCGATGTTGCGCGCTTGGGCGGCGGTGACGGCGTGGAAGAGGTGCGTGAGGTCGAGCAGCTGGGTGGGAAGGACGGGCGTGGCTGAGGCAGAGATCCACAGGGCGCGCTGGGCGGCGAGGAACGTTTGCAGAGTATGGATCTTGAGGTAAAGAGACCGCCAGGAGATGGTGAAGAGGATGTCGGGGAGCTGCGCGCGCACGGGGGTGAGCTTGAATCGCGCAAGGGAAAAGCGGGACGTACCAGTAATCCGAGTAGTAGGACTACCAGCCCTACCCAGAATGCCACATTAACGATTCTCGGGCTCGGTACGCGCTGTCCCCTTGTCCAGGAGCACCGGCTCATCCTGGTCGAGGAGGACAGCGTCTCGAGCGCCGCGGTGCGATTGCACACGACGAGGCACGCTTGCGCCGCTGCCGCCGTGACGCAGTATCCGTGGAGGGCGAGTGGAACCCAGCAGAAGGTGCGGAAGGCGTTAGTGTAATAGAGCGAGGGGTGAGGATGGTTCGGAAGGGTGAAGAGGTGGTGCTGGAGGGCTGCAAGGGCGAGAACGGCGTCAGCGTCGCTCGCAGACGAGGTGAGCTTTGTCGCGCACCGGTGTAGGCGAGCATGAACGCGCAGCAGATAGCTCCGCCGCAGGGTACGAAGAAGGCGAGACTGCGGACGAACGGGAGGGTCAGCGGTGCCGCTCGTATCCAGGGAGCCATGCAGCGACAGACGTACTTCAGGACGAGGTATCCGTCGACTTTCCTCGCGACCCAGGGGCGCTTGCCCGGCTGCCGGACTCGCCGCGCAACGAACGCACCGTAGACGAGGGAGACGAGTACCCCGCTGCGAGGGAGGGCGAAGGGCGAGGTCAGCTCTGGCACCATCAGCGCGACTCAGGGAGAACTCACTATACGCAGACGCCCATGAGGACGTACGCTCGTGCCGAGAAGCCGCGTGCATCCCGCAGGGAAGGGTAGAGCGTCGCCTCGAGCGCGCTGAGATAGACTTCCCACGGGTTCTGACCCGGCAGGACGGTCGGGAGCGTCATCCCGAGAGCGCTCACAGGCAAAGGAAAGGTGCGCAGCGCGGGCGCAAGCAGTGAGCGGAGGGGAGGGAGCCGTCCTGGAGAGCCAGATCAGCTCGAGAGGGGAGCTCGCTGGCGGGAAGGTTGCGGGCTCAGCATTTCGGAGTCGCGAGTCCGGTAGATCAGGGGGCGTGCATCAGGGCGCGCACGCGCATCCGAGGCGAGAACGGGACGAGGGCGAGCGAGACGAACGCTCGCCTTCCTCAACCGGCGGATGGCGGTCGATCTCGTCCCGCTGAGTTGCCTGCGTGCTGCATGCTCTGCTGCAAAGCCTACGCTTACCTGGGGCAAACAGCCCGTACATCCCGCTACAGTGCTGCCGCTGTCGAGCTCCACCCCGCGCGTCTCCATCAGCTCTTCGATTCGGAGGCGCCGGGAACGCTCAACGCACCTTCAGCGCTCGAGCTAACAACTGGCCCGACGAATACAGCGCACAAGCTACAACCTGTACTTCGACCGGCGACTTAGTGATGCAATCTCGCTGATGCCTCTTCCTCACTCAACAAGCTGACCTCGACAGCCTCGAACAACGCCCGCAAAGGCCACCTTCCGCCCTCGTTCTTACCATGGACGGTATCCGATCACACATCTGTACTCGCGTATGCGCTGGCTTGAGGAGGGACACCCTGCCACTGTCAGATAGCCTGGAGGAAGCGGAAGCGAGTCCGGGAGCGAGAGTCTCGAGAGATCTCTCTATCTTCCTGCGTACTGTACGTATGACACGTCGCATTCTGCGACTTGCCTTCAGAGCTGCCTGTCCATCGCAGCTTGCTGACCGAAGCTGTTCTGCGGAGACAAGCGGAGGCTCCGTGAGCGAGAGCCGTTCGTTTCGCAACCTCGCCCGCCTTGTCCTGCACAACTCGCGTCGACCAGCCTGATGGTGCGCTCAGCTTGCCTGTGTCGCGTCTTGCGATAGCGCTGACCCGCCCCATCGCCTCCAGGACTGGCGGTTGCCGGAACCTCTCATCTCGCCGCTCGTCGCGACGAGCTACTCTCTCTCGCTCGGGACAGCGCAGTACGCCTTGTCGCGCATCAGCCGCCATGCCACGCCGCGCTTGCTTGCATTTGGCCTTGCGCCCATCGCCGCTCGAGCTGCACTCGCCGCCGCAGCGCTTCATCTCGGGGGAACGACCCGACCAGGTGAGCGAGTGCAGGGCGGCAGCGGGCGGAGCTGGGGCATTGCGGGTTGCGAGGTGGCAAGCGTGCTTTCGCAGGTGTATGCCAGCAGGATGAATCCAGTATGGGTCTGGGCCAGCGCAGACGTGCGTTCCTCCTCCCGATATCCGTCAAGCCACGAGCTGACCCTCCTGCGCAGCTCCTCGTCCCGTTACTCGCCGTCGCAATACCCGGAGCTAGTGCCCGAACTACCTCGTACAGCTCGATGCGCCTCCTCGCTACAGCCACGTTCGCTTTCCTCGCGATCGTCTGGGTCTGGCGGACCGACCCGCTCAGCGCAGAAGGCATCCTCCTCGCCGCGCTCAGCGCGGTAGCGGAGGCAGTCAAGCAGAGCCTTATGCGGGACGAGGCGGAGGAGCGGGCGGAGGAGGGTATGGAGAAGACCGTCAAGGCGATGCGGGACTCGAGCGTGGTACGCCCTCTACCTCGTCTCCATCTTTCCCAGCTCACGCTTCCTACTTTCCCAGCGCTCAGTCGTGTTTTATGCCGCTGCGTACCTCGCACTGTACCCATTTGGCCTGCACGAGCCGTATCCAGCGTATAGCCAGCAAACCCTCGTGGGTTATCAACTCCTTTGGCCCATCTTCACTTTCTTCGCCTCGTCGCTCGTCCCCTTCGCCCTCTCATACGGCGTGTTTGATCTCGAATCCGCCACGGCCGTCTACTCCGCGTCAAACTCGTTCATCCTCATCCTTGTCGCTTTCACCGGATGGCAGAACGCAGAGACCGCGACCTTCCGCCTCGTCCTCTTCCTCCTTTTTGCGACGAATGCCGCCTTACATTTCCTCCCTTCGTTTCTCGGCACCGCCTTCACGAGTCCCGACTCCAAGGTTGGCGGCTACAACTTGTTCAGCCCCACTTCTTCCCACTCCGTTCCCCTCGCCCCCTCCTTCTCCCGCGTCTTGGCTCTCTTCCCCGCCGCAGCCTCTGTCGCCTATGCCAGCTACCTCCTCCTCACCGCCCACACGCTTGACATTGTCCTCGCGCACCACTCCCTTCCGCCCTCCACCATCGTGCACCACCTCGCATCCATTCGGGCCGCGCCGCTCGCACGCGCGTCCCGCATCCGCGTCTACCTCTACGAGAAGGGCAACTGGACGGACGAGGAGCTCTGGCGCGGGCTGAGCGGCGCGATGCACCGCGGAAGGGACGAGATCGTCCACCTGCCGAACGCGGGGCGCGAGGGCGGGACGTACCTCGAGCACATAGTCGCGCACTACAACGCCTCGCTGTCGTCCTCCCCCTCGCTTGCGGGTGGGCCGGCCTGGCGCGCCGGGCAGCGGGGAAGCGCCCGCCCGCTTGCGGACCACACCCTCTTCCTGCAGGAGCACCTTGCCTGGAGCTGGGTCGGCGGGCCCCGGCTGCGACGGACGCTCAGCACTCGGAGCGCGTTTGTCAGCTTCGGGCCGTATCAGACGAACCTCTGCGGGCGGGACAGCGAGGTCGGGACGGAGATGAGCGGCGTGGCGGACATATTCGAGATGGTCAAGGGACGGAGATGCGACCCTGCGAAGGAGGAGGAGGATAGGGTGCTGAGCACGTGGGCGGGGCAGTTCGCTGCAAGCAGGGCGACCCTGCTGAAGAACGAGTGGGGGGTCTACGAGCGTTTGAGGCGAATGATCGAAGTGCGTCTCTTTTTCACTGCTTCCCCTCCGGATCTCGATCCTAGCCTCCTTCGCTTGCAGGCTCCCGATGGCGACCCGATACATCAGCAGTACAACCCGACCGGCCCGTCGACGCAGTCGTGCGTCCTCTCCTCCCTCCTCTCCCTCTTACTTCCTCCTGGCTGATCCCCCAACTTGCTTCCCCACACCCTTCCTCTCTCCTGCCTCCGCCGACTCTTCGGCTCGCGCAGCAACCCCGCCTTCGGCCACGCCGTCGAACGCGCCTGGCCGCTCCTCCTGCACTGCGACAATCCGCGGATAGCAGAGACGTGTGGCGACGACGTGTGGGAGCCGGAGGCGTGTCAGTGTTCCGAGTAGGATTCGCGCGCAAGGAGTCCACAGCTGCGTTGAAAGAAAGCTTCGCGGAGAGTTTCGCTTGTTGAGCGGGTCCGGTGCTTCCAGCTTCGGTGGGACATCTCGTCTGGTCTCTTGCTTATAGCGTTGTCGTTATGTGTGGATAGCTGCTCGCTTTGCTCTCACCGCTCGTCTCGCTTCCTCGGTCACACCGTCACTCTCCCTCGTCCACCTTACCTCCTTGCCGCCATGTCCCGCCCGGACACGCTCCGCTTGCCCACGTCAGCCGTTCCAGCTCAGGACAGCTGTCTCGAAGACTGGAAGGCGAATCCGCCGTCGCCGTCGCCGAGAGACGCTTCATCAGTTCCCTCGACCTCCGCAGGCTCGCAGGTGATCATAGCAGGCATTGACAGCGGCGGAGGTACGCGGAATCATGCAGCAACTCATGCGCAGTGTGCTCTTGAGGCTCCCGAGCTGCGAATTGACGGGCACGACGTCGCCCTCTTGATCCCGCGCTTCTCAGGTGCGTTCGACGGCCATTCCGCATCAAGACAGTACCTCCTCCTCCTACAGCTCTCAGGCGCATGCAGACTGTCTGTTGCCTCAGCTTAGTACGCCCGGCCGAAGTACAGCTGCGCAGTCCGTAGCCCCAACGGCACGTTCCTCTCCTTAAGCCTCTGTGCGCTTCCAAGACTGCGCGCGTCTTGCGGTAGCGGCGGCTCGAAACCCCTCGACCGGAGCACGTCTGTCTGCGAAGGTGGATCAGACGCTCTGAGCGAAGCGGTAGTAGGAGGAGGTGAGAGAGAACGCACCATGATGGCGAGCGACGCGCCGTTCGGACCGGCCATGCCATCCGGCGCCTCATGCCAGACTCTTTGGACTGCGCGTATGCACGCAAAATTTCAGGTCAGTGACGAGGGCAAGAAGAGCTGGACAAGAGGACAAACTGTAGTTGCCTGTAGGAGACACGGGGTCAGCGACCCTTGCCTGGAACGAGGATAGGAGGGCTCGCAAGCACACAGTTCTTTACTAGGTCCTGACTTGTCTGTTGCTTAGCCCATTCTCGCATAAGCAACCGAAATCTCTCCAGCTGCGGAAAATCGCAAGTCGAGCGAGGACGGGCAGTCTCATGCTCAGTCAGCGGACCTGCGCTTCCTTTCATGCAAGAGGAGATTCAGCGAACGCACCGTAGAGGCCATTTCCTGTGTCTTGGCTCGCCGGGTAGGCCCAGGGTCCAGCCTCTCGCTTTCGTTATAGACTGAAGTCGAGAACAGCAAGTCAGCTTGCGCGGCTGCGGCAAGAGGAGAACAGCAATATCGCGCACGGTGATTGTCTGTGGAGCTTGGTCGGTCAGTCTCACGCTGTTTCGAATGGAGGGAGGCGCAAACGCACACCATGAGGCGAGCTGGTCGATGACATTCATTGCGGGACGTTGTGAAGCCCTTGCGGAAGAACCGCCACCATCTCCAGAGGGTTCCATTTGTTTGAACACCCAGCAAGAGCAAGGGGTGTGACTAAGGGAGAACAGCGAAAGCAATAAGCGAAGGAGACAAGCTGGAGCAGGCGCGGACCATCCGGGTTAACCGAGGGGCCAAGGACAGCACCGCGGAAGGTCCATAGGGGGCGGTGCAGGGCTTTGCTGTGCAGCGAATCAACAGCGAAGCAAGTTGAATCGCTTCGCTGTTGATAAGCCCTGATGCGCATGACCAGACGAGGAAGCAGGTTAGCGACTTGCGAAGGACAACCGAAGTCACCGCTTCCACCTCATGAGCCATATCGCAGCTTCGCCAATCGTAGCCCCAGCTCAGATGCGGCTTTACAGCCGGTCAATAAGAACGTCCGAAGTACCTCCTTGCGGCGCGCAGCCCGAGTGACACCTCGTGCGTCGTCCCGAGGCTATGCGGGCCCGGGTCCGCCTCCGCTTGCTGCCGCTCGCTCTCCCTATACTCAAGGACCCCCTTCTGTTCCACCGGTAGAGGAAATCTCAGGCTGTGTATGGGTAGAAAAGGGCAGAAAGGCCGGGGACGCACAAAAGCGGCGAGCTTGACCCTATTGAGGGGTACCATCCCGGCTGGTGCGTCGTGCCGGCCCTGTTCCACTGCCGCAGAAACAGACCATCGTCAGGGTGCGCCCCTTAAACAAGGTCAGTAGGCCTGGAGAGGGGACGAGGGCGTAGGGACGGACGGGTGCGGCCTGTTACGGGGCTCGAAGAGCGCAGGTTAGCAAGCTGGACTCGACGAGTGTGCGAGCCAAGCCATGCGCACACTTGTTCCGCAGGCTCTCGTCACTCTCGCCAAAACCCTCTATTTCCATATGTATGCGATATGCTCTCAGCTTGACGTAGGAACGGGTGGTTGAGCGGGATGCGAGCGGCCAAGTCTGGTAGTCAGCGGAGCAGGCACAGTGTGGAGGCAGAGGAAAGAACAGGGAGGCGCACAACGGCCCTCATCCGCTGCGTTATTGGCCCGCGCTCTGCCTTAGGAAGTCTTTCGCGCTCGGCAGTCAATGCCGGCGACGCCGGCGAGAGGATGCTTGTCAGCGTGCGCACTGGCAACGAGGCAAGTGTCGCAGAGTTACTCACGCTCGTCGTCTGTAGCACTCGACCGTCAGCCTGGAGACGAGATCCAGAGGCGGAGGGGAAACTTGGGGACGCACACTGCGAGACAAGTTCGTCGACGGTTGGCAACGGCTGTGGCTCGGGAATGGGAATGTTGGCGAGAGCAGCTGAACAGCCCATCTTGCTTGCCACAGAACAGACCCGGGTGGCAGGTCAAGGTCGGACTGGCGGGCGGGAATAGGAAAGGGAGACGGATCTTGCAAGGAGGACTCCGAGGAGGAAGCAGGAGGTTGACGGGCCGGGTCAGGAGTTGGCAGGCACAGCTCCACGGGATGTCCACAGCACTGATCACCGCAGCAGAGCAAGGCTGTGCACCGAGGCGGTGCATGTCAGGGGCATCGAAGCTGCCTCAGGCGACGGTGCGAGGCAGGAAAGCGACTTGCGAAGGTCGACCTCGCAGCGCTCTCCATTCGGACAGCGCGACCACAAGAGCTCTCCGTACCCCTCGATTGTTCAGCCTAACTAGTACGCCCTCCCGAAGTAGATCCTCCCGGCCCGCAAGCCCAAAGGTGCCGCCCCTCCATGGGCTTCCACACCGAGGCTGTGCTGACTCTCGCGCCTCTCGAGTTCTGCCAACTACGACGACGCGGAAGGACCCCGTCAGTACGCAGACGAGCGGATGAATGGCTAGAGAGCGCCGGCAGCGCACGTAAACGCCTTCGAGCGCTTGGTTCAGCGCCAACACCTCCGGCGGGATTGTATGGGCATTGCGCTCGACTGTAGGCGTGTTCGCTTCGTTGGTCAGCAGGACCTTCGCTTGAGCGGGAAATGGGTGGACTGACTCCATTCGCCTATAGGAAAGCCGGTGAGTCACCTTTTGCGGACGGGGAGCAGCACATCCGGCCGGCGGTGAAAGCGGGAACGCACATTCCTGGTCCAGGGCTTCCGCCGACATGAACCGCGCCCTATTGCGAATGGCCTGCCGGTACAGACCCAACTGCCTCAGCGTGTCGTCGCCGTCCGTCAGCGTGCGAGGTCGGGAGAAACTTGAAGGCGGAGGGGAGGGACGCACCGCCTGCAACATCCGCTCCTCCTGAGACCTGTAGGCCGATGAATCTTTCGGCGCTGACTGGCACTGGAGGTAGGCTGTACGGGGTGGATCGTGGCGGACGACGGGGCGTCATTCGCGCTATGGAGAGGAGACGGAAGGTTCCGCTTCACGCACCGTTCACGTCTGCGACATCGCGAATGGGACAGGTCAGCGCAAGAGGCCGAGGCAAGCGCTGAGCGGGCCGTACATATGTTGGCGAGCTCCCGCTCCGTTGGCGGGCGCGGATCGCCTACGGGCATGGGGACTGTTCCACCGGCACCCATCTCGCGCGAGACTGCCGAACAAAGGGTGAGCTTTGACGGGCAGGTTAGCCAAGGCAGGGAATTGGGCGACGGCTGAAAGAAGAAGCGAGAAAAGCATGCAGAAGCCAAGGACAAGCGCGCGAGATCCGCGGAACAGCCCCCGCCTCCTGGACGGATGCTCCGGCAGTGAGCGCCGATGACGCGGTCGCCTAGCAAAGGAGTGAGGGATCGGCCTGTGCGGGCGAGAACGGAAAAGTTGACTAGACGGCGCCGCCTCCCGGTCTGCCGTCGAACCGCCAGCTTGCCTCCGAGCTCCTCGGCGCCGAGGAGCTCGAGCCAGAGAGAGGACGCGGGACTACCAAGCCGCTCCTTAAGGGCACCTGACGGCAACAGTATCCGCGACCGACCACGAGCAGGCGAAGCCGCGGAAGCGGGTTTACCAAGCCCCCTCCTCCGTCTTCCCGACCGCAGCTTGGTCTTTTCCTCCAGCCGATGAATGGAAAAAAACGGAGATGGCCAGATCTGCCGCCTGTCAGGGAGGCAGGAAGAGAGAGAGCGGGAGGGACGGAGGAAGTGCACGTGTCGACGAGGTTGCGCGCCGGCGCGGGGGTATCGAGCCCGGGGTCGTCGAGACGACGGTACTGCTCGGTGCTGGCGGAAACCTGCGACTGGTGGAAGGCACTTCGGGAAGAAGCGGGCGCAAGGCCGCGAGCGGAGTGCGACGCGCCAACCGACGGTTGGAAGGCGAGAGCCGATGCGCTGGAGCGTGAGAGGCGGTGCAGCGAGAGAAGGCGATCACGCGACCGGAGTGCGAACGCGACCAGAGTGCGAGAGGGACGAATAGAGGCGATGCGAGAAGCGGAAACGAGCGTCGAGAGCGAGCGAGGCAAGGGTTGGTCTGCGTTGAACGACGGCTGTGATGGGGGGTATGTACGAAAAGCGCGTTACGAAGGACAAATGGGCTCGCGGCGCTCAGCAAGCGCCTACAGATGCTCGCGTGTTGAGGAGAAGGGCGACGATGAGACCTGCGGTTGGGGAGCGGGAGGGTTGGCGAGGCGGGGGGAGGGGCGGCGTCAGTACTCCAACTCCTTCGTGAAGCCAAGTGGGAGAGGCAAAGCGCACCGTAGAGACCGATGACCTCGGCAAAAATCTGAAGGAGGAGGAGAGAGGCGGATGAGCTAGGAAAACGAGGACAAGAGGGAGGGAGGGACGGACGAGCATGAGGACCATTGCGACGAAGACCCTGCTCTGCTGCATGTAAGCGCGTGCGCACGCGTCTCCGACCTTTCCGATCGCGACGCCTGCAGCGACGCCTGTGAGGCCGCACGAGAGGCCTGCTGCGAGGTGGATGGCGCCGGCGTAGAGCGAGTAGGGGGTGTCGGGGGAGAGGTTTCCGACGATGAGGACGGATACGACGAGGCCGTACACGGCGATGATTCCAGCCATGACGACGGGGATGAGGGACTGTGTTGGGAGTGAGGGTGAGTGTCGGGGCAGCGGAGGTGCACGGAGGGACCTGCCTTCATGATGAGGTCGGGGCGCATGGTGCCCATGCCGGTGATGCCGATGCCGGCCTTGGCGGTGCCATACGCAGCGCCGACGGCTGCGGATGTAGGTGCTGTTGGTCAGTACGGTGTGAAGAGGGGGAGCGAGCGGGGCATCGGGACGAGGAGGAGCAGAGAGGGACCGACTCGAGAAGATCATCTGCGGGTGAGTGGGTGAGTGCTCAGGGTTAGTGTTGAATCTCATGCACTGCCATCCCACTCTGTGGGCGCTGAGAGGGGAGAGGCGATGGAGCTGATGAGGATGAGGAGGGGAGGCGACTGACGGCGGATCCTACGCCGGCAAAGCCGAAGAAGGGCGCATACGCAGGGCACAGCTCGGTGGTCATGTGCACTGCAGATTACTGCTCGTTAGAAAGGGCGACAACGAGCGCAGGAGAGGCGAGACTGGGTCGTCACGAGCCAGAGCCAACGCCTCTCGCTGCTCTCTCGCTTGGCTGGCGTGCGACTGACTGTGCAGAGTTCGATTACAAGGGGGACAGTCCTACACCCGATTACTCGCCCGCCGCCATGGCCCCCTCCCCCTCCCCCTCCCCCCCGCACTCCCCCTCGCACTCGCACTCTCGCTCTCGCTCCCCGCCCCACCCGACCCGCCTCGACATGCTCTCGTCCCCGCCCGCGCCCTTGCTCCGTACAGAATCGACAGACTCTGCCGACTACTCCCCGCTCCAAGACGACGACCACGACGACGGCTTCGGTTTCATCCACGACGACGCCCTCGACCTCGTCGACCAACACTCCGTCGAGACCCCGCAACAGCGCCGCGAACGACGCAGGCGCATGCGCAGGATGTACGGAGGGGGCAGGCACCGCCACCGCGGCCTACACGCCCCCGACGCAGGCTGGGACGGAGAGAGCACCGCCGCAGAGGACGACGAGGGCGAGGGCGAGGGCGCAGTCCGCGCAGGCCAAGGCAGAGCCGTAGGCGAAATCGCAGGCATGGTCCTCGCAGGCTCGTCCGTCAATGCTGGCCCCTTCCCCGAGACAGACGCGCACTCACGCTCCTTGTAACCCGCCCGCAGCCTCAGCCCCTTACCCCTCCTCCTCCCGCTCGCATGCGCGCAGCTTGGCCCAGGTCTCTTCGTCACGCTCCTCGCGCTCGCAACTGCCCTCGCATGGCTTGGCGCCGTCGTCATCGGCGTAGAGGGGCGCTACGTCGGCGCGCGCTCCTTCCCCGCCCTCGCCTCAGGCGTCTTCCCCCACCGCTTCAAGCTCCACAAGCTTGGCGAGTTTTTCGCGGCCGCGTTCGTCCTCGTCGCGAGCGTAGTTCGCACCGCGCTTGGTGTCGTCGCTGCCGCCGAGATCGTCGTCGACTTGGTCGTGCCCGAGCGCAGGAGGAGGGACTGGGAGAGGGGGATCGCGGTCGGCGTCATTTGCGCGACTTGGGTGCGTGGGCCGCACCAGGCCTGTTCTTCCTGCTTTCGCTTGTCGTGCGCGCCGGCGAGACTAATCTTTCTCAACGTCCGCCGGCACAGCTCCTCGTCCCTCTCGTTCTCCCGCCTCTCCTCTCTCTCCTCGGCCTCTCCTCCTCGCACACGCGCTCCGCCTCCTCGCCAGAATACACCCGCCTCTCTTCCGTCTCAACCCCGGACCTCGCGCTCGCGCCCTCCTCGCCGGCCTTCTCCCTCGGGCCGGGCCCCTCCTCGGATCGCCCCCGGCCGCGGTGGACCGCGCTCCTCGCCCTCCCAAGCTGGAGCGTAGCGCTCCTCACGTGGCCCATGGCGCTCCTCATCCTCGGCGTCCGCGTCAAGCGCCTCCACCGCGACGCCACCGCTTCCGCGCATCCCACGGGCCTCGACCTCCCGCTCCTGAGCCCCGCAGACCCGGAGGGCGCGAGCCTCTGGCCCGCGATCCTCGTCACGTTCGCCGCGCCGCTCGGCGCCGCCCACGAGACGTTCTACTACCTCTCGTCGCTTGCCCGGCCAAGCTCGACCGCGAGCGCCGAGCGCGAGCGCCACGCAAGGGGGTTCTCGCTCTCGGCGGAAGAGGGCCCTGCGGCTGCAGGAGCGGGAGGGGTAGGGGGGAGAGAGCGCGAGGGGAGGAGGAACCAGTACCCGCTTGCGGTGCTCCTCGGCCAGGCGGGCGCGTTCCTCCTCCACCTCGGGTGGGCGCTCGTCGGCGCCTTCTCGCTCCCCTCCCTCCCGCTGCCTTCCCCCTCCCCCGCCCCAGACGCCGGAGCGGCGCCGCTCCTCCCCGCGCCCAACCTCCTCACCGACCCGCGCCTCCCGCGCGCAGACCCCTTCCTCGCCGCCGTCCGCCTCCTCGTCCTCGCCGCGGTCCTCGCCCAGCTCGACGCCCACGCCGCAGTCGGGCTCGGCCGCGCGCGGCGCGCGATCCGCCATATCGGCTCCGGCCGGGGGGCGCGTGCGCGCGCCGCGAGGAGGGCCGCCGCGCGCGCGGCGGTCTGGGGCGCGGTCGGCGCGCTCGCAGCGGTCGTGGTGGCCGTCCCGGCGCTCGCGAGGGAGCCTGGCGGCGGGAGGAAGGGCGTCGGAGGGCATGGAGAGGGATTGAGGAGGGTCGTCGAGTGGAGCGGGGTGCTCCTCGGAGGGGTGGGCGGGTGCTTGGTCCCTGGTGCGTCTCGCGCGCTCTCTCTCTCTCTCTCTCTCTCTCTTTCTCCGTCCTCCTCCTCGGCTACACTCTCGGCTCGCGCGGAGAGAAGCGCTGATGCCGTCAGTCGAGCGCAGCACTCGCGTACCTCGTCCTGTTCCACCTCCGCCGCCCGCGGTCCATCCTCCTCCCCTCCCCCGCCCCCACCGCGCCCAACACGACCACGACCCCGAACCCGAGCCCCGATCTCGGCGCCGACGCGCTCCTCGCGCGCAAAGAGCGCCAGATGCAGCGCCGCCTCTCGGGCCGCCGCGTCTGGACCGACGCCGGCGTCTTTGGGCTCTTGGGGCCTGTTGGGGTCGTGCTCGTGGTGAGGGGGGCGGTGGAGCTCGTCAGGGGGTAGTTGACGGTGGATGAGTGGGATGAATACTGCCTTACCTGCGGACTGCGCCGGACGGACGGCGAGGATCGGCGGTGCTGGCTCGCGGGCTCGCTGCCGCACTCGTCCGTGGTGGCCGGTCCGCTCGCGCTGGCGACGCTTCCGCGTGATGCGCTTAACGGAATCGGCTTTCTTTCCTCCTCGCACTTTCTCCCGCCGCACCCGTGACCCACCGCACCGTCCTGTCCTTCAGCGCACGCGCGTCCTCGCCACTCTTCCTCGGCCCGCTGCTGCCTCGCTCTCCCTTCCCGTCTCGTGCCCTAGTCGCCAACGAAGCACCGCTCTCTTTGCCCGCCGCATCGCCCGCTTGTCCCTCCCGCGCGATAAGAATGCGGACCTTCCGCGGACGCAGCCAGTTAGCTCACCGCCTCCCCGCCCTCCTCCTCTTCGCCTCTTGCGCTTCTCTCGCTTCCCTTTTGTCCTGCTCCTGCCTCAGGTCTTCTCCGTCGGGCGTCGACGATGCCGCACAACCCGCTCGACATGCTCACCGAGCGCGACGTGCTGAGCCACTGTACGTGCCCTCCTCCCCCTTTCTCGCAGCGGAGCGTTGACGCTCTCCTCGCCTGCAGATAGGGATCGTGCGTCTGTCTGCCTCCGCGGTCAGGCGGAGGGGGCTGATTGCTCGCGCTCGAGCTGCCTGCACAGTGTACAACGAGCGCGGGCTGTTTGGGCCCGGGACGGAGGGCTGGGCGGCGAACTCGAGGCAGATGGAGACGCTGGTGCGCCTCGCTCGCTTCCTCCCCCGCACTGTGGCTGGTTGACTCCCATACGCTACCGCCCGCAGCTCGGGGAGTACAGGCGGCTCCGCGCGATCAAGGCCCGCACGATGCCAGACGCGACGCTTGAGTTCAACCGTGCGTCCGTTCCTCTCCCTCTCCTTGCGATCCCGCGAGACATCGACGTCCCGCTCGCTACGCGCGCCAAACAGTCAACTGGCGTGCGTCCCCTTCCCCCTTCCCTCCCCACTCCTCTCCTGCTCTCCCGTCGCTGGCCCTTGCTGAACGCGCTCTTCGCCCCGCACTGCAGTGGCGCAGAACATCGAACACCTCCCCGCCCCGATGCGCGGGCCTAACGAGATCCTGCTCAGCGTCTACGTGCGTACGCCCCCGCTCCTTCTGTCCCGACCTCGCTGGCTGACACAGCACGCGGACGCAGGAGGCCGAGCGCGCTGAGCGCCGCGCGGCCGGAGCCGAGCGCGGCGAAGACCCGCACGAGGAAGGTCACGAGCGGGAGGAGCGGAGTCTGGGCGTGAGAGGGGGGAGGATGGGGCTCAGGGCGGCGAGGCGGTACTTCGGGAGGGAGTACTAGAGGCGCTCGGTGTGTGAAGCGCTGGTCTGCGAGTTCGTGCGGAGGAGCGGGGTGTAGGGAGGAGAAGGCGACCTTCGCTACCTGGTCTTAGTGTCCCATCCTCCTTCCTTTCGACTGTAACGCGGCTGACAGCGTCACCGGCGCTCCATCGCTCTGCTTAGCGCCTGAGAGCCGCGGACGACGGAAGCGGGCCTTTCGTGAAGCGGGATGAGCGCGACCGAGCGGGACCTTCGCAAGTCGCTTCGGGTCATTCATGCTGCCCCCGTCATGCCCTGCAGCTTCCCGCTCGCCTTTGCCAGTTCTCCCCACACTTCGGGAGCGCAGGTCAAGGGAATTAGAAACGTCGACCGTGGTTTTCTCCGTACAAACGCGGGACCTCATCAAGCGACCCCTCTCCGCCTCCTCACACCGTCTCCGCCCACTCCTCCAAGCTGAAGTCCGGGCGACGCCTATGGCCCGTCATGACGTTTCGAAACCGGATCCCCCTCCTGTAACAGTTGTACCGCATTCCTCTGAGGTACTTCTCGCGGACCTGGAGATGCTCCGCCTGGGTGATGGTGAGGCTCTTGACGCCCGCTGGCAGGTTCTGAAGGAAGGCGCAGCCGTTCACGTGCAGGTCGTGCCCGCCGTTGTGTCAGAGGTGCTCGACCGTTGAGGGGAGATGGGCATCGGTGAAGGTGTCGAGCGGAGGTGTGGGCTCGCAGTAGCGCATGCCCACGACGCGGAGGACGGGGCACGCGTCGACGAGCATGGTCCAGCCCGTTGCAGCGGTAAACTTGACCCAGGAGAGGAGGAGCGTCTGGAGTGAGGGGAAGGACGGCGAAGCGACGGCGAGCTGGACGTGCTCGAGATGGAGGAACTCGAGAGAGGAAGTAAGGCTGGCCGGCAGCGTCACGGTGGGGGCGCCCTCCATCCGAGCAACAACGGTGAGGCGCTTGAGGCCTAGAAGGGAAGATCAGCCCGCCTGGACAAAATTGGAGCGTAAGGAAGGCGCGCACGGGGGAACGAGCCGAGGAAGAAGAGCGCGTTCTCATCCCACTGAAGCGCGACGTCCTGGACGTTGAGGCTACATTCCTTGACGAACTTGACGACCTCGTATGCCTCCTCGGTCTCGAGTGTCCTGCCATACAAGTACGACCCTGCACCGCCCTCGAGGTCGAGCTTGATCTCCCGGTCGGCCTGCGCGCGTTCTTCGGCAAGAATGGTTGTCCAGCCGTCCATTTGGCTCTTGAGAGGCGTCGAGTACACAGCGAGTCGGAGCGTGTGCATCGTGCGCGCTGTTGTTGGAGCGGGCAGCGAGATGGCAGGTAAGCGCAGATGGCAAGGAGAGGGTGTGAGGGCTTCACTGTGGCGAGAGCACGAAGCTCAGGACGGATCCCCTCGCGCGTGAGAGAGCGGGTGAAGGCTGGAGAGGGAAAGAGAGGAGCGAGCGGCTTCCACGGCACCTCCGTCCAACCACCGCCTCCCCCTCGAGCAAAGCCAGCAAGCCTCGCACAGCTTCTGAGAGACGCTCTCCATCCCATGCACCCCCCTTTTCCTCGCAGGCCTCTTCAGGGCAGGCGGTGGAGTGGCAGCAGGAGGGAGAACCTTCGCAAGTCGCTCCGGATCGTGCCTCCGATGTCCATCTCGCGCGTGGAGCGATTCGAACGTCTCAGAGAGTAGGTTTCATTGCTGTCGCGAGCGTGAGGACAACGAAGATCGGTAATTGCATGAAAGGGAAAGACTCGGCAAGCGAACCCCGCTCCTCCTCAAATGCTCGTCGCCCATCCCTCCAGCGAGAACAGGGGCTTCTTCCGCAAGAACGTCGTTCAAAGGTGCAGCTTGATACCCAGGACGTGGCAACGCCACGAGAGCGCCCCTCTCTGCCTCGCCTTGGCCTGGTAGTGCCCCGGCTCCGCTACCGTCAGGCTTTTGACCGTGCGCGGGAGATCGTGGAGGAAACTGCAACCGTTGAGGTGCATCTCGTGATAGCTTGCGTACGCGATATGTTCGAGCGTCGGCGGGACGTGCGCGGCGGAGAACGCCTCGCGCGGCGGGCGCGGCGTGCAGCACGCCACGCCGAGGACGCGGAGAGAGGGACAAGCGTCCAGGATGGTCGCCCACATGTCCTCGCGGTGCAGTCCGACCGACTCGAGGAGGAGGGTGGTGAGAGAGGGAAGGGTGGAGGGGAAGCTGGCGAGGCCGCCGTAATGGAGGTGAAGGCGCTGGAGGGAGGTAGCAATGAGCGGAGGCAGCGCGAAAGGCTGGTGCTTCTGATGGAAGAGGCTGAGGTCGAGGCTCTCGAGGTCTGCCCAACCGCTCAATGGTAAGCAAGGAAACGGGAAAATGCGAGAGGAGCGAGACGCACGAGGAAAGACGCCCAAGAACAGCGAAGCGTGTTCGTCCCACTTCATTCCGAGCTGCTTGACCGTAACGCCAAGGTCTTGCAAATGCCCGACTAGCTTGCCAACTTGCTGTGGTGAGAGCTGCTCACTGCCCCCCAGATCGACCTTGACCTCGTCGTCGCCGTGCGCGCGTGCGGTCGCGAGTTCGGCAGCCCACCGGCCGCGTATCGTCTCGACGGACATCCCGTACCCCGTGCAATAGAGCGTGACCATCCGAGTGGCTCGTCAACTGCCTGAGGGAGGGAGGCGGTGGGGCGGAGGCGGCAGAGTAGCGCAGCACCGGCAATGCTTGAAGCAAGCGGAGGTGCAGTAAAGCCTTTGAATCACCGCAAGGCCGACACGCGCGAGGGACGGGCGAGTCGAACGAACGAGAGAAAGGAGAGAGTGTGAGAGCATCGCGAACGACTTCCGCGGGAACTCCGCCTCCACATCAAAGACGACAGGCAGAGGCATCGGAGCTCTCTACGGCGATGTAAGTAACCCGCACAGCCCCTCTTCCTCTCACTGCACCCCCATCCCGAGCACGTCCTCCCCCGGCTGCTGGTCCAGCCAGCTCCAGTCGCTCGCCTGACCGGGGAAGAGGCTCTCCCTGCGCGAGCGTACTTGTCAGCGTCGCCCCGAGAGGAGGGAGGGAGAAGGAGGCGCACCAGAAGAGCCGGTCGTCGCCCATCGACTGCGAGAAGGTGAATGCTTCGGGGAGGGGGGAGGACGCCGAGGCGAGCGAGGCGGGGTCCGGCTGTTGGCGAGCGAGTGAGCGGGTGGGCCGGGCAGGTCAGATCGCTGCAATGCGACGAGGGACAAGCGCGACGCACCGGTGCAGGCGGGAGCAGCGGGACGGCCGCTGCAGCGGACGAGGTCGGCACGAGGGGCACGACGGGCGGGTTCAGCGCCACGGCTGCTACGGCCGCCGAGGCGGGCACGGCAGCGAAGGGCAAGGACGGCTCGTGTGCAGACGCGGGCGCGACGGACGGGGAGCAGAGGACGCGGATGCCGAGCTTGAAGAAGCGGGACATGAAGGCCGCGACCGAGTCCTCCTTGCCCTCGCAGGCGAGCTCGCACGCTTGATAGACTGCAGGTAAAGAGCGATCAGTAGAGTACGAGGGGGGGATCATTGACTGAAAAGCGCGAAGAGGGCTGCGCGAGGAACACGAGCGACCGGACGCACCGCGCTCCATCCAGGACAGGATTTCAGTCTGATTGTGCGGATAAACCCTGCCAAAGATCTGTGCATCGACTCTGTCAGCCTCAACTCGCTCGTTCGCGGAGCAAAGGGGAAACGCGCACCTTGACAAGGAACTCGCCGAGGGCAAACATCGTGACCGCCTGCGGTTCTGCATCAGCCTTGCCTCGCTTTGGCTCGGTTTAGATGCAAGGGCGACGCACGATCGTATCCTGCCAATACCGGACCATCCCCTCCTTCGCAACCTCGACGAACGCGTCCACAAGCCCCGATGCGGCAACCATAAAGTGCGCGAGCGTCGTGCCAAAGGTCCCCGCCGCGACGAGGACCGCCCGGCGGAGCGCGACGCTCGCGGCGGCCATGAAGAACGTGACTTTGAGGACGGCGCGGCGGTCCGAGTGGAGCGAGTGGGGCGCTGCGTGGTGGAACGGAATGGTCAGCGCGGACGGAGGGAACGGAAGGGAAGACGTACAGGCCGGGTCGAGATACCGGTGATAGGTCGCCTCGAGCATGCCGTTGAGGTGCGAGGCGAGAGCGCGCGCCTGCATCGGCCGCGAGTTGGCGATGTCCTTCGAGAGGCGGAGGACCTTGAACCATCTGCTCGGGTGGAAGTTAGCTAGAGCTTATGGACGCGGACTAGCGGAAGGGCGCACTCGAACGCCGCACCCTGCTCGATATCGTCCGTCACGCCGTACGGCTTGGTCTCCTCGAGCCACTTTTCTATGTTGATGCGCGAGTGGGGAATCATGTATGTCTGGTGGAAGCCGTCGTCTTCGTCGCCGCTGTGTAGGAGGTACGTTCCGTCAAACGCGACAAGGACGTGCCAGGTGCGCTCGATATCCTGCGCGATTCAGACGTAAGCACCCTTCCAAGCCTTAGCGGAGCATGGAGGTGAGCGGCTGGAGAGGCGCAGACGGTAGGGGGAAGCGAACAATAGAAAATCGAAAATCGAAAGGGTAGGTGACGGTGGGAAGCAGGAGAAGGAGGAGAACGTGAAATCGCCCGACGCACAAGAATCAACCGCGCTTCGTGCTCGTCCTCCGGCAACGGCCCCGTCCGCGTAACATGCAGGTCGAGCTGGTACGCCATGCGGATCGCGATCCCCGTCCTCAGCCACGACGACCCATCCATCGGTTCCTTCCAGTAAATGAGGCACAGGATACCCTGCACGAGCCCGACGCTCGCGCGCGCTTCAACGATCCCGCGTCCGATGAGCTGCTGCGCGTGCGCGAGCAGCTGCGGGTACAGGTCGGGGCGGGAGAACTTGGCTGAGACGGCGAGGATTGAGGAGAAAAGGACGGTGGAGCCGCGGCGGACGAAGGGGAGCGTGTGCAGGTATCTGGCAAGGGGGTGTGAATTTGATTGACGCTGACGGATAGGGAAGGTATGGACGCACTTGTCGAAAAGAATGATGAACCGGTTCAGGTTCTCGAAGAAGAACGACCACAGCATCTCGGCTTCCTGCTCCGTCAAGATACCTGAACTTGCAGAGGATCAATGCAAGCTCTAGGTTCTGCGGGGAACAATCGCGAGGAGCGAATGGTGAGGGACGCACGTAGGTCAATCGGGTCGGGCACCGTGTCCCGCGAAAGCTCGGCCGCCGCCTTCGCCCGCTCGCCGACCTTAAGGGCTGTTGCCTCGCCCGTGCTCGCAGTCAGCTTCGATAGCGCCTCCTCCTTGGCGCGCGACACGTCAATCAACGAGAGGTTCGCCGCAGGGCTCAGCTCGCTGCTCGGTTCAGACGGGCGAGCTGGGCCGAGAGGTGGCGGAATGGGGGCATATGTCGGTCGTAAAGATGGAAGGTAAGCGCTCGTCGACGGCGGTAACGACTGAGACGGTGGCTGAGGGTAGGTGGGGCGGGGGAGACTTGTGGGCGGAGGGAGAGCACTGGCGGCAAGAATGTCGAGCGGATTAGGTGGCGCCGAGAAGGCAATGTCGGGGACGGTTTTCGAATCGATAGGTGCTGGCGGGGCGCTGAGTGGGATGGCGGAAGAGGAGGAAGAAGCGACGATGAGCTGGGGAGGGTGCCCGGAGGGTCTGTCAAAGCAGCGAGGTCAGTTATGCGCCTGCCGACCGGAGCGAGAGGGACGCACCGCCAGCCCCTTGGCTTGCGTCCGCGCTTCTGCGGGGTTGCCCAGACGCAGTCCTGGTCGAGGCGGTCGCACCGCGCGCACCTACGGCCAGCCGGTTCCTGCGGGAGGCAGCGCATCTGCGGGGGAGTGAGCGGGTGAGTGGAGCGCCTCCCTTTTTTCCCCCAAATCGTAGATTTGGGAAAACAGCTACGCGGCTGGAAAGCCTATGCACACACCTTTACTGCCCTGCATGCGAGACAGGCGATCTTGTGCTTGTTCTGGCCAGAGTCGCCGTCGTCGTCCTTGAGGCGCTCGGTGGACGTGGATGCGCGGGGCGGCGGCGGGTCCATCTTGTGCGTGCTGGTTTGAGCAGGCCCGTGCGGTTCTCGGAAGCTCTGAGCGTGAGCAGGCGGCTGGTTCTCGTCGGAGGAGCGACTGCGCCAGGTTCTCCGCCGTGCCCGGCTGCATGCTCCTTCGTTCAGTCACCTTGACAGTCCAGCCTCTCGCTCATAGGCGACTCGGGCTGCCCGTGTCGTCCCCTGCTGGCCTGCGCTTCTGTGGCTCCCGTGATCGTCCTCCCCACCCCGCACCGGCCCTTTCGCCCACTGATGAAGCTCTCGTGCTCTGGCTCCTGCTTCTTACGCGCTGGAAACAGTGTGCGGTGCTTTACACAACCCGCCATCATGATCCGCAGTCACCACCTCGCCCGCCCACTCGCTCGTCGCTCCCCTCGCGCCTCCCTCGGCCCCGCTCTCCTCCCCACGACCCGGCAGCAGCACCGCACCCTCGTCTCCGGCACGCCAGCGCACCAGCCGGCAGCCGAGGGGAACAAGGAGGGCACAATCGCCGACGTCTTCTCCTCGCTGGGCGGCGACGCTTTTGTCCCTCTCGAGCAGCGCTTCGCCGACCTCAAGCGCGCGCTCTGGAATGACGGGCTCATCGAGTCGTGGCGGAGCGTGCTGGGCGCACTCGAAGAGCGCACAGCCGAGATCGTCGAGCGCGGGAACGATGTGCGTCCCTCACTCCTTTCCGAGGTGACCCGCATCGCCGAGATCCGCTGATACGGCCTATTCTCGCAGGTCATCCCGCAAGTGCAGTACGCCGACATCGCGACCGGCATTCCCGAGGACCTTGCCAAGGAGATCAAGCGCGTTGGCACGGTCGTCGTGCATGGAGCGGTCGAGGAGGAGGAGGCTAAGCGGTGGAAGACGGACCTCGAGGCGTACATCAAGCGGAACAGGACGCTAGCCAAGGGGTTCCCGGCAGACAATCCCCAGGTGTGTCCGTCTACGCAACATAAAGGTGTTGAATGAGGAGGAGGAGGGGGTGTCACGCTGCCTCGACACGATCATTGACCCTCCTCCGCCCCGCTGTTCCTATATCGACCTTTTCGCTTTGCAGGTCTGGGAGTTCTACAACACTGTCCCGCAGACCCAGGCCCGCA
Source organism: Rhodotorula sp. PL61-2 (assembly GCA_028828645.1). NCBI lineage: Eukaryota > Fungi > Basidiomycota > Microbotryomycetes > Sporidiobolales > Sporidiobolaceae > Rhodotorula > Rhodotorula sp. PL61-2. The sequence goes on from JAPZQE010000016.1 coordinate 110,791, forward strand.
CGCATCCCGGCGTCCTGAACATGCAGAAGGCCCTCCTCGGCCTCTTCCACACCAGCTCGCCCGACTCGCTCGTGAGCGTCAACACGCCCGTGTCGTACTACGACCGCCTGCGGATCCGCTTTCCCGGGGACTCGGTATTTGCGCTCGGGGAGCACATCGACGGCGGCAGCTTGGAGCGGTGGGAGGACGAGGGTGCGCTCTTCCTCACTGTTCCCTCCCCGTTCCGCCTCGCCTGTTCCGCTCCGCATGTTCATCGTTTCTCATTCCTCCCTTCACGTAGCCAGCGTGCTCTGCTGATAACCGTCAACTGAGACCGGTCGCTGACCGCTTCCCCCGCGCCCCGCGCGCCGCAGGCTTCCGCTCCTGCTGGTCGCAGATTCTAGCCGGCGGACCGGACCCGCATCTCCGACACGACCCGTACGACCTCACCCCGCGGCTGAACGCCAAGACGTCGCTGTACCCTTCGGCCGGGCAGTGCTCCGTCTTCAGGATGTTCCAGGGTACGCCTCCCTCTCTCCTCTCTCAGCCTTCAGCTTCCCTTTAACGCTCCTCTCCGTTGCACAGGCTGGACCGCCCTGTCGAACACGGGCCCGGGCGAGGGCACCCTCCGCGTCTTCCCCGACGTGTCCCTCGCGACGGCGTACCTCATCCTCCGACCGTTCTTCCGCCCGCGTCGCGGGCGCGAGGGGAAGCTCGGGTTTAACGATTGGGAGGTGGACGTCGATTCGACCGATTTTCCCGGTAGCGTCAAGGGGAAAGGTGTGTGCTCTTGCGTGCTTGGAGGGGGAAAGGAAGGAGCTGACCACGAACCGCAGGCCAGGAGCTCTCGGACTTGACGCACCCGCATCTCAGGCTCAAGGAGACGATGACCAGCGTGCCCAAGGTCCGCCCCGGATCGCAGGTGTACTGGCACTGCGACGGTGCGTCCCCGTCTCTCCCCTCTCACAGCCTTCCTTCCAGCATCCTCCCTCGCTCGCTCGCTCCCCGCTAATCGCTCCCGTTGGCGCGCGCGCACGGGCAGTGATCCACTCGGTCGAGTCGCACCACGCCGGCACCGAAGACTCGTCGGTCCTGTACATCCCCGCCGTTCCCCTCACGGTGCCCAACGCGGCGTACCTCGCGTCCCAGCGCGCGCGGTTCCTCGCGGGCCTGCCCGCGCCCGACTTTCCCGGCGGGGAGGGCGAGAGCCGCTTTGAAGGGAGGGCGGGCGTGGAGGACACGCATGAGGCGAGCGGGAAGGAGGGGAGGAGGGCGATCGGCGCGGAGAGGTGGGTCGTGAGGGAGGGAGAGACGCCCGGCGGGAGGAAGGTCATCGAGGAGGCGAACCGGATCTTGGGATTCGCGTGAGCGACCGAGGGATGTAATGCTGTGGCCTGCTCGTTAAAGAGGGTGGTTCAGCGAGATGCGCGTGAGAGAGGAGAGCAAGTCGCGGTGCATCGCTCCGGCTTGGCCTGTATGGCTCGTTAGACACTTTGTCAGGCACATGCTGCCCGTCTGGACTGGGTCTGGAGGTGTGAGCGAGAGAAAGGCTGGGGGGACCCGGGGACGCGTCCGGAGAGGGGGAAGGGGGTGAGCGCCAGGGTCGCCCCTCGTCCCGATCTCCCGTCCGCGCGCAAACACGCGCCAGCTGCGAGTGGAGACCACCTGCTGCACGGTTGCAGACGCGTGGTCACGGCTGAGCACACGCCCAATCGCGCCCGCGACGCTCGCTTTCACGCCCCGTCAACCTCTCGCGACCAGCCCCTCCGCTTCCCGAGCGGAGCTCCCTCTCCTGGCGAGCGGGAGCCACGCGCGTCTTCCCGAGTGCAGTGCACAATGAGCACCTCGCCCCTCGCCTCGCCCCCGCATCCGCACCCGCACCCGCCAACGCCGGCCTTCTTCTTCGTCAAGGCGCTCCACTCGTTCTCTCCGCAGAGCCTCGCCAGCGCAGCCAGCGGCGGGCCCGCGCAACAGCAGGCCAATTCGTGTCTCTCGTTCTCGGCGGGCCAGGTCATCAAGTGTCTCAACCGCGATGCCAGCGGGTGGTGGGACGGCGAGGTCGATGGCAGGCGCGGGTGGTTCCCCAGCAACTACACTGTCGTGTTGAGCGAGGGCGACGTGCGTCCAAACCTCCCTCCTCTGACACGATCCTTCCCCCAGGAGCGGGCTCACACCCGAGGAGCGCTGCAGGGCTCGTCCTCGTCTCCCTCCCTCTCGCCCGAGGCGACTACGCTGCTGAGCAGTATCGACCACAACGTTCGCCTTCTCGACAACGCCGTCCGCATGCGGCACAAGTCCCATTACCAGCCGAGTACCGCCTGGTGAGCCGGTGCTCCACTTTCCCTCCCGCGCCGGATCTCCGAGACTCGCTCGCTCTGGACGCGCTGACCCTCCCTTCGCGTCACACAGCGTCATCTCGTCCATACGCACCGTCCTCTCCGCGACCTCGGCCCTCACGCGCGATTCGCCCGTGCTGCGTCAACACCCCTCGCTGTCCTCCTCGCGCAAGCGGATCCTCTCCTCGCTCGCCGCGCTCGTAAACCAGGCCCGCAAGGCGTCCGCGCCTAGTCCTGTAATCCCGCCGGACTGGCAGGACGAGATGGACGCGCGCGAGGCGGACGAGATGCTCCGCATTGCGCTCGAGACGCTCGACAGCGTCAGGGCGTTCCTCGTCGCCGCAGAGGCGAAGGGCGTGCGGGTTGACCTCTCGCTCGGCAGCTCCGCCCAGGTTGGCACGGCGGTGGCAGGGCCGAGTGTGGAGCGGGACGGAGACGTGCAGGGGGGCGTTGAAAGCACGCCCCCGCTCCGCGCGGCAAAGAGCATGGGCAACCACCTCTCGCAGCGGCGGCCGACTCTCGCTGCGCTCAACGAGCCCGTGCCCAGCTCGACGTTCCCCGTCCGCGGGCAAAACCCCGCCTCTTCGACCTCGCCTACGACCTCCCCCGCTCCCGCCTCCGATGCCGCACACCTCACGCTACGTTCGGCCTCCGCAGTCTCCCTGCACCTCTCAACCCTGCACGACTCTCTCCTCTCAACCATCGCCGCCTTGATAGGGCACGTGCACTCTCATGCGCGCTCCTCGTCCCCGGCCTCCTCCTTCGCACACCTGATCGACCTCACCCGCGAGGGCATCGAACGCGTCCGCGACGTCCTCGTCGTCGTAGAGCGTGTCGCCGCGCGCGTCCTTTCGCACGGTTCGCTCGACCGCGAGGGCGACGAGATGAAGGTTCTCGCTGCAACGCGCGAGAAGCTCTACGAGGCGACCACCGCGCTCGTGTCCGCCGCGCGCATCGCGACCTCCCCTCGGCCTGGAGCGTCGAAGGAGCGCATACGCTCGGCGGACTCATCGCGCGCGAGTTCGGCCAGCTCGAGCGGCGGCGAGGTCGAGCGGGAGAAGAGGCGCGCGGAGAGGGAGCAGGACGACGAAGAGCGCAAGGTGCTCCTCGGCGCGGCGACGGGCGTCCTCCGCGCCGGCGGCGACTGCGTCGGCGCGGTCAAGCTCGTGGTGCAGCAGCTCGCGGGCGCGGGCGGCCCGTTCGAGCTCACGCTCCCGCGGCCGAAGACAGTTGAGGAGCTTGCCGAGGAGCATGCGAGGGCGGAGGACGCGCCGCGTGAGGCGGAGGAGGAGACGCCGGACGACGCAAGGGACGAATCGCCCTTGGGCGGGAGCAACAAGTTCGCCGATGCGGACGAGGAGATCACGCTGTCTGTGAGCGCTGCCGCGGAGGAGCGCGCGATCCCGCGCCCGGGCTTCGATGGCGACTCGCTGCGCAAGCGGAACCCGCATACGCTCAGCATGCTTGGGCGCAAGGCGACCAGCCTCGGGTGTCTTCGTGGGCGGTACGAGGCGGACGCCGGGGCGGACGCGATGGGTGGGCTAACCCTCGACGAAGGCGACGAGGAAGAGCGCGAGGAGCGCGAGCGCGACGAGGACCGCGAGAGCGCGTGCACTGGCGACTCGGAGCAGACGGCCTCGTCACCTGTGCTGCCCCGCCCGTCGTCCATCGCGCGCTCGATCTCGCCCGCGCCTGCCATGGCCAAGGGCTACAGTCGCAGCACCAAGACGTCGTCGATCTCGCTGTCGCCGGCGTTCAGATCCGCCTCGCCCGCACCGTCGACCTCCTCTGCCTCCGAACGCCACACCCGGCCCTCCTCGAGCGCGATGCAACGCGCGCAATCCAACGAGTCGGCGCACTCGGCATCGTCGTCCCGCGCGACTGCTATCAGCGTCGCGAGCAGCAGCGCCGTCACGAGCCACACGGCCGAGACGAGCCCGCGAAGCTCAATGCAGAGCCCGGCGAGCCTCGCTGCGGCAATGCTCAAGACGGCGCCACGTTCAAGCCTCGGTAGCGTTGTAGAAGCGCCGCTCGCTGCGCCCGCCTCGTCGCCGAACGCGACGCCGCGAGGGTCCGTCTCGACTGCGTCGTCGAGCGGCGGCGTCTGGTACCTCCAGCGGGACTACCTCCCACGCGAGATCTCGTTCAACGCGGACGGACACGTCTCGGGCGGGACTCTGCCCTGCCTCGTTGAGCGCATGACGCTGCACGACACGACAATCGATGCGGCGTTCAGCAATACGTTCCTCCTCACGTTCCGGATGTTCACCACGCCTCTCGAGCTCGCTCGCCTTCTCTGGGCGCGCTTCGACCTTGCGCCGCCTCGACACCCCGGGACGGGTGCGGACCTCGCCGTTGACGAGATGAAGGCGTGGACGGCACAGAAGCTCACGCCGATCCGACTGCGCATCTACAACCTCTTCAAGACGTGGCTTGAGGGGTACTGGCTCCACGACCCCGACCGCGAGGTCGCCGACGGGCTGCTCGAGTGGTGCGCGGGCAGGCTGCGGGCCGCAATGCCTTCGGCGAGCACGCGCCTCGCCGATCTCGTGCAGAAGCGCGTCGCAGCGGCGCAGGCCGAGGAGGCGCGCACGCAGCGCCATAGCGATGAGGGCGGCGAACTCGGTACCCGGTATAGCAACCACTCGTCGGCTAGCCTGGCGAGCGGCTCTGCCTCGCCGAGCATGAACGGCTCGACGCTCTCGCTCACGATCTCGAACGCGACGCCGGCGTCGTCGGTACGGAGCGGGCTCACCGGCGGAGGGCTGCTGCACCGGATGCAGTCGACCGACAGGCTCAAGGCTGGCAAGGCCGTCGTGCCCTTCTCCGCGCTGTCGTCGGGCTCCTCGTCCTCCGCCACACACGACGCATACTCGCCCTCGTCGGCGGCAGCAGCGTCCGCTCCGCCTCCCGTGATCACCAAGTCGCTCCTCGCGGCGCTCCGCCCCGCGCTCTCGGGCCGCACGCCCCTCCTTACGAGCGTGACGGAACTCGACCCGCTCGAGTTGGCACGACAGCTCACGATCATGGAGTCGCGCGTGTACTGCGCGATTCGATCGGACGAGCTGCTTGGCGCGGGGAACGGCGCCGCGGGCGCAAGGGGCGCGGATGCGACGCGCGCTGCGGAAGCGACCAACGTGCGCAAGATGAGCGCGCTGAGCACGCGGCTGACGGGCTGGATCACGGAGATGATCCTCGGCGAGCAGGACCAGAAGCGGCGCACGGCGCTGCTCAAGTTCTTTGTCAAGCTCGGCGACGTGCGTCCCTCTTCCCCCCTTCTCCCAGCCTGCGCGCTGACGCTCTCTCACCTCCGCAGCGCCTGCTTGCCCTCGCAAACTACAACGCCCTCTTCGCCGTCTTCACCGCGCTCAATTCGTCGACGATCGCCCGCCTGCGCAAGACGTGGGACGGCCTCGCGCCCAAGTACCGCGCCGTTTTCGAAACGCTGCGCAGGGCAACGGACCACGGGCGTAACTACGCCGAGTACCGCCAGAAGATTCGCCAGGCCGTGCCGCCGTGCCTGCCGTTTGTCGGGGTGCGTCTCTCTTCTCGTCTGCGCTTCTCGACGCGACCGCTGATTGCGCAATTTGTACCGCGAGCGCAGCTCTTCCTCACTGATCTGATCTTCGTTTTCGAGGGCAACCGCGCTGAGCGCCCTTCGCCCGCCGACCCATCGCTCCTTCTCATCAATTTCGACCGCTACCACGTACGTCCTTCTTGTCTCCACCGCCTGAGCCGTGGCTAATGTACTATCGTGCCTGCAGAAAATGGCCCGCATCATCGGCGAGCTGCAGCGCTTCCAGTCGCCGTACGCGCTCGTCGAAGTGCCCGAGCTGCAGGCCTACCTGTCGCAGGAGCTTGAGGGCCTCAAGCGCGGACAAGATGCGCAGTCGCTGTGTGCGTCCCTTCTCTCTCTTCTTCTGGTGCGCACGCTGACGATGAAGAGCGAGCAGACCGCCAGAGCCTCATGATCGAGCCCCGGCAGAGCAGCGGGCCGTCTTCGTCCGCTGCAAGCATCGTCAGCTCGCACGACAGCCATCATCGCCATCGCGATATCTTCAATTGGCGCGGCTAGCCCGACCTTTCCTCCCAGTCGCAGCTTAGACACGACACCCCGACCCGGACCCCACTTGCAGAACTCCCTACCCATATTTATTCGCGCCGCTTGTCTGTACCGCGCGCCTCGAGTCGTACGCTTGTTGTCCTGCCCTGCCTGCCTAGACTCTGTTCCGTCGGCGCGGTTTGCGCGCTGTGCAAGGTTGTTGTCTCTCCCGGCTGTCCCCTCCCCGGGCCCTCTCCTCGGTGCATCTCGTCTGTCTCGCCCGCAGGTTGCGCTCTGTACGCGATCCTCGCACTACTCACCACGCCACGCCTACCGTAACCCCGCCTTCCTGGCCCCTTCCTCCGGGCGAGTGGCTTGACTCGACCTTCCCAACTCTCGACTCGACACTACCGATGCGATCGGACTCGACGTGCGCGCTTCCCATGTGTCCTGCGCTGGCTTGACTGGACAGCTCGATGCTTGCTGTTGACAGGAAGAGACGCGAGTTGTGTCGCTTCTCGCTACCTCAAGACCCGACATAGGTCCAGCTCTCCTTGCGAGTGCCTTTCTACGCGCTCGAGCTCTACCGCACGCGCACGCTCCAAACGGCTACATGGCCGTGGGCATCCCCCTCCCGCTGCCCGTCCCCGCCTCGTCCCCCTCCTCCTCCTCGCTGCCTCCCTCCGCTTCACGCACCTCCCCTCCACACGCCTCGTCCTCCGCAACCCGCACCGCCACGGTCCTGTGCATCGTCTTCCCCGTGCTCATCGGCGTCGCGGCGGTCGTAGGCGCGGGAGTGTGGCTGCGGAGGGCGAGGAGGAGGAGGAGGGCGAAGCGATCGTGGATACAGGAAGGTGGGTGCCGATTTCGTCAGCAGCGCACTGTTGGTTTGTCTGACGCAGCCTCGTGCCCACGCAGAGGCTCTCCCGCCGCCACAACCGTTGGCATACCGTTATCCGCCCTCCTCCTTCCCACCCTCCACCCCAGCGCCTCATCCCCCCTCGCCCACCACAGCTGCGCCAGTTATGAGCGTCGTCGAAGATGCGATAGCGGAAGTTCCGCCGGCGTATAGGCCGGAATGGGAGACGACTGAGAAGATGGAGGGTTTGAGGAGATGGAGGGAAGGGGGTGCGGAGAAGGACGCGAAGGATGCCAAGGGCGAGGAAGGAGAGTCTGAGCCGTAGATACTAGCTGTGCAAGTATGAGCGAGTGAGCAGCAGTACCCCAGGTCGGCTTGGCGGAAAAGCAGGGAGACGAGCATGATCAGCGACATCGAGCGAGGCGAAAGAAGCGGCAGGGTTCCGAGGTTCCGAGCAAGGTCAGCTCGCTCCGTCCACTCAGCGCATCTGTATCGTACACTCCGGTGCGCCGTCCCCAGGGTACAACAACGCGCACATCGTCGAGCGACCCCCACCGGCGCTCACTGCCACATGCTCCTGGCCTTCTTCTTGAGCTCCTTCTTCCCCCCAACCGAGTCCTTGCGCTTCTCGAGTTTCTGCGCGCGCTCGATGGCGGCCTCCTTGGCCTGCTGCTTGCGCTTGTTGGATGCGGACGACTTGGCGCGCTTGGTCTTTGCCTTTACGGCCTGGTCGGGCGCGACGTGGGGCTTGGTTGCTGTGCGTGGAGGGTTCAACTCGCGTCAGGCGGGACTAGGACGGGACGCACTGGCGAGGGAGGGCTCGGGTGCGGCCGCAGACGAGGGGAGCTTGACCTCGGGGAGGGGCTCTTCCCGTCGGAGTTGGCCTGCATGGGCGGGTCAGCAGGCTGTGGTACGGGGAAGTAGCCAAGCTAAGCTGCTCACGCTCTGATTTGGGGGCCATGGCGGCAAAGGGTCGGACGAGAACGAGCTCATCAGTCCGAGCGAGTGTCGCCTCCTCCGCCAACCTCGCTCAGCCCCTGAGGGTCAGAAAGCACGCCAGATAGACTTCTGAGGATCGCACTGTGATGCTTGAACTCTGACCGGCAGCCCCGCCTTTGCTTCGGCTTGCTTGCCCTCCTTGTCCTCCTCATCAGCTGGCGGCTGGCACTCGCGCTTGCAGCGACTCTGGAGCCGTGCAGCGAGCTTGTGATCGCTTTATTGACTTTCAAGCTGAAGCCTGACCGCCTGCACCGCCTTGTCTGCAGTTGCCGCCCGACGTCCCTTTGTCCAGCGACTTTGTCCTCCCTCGTCCCTGCGCACAGGTCTCCTCTCGAAGCCCTATGTCCCGCCTCAGCGAGATGGCTCGCCTTGTGCTCTTCCCATACGTGACGAACGAAGCTGGTCTTCGCTTTGCCCGCTTTCTGCTGCCTCTCACACGACGCTGGACGTAACGACCCGCTGCGCAAGCCGCCTTACCCTTAGCAGACACCCGCCACCATGGCGACCTACCCTCCGCCACCTTCCTACCCTGTCCACCCCCCCTTCGGCACCCCCGCTTATGCGCAGCCGTACCAGCGCACACTCAAGCCGTACCTCGGCCCTCGCGCCCACCTCTCCCTCTCCTGGCTCTCGCAGCACTTCCTCGCGCTTCTCCTCGTCCTCGTCGCCCTCGCTTTCCTTCTCGCGCAGATCCCCAATCTCGTCAACGACGCCAAGACGAGCCTCAACGCCGCGTGCGCGGGCGTCGAGGGCGCGGCGAGCGTCGCGGTCTCGCTCCCACACTACATGGCCGACGGGATCAACGAGATGAACGTCCGCGCGGTCAATGCCATCAGCGAGGGAGCGGGGACTGTGCTTGACCTGATGCTGCAGGCCCTCGAGGCGATCGTCCTGTGCGTCCACCCTTCTTCTCGTCCGGCAACACCTCCCGCTGTTCCTGTACTCTTGCTCATTGCTCATCCCCGCAGCTTCATGATCGACATGTACCGCTCGCTCTTCCTCTGCCTGCTCGACCTTGCCGTGCACGGCTCGATCACCGTCCTCGTCAAGGGCATTGAGGAGGCGCAGGAGTTTGTCACGGACGCGCTCGGCGGGGTTAGGACGGCGATTCAGGAGTCTATCAGCGGCGTCAATACGCTGCTTGACCACACCGTCGGGCTGATTGACGACATCCCCGGGTACGCTCCTTCTCCTTCTCCACCTGACGCAGTCCGCTCACCCAGCCTCGCCCGCAGCGTCGACATCGACGTCCCGCAGATCGACGTCCCCGAGCTCTCCGCCCTCGAAAACGTCACGCTTCCCGACACGCTCATCAATGCGCTCACAGACCTGAACTCGTCCATCCCGACGCTCGACGAGTTCCGCTCCGGGCTCGACTCGCTCATCTCGACGCCAATCGAGGCGCTCCGTTCGTCAATCAACTCGACGCTGCGCAACTCGAGCATCGATGTCGAGCTCCTTCCTGTACCCGCGAAGGAGACCGTCCAGCTCTGCGGCGACCTCGACACCTCGTGGATCGACGACGTCGGCTCCAGCCTCGGCACTTTCGTAAGAATTGCAATCGGCCTCGTCGTCCTTGCCATGGTGCTCTTCATCGCCGCGAGCGCGCTGTGGGAGCGCTACCGCTACCGCGCGTTCCTCGGGGGTGTCAGCGCCGCACGCCAGGCGTGGCTGCTCGACCTTCTCGGCACGGTCGGCGCTGCGGACCCGCAGGCGCACGCCTCGTCAGCACACGAGACGCTCAGCACCCCGAATCTCCTCTCGTTTCTGAACGCGTCCTCCCACCCCACGCTCTTCCGCCTCGTCACGCGCCTGTCGGCGGTCCTCCGCCTCGAGACCTCGAGCGGGAAAGCCAACCTGATCTGGTTCTTGTCGTACATCGCGCACCCGTACGCATGGGCGTTCCTCGCGCTTGGCGTCGTCGGCCTCGTCGTCGTGCAGATCCAGCTCGCGGTGCTCGACGGGCCGGTGCGGCGCTTGACGCGCGAGAAGGCGGAGCAGGGCGCAGGGGAGTTTTCCAATAGCGTCGCGGAGACGATGAACGCCAGGATGGAGGCTGCGGGAGCGGAGTGGGCAAACGGGACCAACAGGGTTATCTTGGAGGTGCAGGACGGGATCAACGACAACCTGGTGCGCTTCGTTCTCTCCTTCGTGCTGCTGGAGAAATGATTGACAGTTCGATCTACGGCAGTTTGGCTGGGTGAACGACACCACCACGACGCTCAATTCGACAATGAACGGCTTCTACACCGAGATCACCGTGCGAATTCTCCCTCCATTCCAGTTCCTGCGCACGCCTTGACCTTCTTTTGCCGGCAGGACGCCGTCACGAGCGTGTTCAACGGCACCATCCTCGAGGACCCAGCGCTCGGGCCTGTCTACGTGCGTCCTGCCTCCTCATCTCCCGCCCCCACCAGCTCACGTTTCCGCCGCTCGCAGTGCCTCATTGGCAGCAAGGTCGACGCCGTGTCGACCGCGCTCACCTGGCTGCACGACCACGCGCACCTCACCCTCCCAACTGTCTCGCCTTCGCTGCTCACCCTCTCCCAGAACCGCACCGACGACCTCACCGCCTCGCTCACCAACCCAAACTCGACGGTCTCGGCGCCGAGCATCGCCGACAGGATGATCGACGCGTACCGCCGCTCGCTCGCACAGCAAAGGGTGGGCTTCCTCCTTGCGATCGGGATCTGGGTACTCGTCCTCCTCATGGGGCTCGTCGGCGTTTGGTGGCGCGCGCGGGGTGAAGCTGCTTGGCGGCGTTGGCGTGGGCGGAGCGCTGGCGACGCGCCCGATGAGGAGGAGAAGGCCGCTCCGCCCGGCGCCGACGAGGAGAAGCGCGCGTTCTTCAAGCCGCTCCACCTTCGGTCCATGTCCGCGTTTGGGCGCTCGCATGGAGGCGGGAACGGCGGCAGTGCGGAGCTCGCCGCTGTGCCCGCGCCCCCGCACGACCCGCTTGAAGGGCCGTACCCCCGCGGCAGGGCGGACCCCAGCGCTGCGAGCTGGGCGTCGCTGATCGACTACTTCAAGCCTACTCCTGCCGATGCCAACTCCGACGCGCCTGCGACCGTTGACGGTCACGGCACGCGCAACCTCCCGCACGCGCTCGCTCTCCCCTCGCTCCCGAAGGCTTCCCTGCCCAGCCTCCCCTCCCTACCGTCCCTACGGCGACCGCCGCCCTCCCTTTCGCGCCCTGCAGCCTCAACGTCGCGCCTCAAACCGCTCATTTCCCGCCCGTCGCCCCCCCTCTCCGCCTTCCGCAGCCTGCGCGATTCGCACTTCGCCTCCCGAGCGGTGCGGCGGCGCGCGAGCGACGCGGTGCCCCTGCGCAGTGTACAAGAAGTGGGGGAGCGACGATACGCGTTCCCTGCTGTTGCTGCTGCGGGGGCGAGAGGGTGGAAGGAGAAGGTGAGGTTGAGGGTGTGCGAGCGGCGGCGCCGGCGGGCGCAAGAGGAGGAGGAGGAAGGCGACGACGATGGGTGGGAGGTAATGCGCGACGACGGCTCCGCCGACGCGCAGGACCCGTTCGCGGACGCGCGCAGCCCCGCCTCTTCCGGCCCAGCCGGAGCGGGCGCAGGCGTCCTCCCGCTGTACCCCGCCCCGCCGTCCCGCCCGCCCCAAGACCCCTTTGCAGATTCGCTCGGCGGGCACGGCCGCGCAGAGTCTTCGTACGCGCCGTCAAGCCGTCCGCTGGTTGCGGCGCCGCCAGCGCTGGGGCAGGATCCCTTTGCGACACCGTTCGACAGGGTGGGTGAGCGGTAGGACGCGGGAGAAGGGAGGAAGAGGGAGTGTTGTTGTGCTTCTTGCGTACGGGTGCTTGCATGTACACTCGCCTGCTTTCCTTCTGCGTTGTGAGTGATCACGTGAAAGAGGAGACAACGTGCGAAGCTTCCCTTGGCAGCTAGCGCATTGGAACTGTACGAGGTCACAGAGTACTGCAGCCGTACTACACGATGCTTGGCCTCCCAGCGCGCCGCAGGAAATGCTGGGAGCGCGGACCATCGGACGCGGAAGAGGACTCAGGAGATGGACCTCCTCTTGCCGCCTCGATCCCATCAGCTCCTCGCACCTGAGTTGTGCTCTCCGGCTCTTCTATTCCGGTTGAAGCGCCGCTGTTGCCAAGGCGCCGCCTCCAGCGAGCCCTGCGAGCCTGCCCAGCTTGCAGTGGAAAGCGCCGGCGGACGTGCGCCGGACTGGGCGCGCTCCTCCGTCGCGCGATCGAAGTGGGCGCACACGCGCTTCCGTACTCTTCCGTCTCAGCGCAATCGAGGACGCGGCAGGCGGGTCGCGAGCGAGGAGGACCGCTCCTGGCGCCCACGGCGTCCCCTTGCAAAACGCCGGCCGCGCCGGTTCCGCCGACGTCGACCCTTTCCCTTTCTCGACGCCTGCTCGTGGTTTCTGCGAACCTTGCTGCCGCTCAAGTGCACCGAGAGGCTTTTCTCCGTCTTGCCCTTGCTGCACCGTCACCGGCGAGCCATCCAGCGCGCGTGCGCTTTCCCTCCGCGTTCTCCCCCAGATGTCGTCTCCGCTTCTCCGCGACTGAACTTCTCGGTCTCCACGCACAAAAGCCCTTGGACCCGACTTTTCCTCGACACCACTCCGTCGTCTGCACAGTACAGCACCCGCCAGCGCCGCCCGCGCGGGCCATGGCGCCCTTCCCGCCGCCCGTTCCGCCTCCTCCTCGATCTCCCTCGCCCCTCTCTCTCGACCCCGCCTCCGCCATTCCCACCCCCGCGTCCCCTCTGACGCCCTCGCACACACCGCCTCATCAGCCCCCTCTCGACGGCGCCGCTCCGCCCGCTGCACTGCCGTCCAAGCCTCGACGCAACGTCCAGTGGAACGAGCGAGTGTCGGAGCACGTTGCTATTCCCTTCTACAGCGAGGCGGTAACGGACGGAGAGTCGACGGAGGACGGGCACGGCGCCGACGCTCCGCACGCTTCAAGGAGGGGTAGCGTAAGTAGTCGGCGTGCGAGCGTTCAGCACGAAGGGGGAGGGTCGGGCGGCGATCCTTTCTCGGATCGCTACCGCCTCGACGACGTTCCCATCTCGCTCGCCGGCGGGCAGGACGACGGCGCGATCGACGGGCTTGTCGACCCCGTCGTCAAGCAGCTCGAGGTGTGGGTCGACCCGCTCGAGCGCGATGGACTGCCCAACATCGCAGCGGCTGAGGGTGCGCACAAGGCGAGTGAGGACAAGGCGCAGGGCCTCGTCGGCGCGTACGCCAAGGGCGCGCTCGGGCTGTGGCAGGGGCTGTCGCAGCGACGGGCGTCCATCGTCGCGATGCGGGAAAAGGAGGATGACGAAGGCGAGAAGGGCAGGCGGGTGGAGGACGAGCTGCAGGGCCCGGACCTCGATGCTGCGGCGCATCTGCCTGGCGGAACGCCCGGCATTCTAGGAGCGCTCATCGCGCTGCAGCAGCAGGAGGCGGCGCTCGCTCGGCGAGGCAGCGCCTCCGTTTCGTCGTCGACTCTACCCACCCCAGCCACCTCGACCCCTTCCTCGCCCACCCTTCACCCTCTCTCAACGTCGACATCTTCCGCCAATCTCCTTGACGAAGACTCGTCGGACGACGAGGTCGAGCGCGAGCGATTCATCGCCCGCCTGCGGGCGAAGCGCGCCTCAAAGAACGCCCTGCACGCCGCATCCTCGTCTGTCGCGTCCGCGTCGAAGCATGCTGCTGGCGCCGCCATCCGCTTCGCAACGGGCAAGGAGCGCGGGCGCAGCTCCGGCCAGTCGAGCCGCCCTCACTCCGTCAGCGACCGGTCGGCTTCCGCCTCACGCTCTCGTGCCTCCTCCCCCGCCTCATCGTCGCCGGCCCTCTCGCCAAGACGCCGGCCTGCATCTCTCGCTTCGTCCGCATCCGGCGGCGACAGTCGCGCGCCGTCGTCTCCCGCCCTCTCGGCGCACCAGCGCTCGCGCTCCGCCACTTCCCTCGTCCAGCTGAAGGGTGACGCATCCCCAACCGAGCCAAAGTGGGAACTCTCGCATCACGAGCGCTCACACTCGCACAACACGCTCTCGCGCCTCGTCTCGCGCTTGTCGCACACCTCCCTCTCGCCACCGAGTAGCCCCGTCTCGCCTGCCTCGCCGGGCTCGCCGAACATCGGCGTTGGCGTGGCGGTCCCGCACAAGCCAAAGCTCACGAGCGAGTTCACGAAGCGAATGCGCAAGGTCGGCGACCGCCTCGGGCTTGAGTGGGAGACGGAGAGGACGAGGCCGAACGCGGCGAGGAGCGGCGCGGGCGTGTTTGGCGGGTTGATGCTGGGCGCAGTGTGTCCTTCTTTCTCTGCGTTTGCACTAGTCCACCATTGACCGCTCGTTTCGCAGACGGCTCTCGCTGCTCCCGCTACCCCCATTGGCACTACCGTCGCACCTCTCCCGACGCGGCCCGGCTACAACCTCTCACGCTACTCTGCGCCAGACGTCCGTCCACCCGCCGCCCACTCCACACAGATATCCCCGACGCAGACACAGCCACCCTCACCGGTCATCCCACCCTCCCGCCGCACGCTCTCTCCGTCGCCCTCGCAGCGCCCGTCGCCACCTCGTTCGCCAGGCGCAATGCTCAAGCCTTCGCCGACGCCCAGCCGAAAGAGCTTGAGCGAGATGGTGCGCGAGGAGGAAGAGAAGGACCTGCAGGAGCAGCGCGGGCAGAAAGGCGAGCCGACGCTGCGGGAGCGTCGGCAGGGGAAGAGGGCGGTGTTCTCGCTGCAGGTCAACGATATGGTGCATCATCTTCACGCTTCATCCTTCGCGTCTGCTGACGCTTTTCGGATAGCCCTCCGTACATCACGAGGATTTCGACGAGCCGCCCTCCGCCTCCTCCCGACCGACCCTCACGATCGACACCTCCGCGCTTCAATCGAGCAACCCGAACTCGCCTTCACCTACCTCCGCGACAGGTACATTCCGCTTTTTCGGCCCGCGCACGCCCAAGTCTGCGCCCGGCTCGTTCAGCTCGCTCCACCGCGATTACTTTGGCGGCGGCGCGCTCTCGCCGACGCTTACCCCTGCCGAGCGGGAGCGGGACCGCGCTGAGCGCAAAGCGCGCGAGGAAGCCGAGCGCGAGGCGAAGGAGCGGGAGCGCGACCTGCGCGAGTGGCAGAAGGAGAAGCGGCGGCGGCGCAAAGCGCGCGAGAAGGAGCTCAAACGTCGGAGGGTGTTCATCAAGGAGCACGTCGCGGCGATCCTCGAGCGTCAGCAGTTTATCCTCAAGCTCGCGCGCGCGTTCATGATGTTCGGCGCGCCTTCGCACCGCCTTGAGGCGCAGATCCAGGCTACTGCGCGTGTGCTCGAGCTCCCGCACTGCTCGGCGATGTACCTCCCGGGCGTGTTGCTCGTCAATTTTGGCGACCCTGCGACGTGCACTTCCGACATCAAGGTGCGTGGCCCGTCGTCTCGCCGCTGCCTCCCGCTGACCTTGCTGCGCCACCCAAAGTTCCTCAAGCAGGCCGCTGGGCTCGATCTCGGCAAGCTCAAGTCAACGTACTTTGTATACAACAAGGTGCTTCACGCTTACAATCCGCGCTGCTCAACAACTAACACGCCCTTGCCCGCAGGTCATCCGCGACAAGGTCTCTGTCGCTGCCGGCTCCGCCCAGCTCGACGACCTGATGACCTCGCCGCCGAAGTACGGCCTTCTCAAGAACATCATCGTTGGCGGACTCGCCGGCGCGTTCATCATGCCGTCCGGCTTTGGCGGGAGCTTTATCGACTGCCTTGCCGCGATCCCGCTCGGCGGGCTGCTCGTTATCGTCCAGGTCCTCCTTGCACGCAACGACATGTACTCGAGCTTGTTCGAGTGCGTTCCTCTCTCGCTCGTACCCGTTCGCGCGCTGACTTTGCACTCTCCCAGGATCGTCATTGCTTGCATCAATGCCATCATCGCCGCCGCTCTCTCCCGCACTGACCAGTTCTGCTTCTATTCCGTTGCCGCCGGCTCAATCGTGCTGAGTGCGCCTTTCTTTCCTTTTGCGTGACGAGCGACGCTGACAAGCGCTCGCGAGCAGTTCTGCCGGGCTTTATCGTCCTGTGCGCCGCTCTCGAACTCGCCAACCGCTCGATCGTTTCCGGCGCGGTCCGCCTCACCTACGCCGCCCTCTACTCGCTCTTCCTCGGCTTCGGCTTGAGCGTCGGGGCTGAGATCTACACGAAGGGTGGGCGTGAAGAGATCACCGGCGGCGGCGACTACACCTGCGCGTACCTTCGGCGCGACGCGCCGTGGTGGCGGCAGACGATCCCGCGGTGGTGGTACTTCCTCACGATCCCGATGTTTCTCCTGTGCATGGCGCTCAAGAACGGACAGCCGCTGTTCCGCCGCGACACGCTCGCCATGGTCGCTATCGGCTGCGCAGGTGCGTCTCTGCCCTCGCAAGAATCCGCATCTCCTCCGTTCGATGCTTATCCTAATCCGCTCACAGGCTTCTCGGCCAACTTCTTCTCCGGCTGGGAGTTCGTGAACATGCCTGCGCTCACCAGCTTCATCGGCTCGTTCGTCGTTGGCATCCTGGGCAACGCCTGGAGCAAGCTCACGCGCGAGGGCGCGTTCCCTGTGATGGTCGTCGGCATCTTTGTCCAGCTACCCTCCGGTGCGTAGCGTTTCGAGCTACGCTCAGTCCGCCGAACGTGCTGCTCACCCACCTCCCTACCACAAGGCCTTGCGAACGGCGGTCTCCTCCGGTTCGCCGCCGATTCCGCCACGACCAACAAGAACGCCTTCAGCACCGCCGTCGACGCCGCCGCCGGGCTCATCCGCGTCTCCGTCGGACTGACGGTCGGGCTCTTCCTCGCTGCGGCGGTGATGAACCTCCTGTCGCGCCGTGGAAGGCGGCGCGGCGCGCATCTGTCGACGTTCTGAGCGCCCCTTCTCCTTACTCGATCCGCTTACTAGTCTGTCCCGTTGTTCCCCGTCGTTACTGTTTCCTCGTATTCCTCCCGCATCACCGTTTCTAGATCCGTTTCCGTACTCCCAGCATTGCTATAGCCCTGTCGTCATTGTGTAGAACTAGAAATAGACGCCCACGTAGATCACGCCGTACCTGCGAGCCAGCCATTTGGTTTTTCGAACGTCGTTCGACATCTTTCTCGAACGTCGTAGTAGCTGCAACTGCATACGGGGTTGCAAAGTGCTCGGCGCGAACGGACTGCGAGGGGTACTGATAAAGACAGCAAGATGGGGTAAAACTGCTGAGCCTCCCTCACAATCCGAGCGACGACCTCGCCCTCGTTCTCCGCTCCCTTCTCGGCTCGTCCTCCGCGCCGCGATCGTTGCGGCTGGTCGACCTGCTCCCGCTGCCGCGTACGATCCGGTCGATCAGCCCACCGAGACCGCGAAAGTCCCACATGCCGCCGCTGCTCCCGCCGGTCTCCCGCGCGGCAGCTGGCGGGCCCATCGCCATACCCAGCCCCGTCACAATGCCCTCCCCATCCCCCTTGGCCCCCCATGCAGCGATCTCGCGCCGCCGCGCGCGAGCGTCTCGCGAGCCGGAATTATCCCCTTGTCCGGGACGCGAGCCCGTCGCCTGCCCGGCGCCCACGCTTCGCCCGCGTCCACGCCGCTCTGCCTCGCTGTCGGCGGTGTTCGGGTCAACGCCTGAACCGCTGCACCGCTGCTTGAGTGCGTCCCGCACGAAGGGGAGCGCGCGGTCGTCCGAAAGTGTAACGACGACACGCGCGGCGTAGGCTGCATCGCGCTCGTCGTCCGCCTCAATGGGCGTAGCATCGCGGCGCTCCCTCGTCCGTCGACTACGCCGGCGTGGCGGCGCTTCTGCCACGCCGGGCTTGCGGATCGAGAGGAAGAAGCTTAGAGCCTCGACCTTCTCCTTCTCCGGCTCGCTCGGGAGCTGCGTACCCTTCCTCCCGACACCCCGGAGGTCGCTCAGCCTCTGCGGCGGCGTCGACGCGCTTCTGCCGCGCTCGAACGCATACGTATTGGCGCGCGCGGGCATGCCCGGCCGTCGCTCGTGCTGCTGCGCGAGGGTTGCGCGGAGGCGGCTCGTCGCGGGGCTGAGCGGAGAGGCCGTGGGCGAAGACGTGGGCGGGAGCGCGACGACACAGTGAAGGTAGCAGGTGTAGGTTTCGTCGGGAGGGGCAGAGGTGGAGGGGAAGGGGAAGGCGCCTTCACGCGGGAGCGGAGCGAAGGGCTGCGCGAAGGGCGTGGGCGGGAGCGAGGGCGGTGCTGAGTCCGGCGAGGTGAGGCTGCTGGAGGCCGAGGTTGCGGTGCTTGAGGACAAGGAGGACGAGATGTGCGAGAGTGGCGAGTCTTCGCGGACGTGGTAAAGGATGCCGCGGCACCGCAGTGCGTATTTGACGTACGAGACGGCGCGGCGAATCGGCTCGTTGGTCGGGTTCAGGAGGGTGAGCTCGATAGGCGACGGGTAGGAGGCGTGCTGAAATGGGAGGAAGCGGAGGGACGGGGTCTGCGGTGCGGACGACGAGGCGGTCGTGAGCGAGTCGGTGGAAGCACTCGAGAGGGTGAGTGACGGCGAGTCGAGCGACTTTGGCGACGATTGGGGCGTTGCGAGCGTGACGGAGTCGGGGATGGGTGGTGACTCGGAGGCTGCGCGAGCGAGACCCGTTGCGAGCGTCGAAGTCGACACAACACGCGGATCGTTGAGCGTCGCGGTGCGCGCGGAGGACGTCGAGCGCGAGACTCGCGGCGGGACCACGGTCATAGCGGCCGACGAGGTTTGCTCGACGAGCCCATCGAGGCTGTCATCAACAATTGTGGCCTCGAGCCTCGGTCCAATTTCGCGTGCACAGCTCTCCTCGTCGAGGAAGAGCTCGAGGTGGTGCGCAAGCGTCGCGGGAACGAACGACGTCGTCTTAAACTCCTTCTTCTCGCGCACGCCGCGCCCGTTCGGCTCCTTGACCCGCCGGCCCTCCAGCTCCGCTCGGCTGGCTAGTCGCTCCGGCAACGTCGCACAGAAGCGGTCGAAAGCGCGCATCCGCTTCCTCCCGTCGAGGTGGAGGAAGCCGGCGAGGACCTGGCGAATCTGAGGGTCGGGCACCGCGAGGAGCGCGTCGACGACCTTGTCTGCAAGGCTCTGCAAGCTCGCGTGCCCGATCCCAAGCGGGTACTTGTTCGGCGTGATGCATCTGAGGACCGTCAGTCCGACGCACCATGCGTCAACCTCCGGACCCCAGTACCGCACCGACCCGAACTTGTCCCGCAGCCCGCGCCAGAGCTCGGGAGAGTGGTACGCCGGAGAGCCACAGCAGGTCGTAAGCTTCGGCTCGGAAGAGGAGAAGTGCGTCGAGAGGCCGAAGTCGAGGAGCTTGAGGTGGAGGATTGATGGAGTGGCAGGAGGCGCGGATAGAGGCGGCGGCATGACCCGGATGAGGATGTTTTCCGGCTGCCCGGTTCATTAGAATCAGCAAACGGTCCGAATTGAGGGAAGCGGCAACACACCTTGATGTCCCGGTGGCACACTTTGAGCGGCTCGTGCAAGCTGCGAACGACACTCGCGAGTTGCTCGAGTACACTCCAGGCCTGCTCGACCGGCAGACTGCCGCCTGGCGACGAGGATACGAGCTCCTCGAGCGTGTCCGACGAACGGAGGTTTTCCTCTACCAGGTAGAAGGAACCGGGCGTGCGGATCGTTTCGAAGACCTGCAGACACGGGAGAGTCAAAGGAGAGCTCGACGTGTTCCAGCGAGACTATCAACGCACCTTGATCAGGTTGCGGTGCGGGAGAAGCTGGGCAAGGATGGTTGGCTCGCGGAGGAGGCGTGTCGAGATGAGCTGGTGGTGTGGATGCAGCGGTGTGCGTTTCAGGGCGTACTATAGGACGAAATGGTCAGCATGAACCGCTGTAAGAGAGCGAGAGGACGTACCTCGACGTCGCCCTTGCGGACGAGCAGAACCTCGCTGAACTTGCCCTTGCCAAGCGAGACGCGGGGCGGGTCGTCGCCGTCGGGTCGCAAGGACTTGCACTCTGGGCCTTGAGAGGCGGTGGTACCGTGGGAGGAAGAGCGGGAAGGCGTATCTGACCGGACAAAGGTGTAGTCGGCGATACCAAGCGGGAGGAGCGAATCGAGTTCTTGCGGATTGACGGTTTGGACGGGTTGTCGTACCTGCAGGCGCCTAGTGTGAGTAAAGGAGCGTTGAGCAGAGAGGGAGACGTACCTGAGCGCGGATGAGCTCCTCTATGCTCGGCTCCCTCTCCCCTGGAGCTGATTCCGCCTCGTCCTCCTCGTCCTCGGGCCCGACGTCGCCCTCGTCGCCGCTGCTTGGGATGCCCACAACGAAGGCGATCGCCTTCTCCTTGCCTTTGCCTGCTCTCTTCCCGCCGTCGAGACCCTCTCTCCGATTCTCCTTCTCCCGCCGTTCCGTATCACTGTCGGGCTCGGAAGAGTTCATCTTGCGTCTTGAGCGGTGCGGGCGCTCCTCCGCCTCCCTGACCGGCAAGCGATAAGCATCTTGCGCTCCGTAGGCGGCGTCCTTGTTCCGGCTTGTCACCGCGTGTCCTGCTCCCGGCCACACGGGCGAGAGCAGCTGAGTATGGCTCGACTCGGGCGAGTAGATCCTGGACGCAGACGATGAACGGGTTGTGAGGCTCGAGAGGCCCGTCGTCGCCCTTGAGCGTGACGCTGCCCGCAGCACTGGCGGCGATGCGGATGTGCTAGGTGCCGGGTCACGAGCAGGTACCGGCAACCCAGCCATGAGCGCCCTAGCTGCCGTGCATGCGAGAGAGAGGGAAGCAAGCAGCGAGCAGCGAGACGAAGGACGGCGTCGGCCCGGGCAGCGATCTGGGGAAGCGGGAGGCTCCTAAAGGAAAATGCGGGGTCAGGAGGTGAACGTCAAGACGACGACCACGCCGTCCTCTCTCTGTTCAGATTTCGCTGGCCGCGGAAAGCACATAGCGGATGTCTTGCAAGCACCCGCGAGCTGCTGCCAGTCTCTCCCGCCACGCCCTTGTTGGCGAGCTATCACCCTCTCCACCTCGATCCCTCATCTCCTCCCCGCCATGTCTCGAGTGGCCGACTCTGCAAAGATTGCGTCGGTGACCCGCACCGATTCCAGGACTAGCCACATGTCATCATGTAGCGAGAGGATGGCCTTGTCGCCTCCTCTGCTCCCTGCTCTGTTGAGGTATCGCGCCTGGCTTTGGCTACAAGCTTCGCTTGCTCCGCTGTCCCAGCCGCAAGAAGTCTGCCTGACGGCGTGCGAATCGTGGGTCAGCAGCGCTCAACGCACTCGTTCCCATGCTTTCCCAGCCATCTTTTCTCGCGACGATCCCTCTCTTGTATACGCTGCTCGGCTCTCTTCGGCTCGGCCTGCGCCGTTATCGCACAAACGGCCTGTGCGGTAAACGAGGGTGCTAGTCATCTGGCGGACAGGCGGCACTCGTGGCAGAAACAGTGCAATCACGCCCATCTTCCTTACCTCGTTTTTGCGCTCAGCTTGCACCCTTTGCGATCCTGTCGCAACGCTGCCCTTGCGTATGCTATATGGGTTGCTGCGCTGCAAGAGGAGCGACTCTAGCTCCGCGCCGCCGCTCTACACCTGACCTGCCGCCTTCTCCCCTCCCACCGCAGCCTCGCCACTCCTCCTTCTCCCCTTCTCCTGCATCTCCCTCTCCTCCTCCTCCCTCCTGACCTGTTCGCGCATCCCGACATCGAGACATGGCGCAAAGCGACTCTTCTCGCGCAGTCTCCACCCATAGCAGTAGAATACAAACGGCGCAGGCGAGGTCGCCAGCGCGACAAAGCCGATGAGGCTGCAGGCCCAGTTGACACCAAGGGCGGAGAACCTGTGAGCATGAGAGTAATACGGTCAGCGGGAGGTGGGAAGGCGAGGACAGAAGGAAGAGCGCGAGGGAAAAAGTGGAGAAGGAGAGGACGCACATCTGCTGCACAAAGAGCGGGAACGCTGCAGCGATCGCGGACCGGACGATCGTGTTTGCAGCGAGCGCCGAGGCGGAAAACATGAGATAGACCTCGACTGTGCGAGACGGTAAGCGAGTCAGTCTTGCGCGCCCCGAGGGAGGAGAAGCGGGACACACCTAAGTACGTGAGGAATGAAATGAAGATAAGCGTAAAGCTCATGCCGATGAGAATGGTCGAGACGGCCGGGACAGCCCAGTGGATTGAGGGGTAGTCTGCGCATGTGAAGCATGAGCTCTCAGGGGGAGGGAAGGCAGATGGGAGAAGGTAAAGACAAACGGCCGGTCCAGCCGAGCCAGAAGATGCCCACAATGAGGAGCGGCCCCGCAATCATCCCGCCCCAAAGCCTATGCAGAAGAAGTCAGTTCAGGCCAGAGAGGCAAACAAGCGGACGAGACGCACCTCTCCTCCGGGGGCGGATGACCGTGCCATTTCGGCACCAGCTCGCGGTAGTGCCGTTGGGTATAGACGCTGAGGACTGTGTGAGAGGAAAAGCGTCAGTCTGTAGAGTGCAGACGAAGCAAGGGCGAAACCGACGCACCCGCGCCCAAAGTCGTACCGACGCCAATCCCGATAAATACAAGCCCTACTTCGCCATTGTTGAATCCGCGAAGTTGACCCCAAACGATGGGGAAGACGCTGAAGAGGCCGCTGCTCGGGGGAATGGAGGAAAGAGGTAGCAGGGAAAGGGCGGTCAGCATCTTCCGATGAGCGTCTTAAAGCGGGTGGGACGCACTAGAGTAGACCGTAGACAACGGACAGATAGATGGTAACGGTCATGACAATGGGCTCCACGAAGAGCATGACAGCGGGACGAGCCACGGTGCGCTTGAGTATCGACTTGAGCCTGCAGGAAGCGAAACTGCGGTCAGGACGAGGATGTCTCCTTGAACAGCCGTCGTCCACTCATAACGCCGGATGGGAGAGAGAAAGAAGAAGAGGACACGCACGAGAAATCCGCCCTCTCCAGCTCAGCGTACTTCTCGCCATGCAGCTCCGGATTCTCCTTGCGCAAGCGCTTCGCACGCTTGGCGAGCAAGGCGGGGTGGTACGTTTCAGGCAGGAAAAGAGCAATCTGGCGAGGGTACTTCGTGATCAGAAGGTGAAAAGGGAGGAGCAGGAAGAGAAGCGAGACGTACGAGCAGCCAACTTGACAAGCCCCAAATACCCGTCAACCAGAACACCCAGCGCCACCGAGGTACGAATCGACCGTGAAGCCGGCGATGATGGGACCTACACATGGCCTGCAGACGCGAAGAAGCCCGTCAACGGTGCAACCGGTGCTTGGGAATGTAGTCGCTAGCTCACCCGAGGAAAACGCTCGCGGAGAAAGCCGCCATCGCCCTCCCCCTTCCGACCGCGTCCCACATATCAGCGATCACCCCGCCGGCATTGGTGAGCGGGGAAGAAGCGAACGTCGCAGCTGTGCGAGGTGTGGTCAGCAGCAACCTTCGCAAAGCGGGAGAAGGCGACGCACCAAGGAAGCGGATGATTACGACTGTCCAGATGTTCTGCGCAAGCGCGTCGCCGATCTGGAAGATGGCAAAGACCAGGAGCGTGACGACGAAGACTGGCCGCCGCCCGATCTGCGGTGTCGGGCGTCAGAAGGTGGACAAGGCAACGAGCAAACGCATTGCGCACAATCTCCGACAAAGGAGCCCAAAGGAGAGGGCCAGCGCAGTCTACGAGAAGAGATCAGCGTTGAAAAGGGAGGAGGAAGCGGCGAAGACGCACAGCCCGCGAGGAACAAGCTCGTCGTGAGCTGCCCAACCTCCTCGCTATAGCCAAAGTCCTCCGAGATCTGCCGAACCGCGCTTGAAGGGGCACTAGACGCAAAGGTGACGACGATAGTCGCCTGTGCGCAAAGCAGGGTGATGGCCCACTTCCGCGCCTTTGACCAGCTCTGCGGGTTGTCCGGGTCGTTTTCTGCCCAGATGACCTTGTTCGGATCAATTTGCTCCTCCGGTGACGGCGCAGCGTGGCCGTCCTCGCTTGCTTGCCGCGAACCTGCGCCAAGGCAGAAGATGGGAGAGGTTAGAGAGCGAAGAGGCCGAATGAGGAGGTTGCAGAGCAAAAGGCCCGAGTGCAGATTCCTGGCAGAGGAAAAGGGAACTTACGGATCCGCGAGATCCTGCTCAGCTCCCTGTGCGCCTCGGAGAACGCTGTGTCAACGACGTGCAGGTCAGGGTAACCTCCCTCGCTCCACCCGCTCGTCGTCCTCCGCGCAACCGGCGCCGTTATTCCGGTGCTCCCACTCCTGCCCCTCCCGCTCGGCACGCGGTAGTCGGGTGCACGGTGCGGCTGCTGCAGCTTTGCCGCGAAGGACGCGGTCCGCCCTCGTGCGGGTGGAATGGTTGGGAGGTCGGAAGGCGCGTCGCCGCCGTAGTCGCGCATCTCGCGCTCCGCCTCTGCGTCGATACCTGTGAGATACGCGGGGTCATGCGGGTCGCGCGGCGCCTTGGAGACGCCATCATCGGGTCGCTCGCTGTCGACACTGAGGGTGCGTTCCGAATCGGCCGAACCGGAGCGGTTGGCCATCGTGCAACGCGCGCAAGCGTTGGAGCAGGGAGCCAGCAGAAGGGGCGATGAGCAGTACGAGCAACACCCAGGGCGAGCGAGCCGGCGCGCGCGGTGCGCGGGTTCCAAGCTGACCGAGCGGAATGCCTTGACAAGGGGAACGACGTCAACGGCCGGGGAGGGTCTGCTTCCCGAGGCGGGATCTCGGACGCGACATTATCGAACGGGAAGCCACAGAGGAGAGGAGCAATACGGAGTGAGGCCGACGGGATGAGGAGGAGCAGGGAGGAGCGCGCACAGCGGGGGAGGCGAAGGCCGGGGCGCAAGCGCATTTCGAAGCGCCGCGTGCTGCGCTTGAGCTGCGAGGCCTAGAGCATTGCACAAGTGTTTTAACCGGTAGCGAGTGCGTGAGGCAGCGAGATGAGCATGCTAGGCGAATTTCCGCAACTCGAGCCGGCGACGCTGCGCGAGGGAATAGTTTTGTAAAGCATAGAGGCACTGACGGGTACTGCATCGTCATCACACGGAACTAAAGCGGAAGGCTTGGGGAGGGGGGGCGGGGGGTCTACCAAGGGAGGCTCTCGCCCGAGTAATCCCAGAGCTTCCCGCCCGTCTTCTCCCTCGTCGCGCCGTCGACAAGCTTGAGGATGCCGGCGACGCTGTCTTCGAGCGTGACGGGCGCCTGCTCCATGCCTGAAGCCTTGGCGCCGGCATTGCCCATGTCCGTCTGCACCCACCCGGGCGAAACGGCGTACGCGGTCACGTTGTCCTTCTCGCCGTGCTCGACCGCAATACGCGTGACGACGTAATCGACGGCCGCCTTCGACAGGCCATAGGCGTCCATCGGGAAGGGGAGGCCAAGCGTGAGCGAGGCGATGCCTGTCGAGAGGGCGGCGAACTGCGGGGCGGGCGAGGCGAAGAGGACGGGCGCGAGCGCCTGGAACAGGACAAGGGGGCCAATCGTATTGACCTCGAAGTGGCGCCTGATGTGCTCGAGCGGGACGGAAAGAATGCCCTCGTAGCTGTCCGAGATGCCTGAATGCGTGGGATCCTGATAAGCGAGATACGCGAGCGAGCGAGGCGGACAAGGACGTGCCAGCGTTGGCAATGAGGACGTCGAGCTTGCCCGCCTTGTCCTTGATGTGCTCAGCGGCGGCCTTGGCATCCTCCTCAGAGCCCGAGTCGAGCTTGAGAACAACGACCCTGCCCGTCTGTTTCGCAAGCGTTTCGAGGTTGCCCGCCTTGCTCGGGTCGCGTACGCCGGCGAAGATGAGGACGTCGGTGCGCTGGGCGAGGGTAGAAACGAGGCCGTAGCCGATGCCACGGTTGGCGCCGGTGACTGCGTGGGCCAGAAGGTCAGCTCTCACGGTCGGATCGCTTCTGGGGGTTCGGACAGGGGCGCACCGAGGTAAGTGGTGGTCGAGGTAGCGTGAGGCATGGCTGTGTGTGCTGGGCTGGAGTGTCGAAAGCTGGAGGAGCGACGGAAACGGTGCGAATGTGGACTGGTGCTGAGGAGGGGAAGGAGAGAGCCAGCGACAGCTCGTCCCCACCCTCTTGTACCCGGCACGAGCCGGTGCGCTCGTATCAGCCGCTGACAAGAATGGCTCGATCAGCGCCGCACCCTCGAGCAGAGCACGACTCGCGAGCTTTGTCAGCTTGCCCTCTTTGGCTCGTAGAAGCTGAAGCAAGGATGGGTCAGCCAGCCGGACCGGTCATCAGGGTAAGCACAGATGCAGACTCTCAGCGAAGGACAGCCACGCGAGCAACCAGGCGAGAACAGGAGGCTCCGCCGGTGAGCGGACCTGATGAGCCGAGGCGCGGGAAGCGCAGTGCAGCGGAAAGTCCGGGAGCGTGCACGAGGTGCAGTGCGCTAGCTGCAGCTGGCGGTTCTGGCTTGAGCACTAAGCAAAGTGGGGTTGAACGGCAGGAAAGCAAGCCTGCCCCGACGTCGACTCGCGCCCGACCTTCTCCTCGGGCTGCCACATCATTTCGATCTTTCCCTGCTCGACATGCGCAGCGCAGAACACGCGGAGCACTTTTGCACGTCTAGGTAAGACGGTTGTCTACCACGTAAGCTGCTCGCCCGTGAAATCCCAGAACTTGCCGCCCGTCCCCTCCCTCGTCGCGCCGTCGACGATCTTGAGAACGCCAGCGACGCTGTCCTCAAGCGTAACGGGGGCCTGCTCCATGTCTAGGGCCTTGGCACCAGCGTTGCCCATATCCGTCTGCACCCAACCGGGCGAGATCGCGTATGCAGCAAGGTTGTGCGCCTCGCCCTCCTCGAGCGCGACCTTCATGACGAAGTAGTTGAGTGCGGCCTTGGACATGCCGTACGCCGTGAGCTGAAGCGGGAGCGCCATAGAGATGGAGCCGACAGTGGTGGAGATGGTGACGAATTGCGGCGAAGCGGACGCATAGAGGAGCGGTGCGAACGCCTGGAAGAGGAGAAGCGGGCCGATGGCATTGACGCTGTGGTGTTGCTCAACGAGCGCAGGGGTGGTCGCAAGGGCGGGGAGGATGGCCTCAACGGTGCTGATGCCTGAAGGCGCGGCAGGAGACGGTCAGCAGGGAGGAAGCGGGTGCGAAAGGAAGAGCAACGCAACGCACCGGCATTGGCAATCAGGACGTCAAGCTTCCCCGCCTTATCCTTGATGACATCCGCCGCCTTCTGTACGTCCTCCGCAGAGGTCGACTCGAGTTTGACGACGACGACGCGGCCCGTCTCCTCAGCGATCTTCTTGAGCGCGTCCGCCTGGGCCGGGTCGCGCGCGCTAGCGAAGACGAGGGCGTCCGTGCGCTGGGAAAGTGCGGTAACGAGTCCGAGGCCGATGCCGCGGTTGGCGCCGGAGACTGCGGACAGCGTGAAGGTCGGTGAGCGGGAGGGTGCGAGAAGAGGAGGAGGGCAGAACGCACCAAAGTAGGTGGTCGGAGCGGGGGCGGACATGCTTCAGCGAAGGGGGGGCGTGCTTGTTGTCAAGCAGGAGCGGCGACAGGGGTACTAAGGCCCACTCGGAGGATGTTGTAAGGGAAAGCGAGCAGCGCGTCCGAAGCATGCTAAGCAAGCGAAGCCCGTGCTGAGCAAGCCAGCCCATTGTTTTGACTCGGCAGCGTGAGTAGAGCAGCACAAGAGTGGAGGTGTCGCCGACCCGCCGGGGTGGAGGCCAGGAGATGCGCGTACGGACGGCGAGTGTGTCGCGCGCAACCACGGCCGGTACGTATGCAGGCTGCGAGTCCGAGAAGCCGTGAGATTGCAGAGCAAGCGAGGGGCGAGCAAGCGCAGGTGAGCGGGTCCGAGTCGTGAGCAGGAAGACGAGTCGAGCGAGTACCGGGCACCGGGCACCCGCGAACGGCCGCCTGCCAGTTTCCTCCAAGGCTCTCATCTCTCGCCCTCGATCTCGAGCGTTCTGCAGCGGTGTATGCACGCTTTTCAAGGTTGACGCCGCGCACCTTACCGCGGCTGACACCGTCTAGGCACTGCTTCACTGTATGACAAGTTCGCGAGAGTCGGGAAGGAGGGGGCGGTATCGAAGGGATCGCTCGGGGAAGGGGGTAACGACGACGGGGGGAGGGGGATAATAGGCGGTATGCAAGTAGCGCGTAGAAGAGGAGGGGAGGAAGGGGACGCCTAGCCGTGGCCCGAGTTGGCTGGGAGAAGATGGAAGAGGGGGAGTCAGCACCGTCTTCGCCCTGAGATGCAGGGCACGTCAAGCGCGTGTGCTCAACTGTACGACCGGCGATCCGGTGGACAAAGACGGTGCCCGTCGAGGGGACAAAAGGGGGGTAGGGGAGAAAAGGCGGGATCACTCACTCTTCCACCCGCGCGCACGGTCGACCGCGCGGACCCAGCCAGCGTACTTCCATTCCCGCTCCTCGTCCGTGATCTGCGACTGGAACGTGTCGATCCGCAAGCGGTTGACCTTGACGAGCGACTTGGGCTTGGACAGGTCCCAGTTGAAGAGCTTGAGCGCAGCGCCAGCGAGGAGCGCAGCGCCAAGGACGGTGGATCTGCAGGCACGCACAGCTGTGAGCACGCTGGCCCGCCATGTTGACCCCCCCGCACGCATCGCTGCAAGAAGCGAGGGAACGGGAAGAACGGAGAGTTAGCGACTCACTCCCTCATCGCCGGCCTCCGGATGTCGATCCCCAAAATGTCCGCCTGGAGCTGCATCGTGACATCGCTTCCCGTCATACCTCCGTCGACCTGGAGGACGCGGATCGCCTCCTCCTCCTCCGTGTCGCTCCTCCCCTCGACGCCCGCAGCGGGCCCGTCCGGCTTCTCGGAGAAGTAGTGCTCCTTCTGCCCGCCGTCGTCCTTCTCGCCCGCTCCGGGCGCAGGCGCCGACGCGGCCGCGAGCGCAACGTCCTTGGTCATGGCGTCGAGGATGGCGCGCGTCTGGAAGCACGTCGACTCGAGCGTCGCGCGCGCGATGTGGTGCTTGGTCGTGTAGGTCGACAGGCCGATCATCATGCCGCTGCCGAGGCGCGATGGGAGTGTCAGCTTACGCCCAGCGCAGCGTTGAGGAGGGAGAGACGACGTACGTCGCGCGCATGTCCCAATACGGCGCGAACAGGCCCGAGAAGCCCTGCACGGCGAGAGCGTTGAAGGTCAGTCTCGGACAGAATGAGTGGCCTGAGCGGTCGGCGAATGCAGGAGAGGCGGAGAGTGCGACGCACGGTAACGAAGTAGACGCCGCCCGTGTCCTCAACCTGCTCCGCAAGCTTGCCCGCCTCGCGCGGATGCTCAATCATGTTGAGGTTGTCGCGCAGCCTGCGAGCGCGAATACGCAGAGCGCGTCAGTGACGACTTGTCACGAATGGCGAGGTGCGCTTCGTCGTTGTAAGGGAGGAAGCGGCGGCGTACCAGGTCACGGAGCTCCCGCCGACGGCAATCGACCCCTCCAACGCGTAGTGCAGCGGCGCCTGCGGTCCCATCTTATAACCGACCTGCACGCACACCACCCCACATGATTGACCGTTAGCTCAGGAGGGAGAGGACGGCGGGAGAAGCGAGCACGACGCACGGTGGTGACGAGGCCGTGGGTCGACTTGACGATGTCGGTGCCGGTGTTGTAGAGCATGAAGCAGCCCGTGCCTGTGACGTGAGCGATACTCAGCTGGGGCATCCTGTGCGCAGACCGTTCCCGGCTACTACGCTCGGCGGGGAGGAGCGGAACGGGAGAAGGCTCGCGTCCACGCACCGTACGTGTTCTTCGCGTCGCCCTTTGTCAGACACTTGTTCCCGACGAGCGCCGCCTGCTGGTCCCCGATCAGTCCCGCGATGGGGATCCCCTCGAGGATATGCCCCTTTTTGAAGACGCCATACACCTCCGAGTTGCTGACGATGCGCGGGAGGCACCACTTGGGAACCTGGAAGAAGTCGCACAGCTCGTCGCACCAGTCCTGCTTGTGCAGGTTGAACAGGAGCGTGCGGCACGCGTTCGTCCCGTCCGTAATGTGCTTGCCGCCGTCCTTGCCGCCCGTGTATTGCTGCGCGAGATAGGACGTGTCAGCGCGGGACGAGGCGAAAGTTTGAGAGAGAGAGAAACGACGCACGTAGACAAGCCAGGTATCAACGGTGCCGAACATGAGCGACTGCCTGTCCATCGCCTCCTTGACCGACTCGACGTTGTCCTTCATCCAGTTCCACTTGGTCGCCGAGAAGTAGGTCCTGCGCGCTTCCCATCAGCCTCCTTCCTCCGCGGCGAGAAGAAAAGGGGCACTCAACGCACGAGAGCGGGAGCCCCGTCAACCTCCGGATGCCCTCCTCGCCGACGACCTCGCCGTCGGGCGTGTGGAACGTGCGCGTCTCCGCGCTTGCGCGCAGCTCGCGGACGTTCGCGGCGTTGCGCGCGTCGGGCCAGGCGACTGTGCGGTGCAGGAGGCAGGGAGAGCATTAGTTGGGAAGGTCCGCGGAGGGGCGCGGAAGGCCGCTTCCGTCATGCCACCGCAGCGTATTCCGATGCAGGAGATGGAGGCGCTGAAGGTGAACGCACTGGCATTGTACAGCGCCTCTCCCGTCTCCTTGTCCCACAGCAGCGTCGTCTCGCGCTGCGTCGCGATGCCGACGCACTTGAGCTCGTGAAGGTCGTGGCCCTTGTCCTTGAACTGCTTGATGCCCTCCTCGATGCAGCGGTCGATCTCGCGGCAATAGATGGCGGGGTCGTGCTCGTGCCAGCCGGGCTCGGGATGGACTGCTCGACACAAGGGAGGGGAGAGAAGCCGAGGTGGGGCGCGGTGAAACGGCGTGTCGAGGAGCGAGAGCGTCAGTACAAGCTCAGAGTAGTCCACTGTTCGCTGAGCGGAGCGGCGAGGAAGGCCCCGAGAGCAAGAGGAGAAAGGAGAACGCACGCTGCTCGAACTCGATCTGGTAGTTTGCGACAATGTCGGCCCACTGGTCAAAGATGTAGAAGCGGCAGCTTGTCGTACCGCAGTCGATGGCGCTGCACGGGAGTGGACGAGGAGGGGTCATCAGCGCTCGCCTCGGAGAGGCGGTAGTCGGATCGCCGCACCCGACAAACTCGGTTTCTTGGTCCTGGACGGCGTCGCGGTCGGGGTGGCTGCTGGGGCGCTGGCCGACCTCTGCGAGGGAAGGCGGGACCTTGGAGAGGCCCTCGAGGCGGCGTCGGAGGCCCTCGGGCGGGATCTGGCCCGTGGTGGACGAGCGGCGGAAGAGGGGCGAGTGGGCAAAGCTGCTCCTGCGGCTCGCGGTGGTCGACGGCGGGCGCGAGTTCTCTGGACTCTCCTCGGTGATGGAGAGGGCGAACGAGCCGCGGCGCGAGGGCGCGGCCGAGTTGGCCTGCGACGCGGGGACGGACGGCGGCGCGGCGAGGGGCGAGCCGACGAACGAGGCCCTGCGCGAGGGCGGCAGCGACGGGAGCGACATGGCTACTGCTGGTGCGGCGCTACTGCGAGGCAGCTATCTCGCACGAACGAGGGGTGGGTCGGTGGTGGGTCGTCGTGGGGGGGGGTTCGTTCCCCTCGGAGTGTTGAAAGCGCGTGAAAGCGGACTCTAGATCTCGCGCGGCGCAAGCAGGGGCGTGTGAGTCGTCTCTGTCGCAGCGAGTGCGTAGTCCAGAGGCACTCGCTCACTCGCACGAGCAGCTCTTCTTCCAGCGCAGAGGTCCGACACCTGGCACAGCACTTGAAGGCTTGACGTCGCCGCAGGCCTCAGTGCGGGGGAGCCCCCCTCCCTGGCCGAGGGCGCCCTGGGGCGCTAACCCCACTGCGCGCGCCCTCTCATTCGCTCCTGCTTTCGCCGCTGACGAGGGGCCTCAGCTCGCCTCCGCGCTCCTGCGCCCGCGCCTGTGCCACAAAGTCCTCCTCCCGAGTCGCAACCCGCCCTCGACCCGGCCTTCTCATCTCGCCGTGCGGTGCTTGCTGCTGCTGCCCCTTCTGCTTGCACCCTGCCTCTCTGCCAGCTTCGCCGATGCACCCACTGCTGGACGAGGAATCGACCCCGCTGGAGAGAACGGCTCTCTCACCTCAAATCTGGTCATGTCGTCCCGCGGTCCTGAGCTGCTGCGTGTGTGACTGGCGCTGCAGAGGACGAAGCTTAGCTTGGCTCCGCAGGCTGATCGAGCTTCAGCGCCGTCGCCGTCCTTCACGCTTGCTCACCAGGTTCGCCCACTCCCGGCTCTCTCGGCAGCAATCGCACGCCTGTTATCGCGCTGGCGTGAAAGCCAGGAGGCAGCAGCATCACAACTCGTCAAGGCTCGGTGCATGCTGACCAGCGCTTACCGACCGCCGCTGACGACCTGACCCATTGCTGACTGTGCTGCTGACTCGTACGTTCAGAGATGCTGACAGCGGCGGTAACGGCTTGCGGATCATGCAGGCACGCTGAGAGGGCGCTGACTACGTGACTGACGGGCAGAGGCGGCTTCTTTCAGCCACTTCACAGCGGATGGGCTGCTCTGTTCCGGCTTCTCCTCGCACTCGCCTTTTGACCCGGCCTTCTCCCGCACCCGAGGCGAACCACCTGCCTCACGACGTCGCATCCAACATAAGAATCGCCATGTCCACCCCCTCGACCGTCTACCTGAGTACCTCCTCCCTGCACTCTCCCGCTCGCTCGCCTGCCTGACCGCTCCACCTCGCGCAGTCACCGGTGCGAACCGGGGCCTCGGCCTCGGGCTCGTCCGCGCGCTCTCCGCGCGCTCCGACTCCCTCGTCTTCGCCACCGCGCGCGACCCCTCCGCAGGCGCGGCTGGGGCGCTGCACGCCCTCGCGGCAGAGACGGGGCGGGTAGTCGTCCTCCAGCTGGACGCGGCGTCTGCGGAGGACGCGCACAAGGCGGCAGAGATCGTGAGGGAGAAGGCCGGGCGTGTGGACGTCGTGATCGCCAACGCGGGTGCGGGCCTTTCTCCTCCCTTCCGTTGATCCCTCTCCCCCCTCACCGTCCCTCGTCCCCTGCGCGCGCAGCGCACACCCTCACCGGCACGCTCGGCCCCGTGCTCTCCACGCCCGAGCACGCGTTCACCGCGCACTGGGAGACCAACACGCTCGGCGCGCTGCGCCTCTTCCAGGCGTTCCACCCGCTCCTCGTGCGCTCCTCCGCGCCGCAGTTCGTGGGGATCACCTCGGCGGGCGGGTCGATCGCCGCGCGCGTTCCGTTCCCCGTGAGCGCGTACGGCGCGTCCAAGGCCGCGCTCAACTACCTCGTCGCGCGGATCGCGCTCGAGCACGGCGACAAGGACGGGGTCGCGGCGTATGTGGTCCACCCGGGGATGGTCGCGTCCGAGTCGGGCCTCGAGGGCTCCAAGGCGCTCGGGGTGCCGGCGGGGGCGCTGATTGGCGTTGACGCGAGCGTGAAAGGAGTGTTGGAGGTTGTCGACGGCGCGACGGCCGAGGCGACGGGGGGCAAGTTCCTCGATAACGAGGGGAAGGAGCTGCCGTGGTAGGCGGCTCGGGTTCGGGCCGCGTGATGCGGTGGTCTCCGTGCAGTGCAGTACCTCGAGCCGTGCGGCACTCGAGCGGAAGGAGGAGAGGATGGGCGTGGTCCGCGGCCGATTCGGCAGCGAGAGGGCGAAGCACCAGTCGACCGGCGTGCGCAGCTGCAAATCCGGAGAGATCGAGGAGACCATGCTCGTCACCGGCGGACGAGGAAGTCAAGTGAGGCTGGAGCAGCGGGAGCAGGACGAGGGGGCATGCGAGCGGAGAGCGGGAAGCGCAGAGCAGCAGCAGAGGGGAGCAGTCCCAGGCAAGGAAGTGCAAGGGCGCGAGGTGAGCGGCGGTCCTCGTCCGCTGGCAGCTCCGCGGGCCAGGCGACGCGACGGTCGACGTTGCCCTCCACCGCATCCCGCGTCTCTCCCCCCAAGCCCCCTTCTAAGCTCATCATGTCTGCTGTTCCCCCGTCGTGGAAGGACCTGTGCGTGTCCCTGCCCTTCTACGCCCCCCCCCTCGCGAGCTGCGACCGCCGCGCGCTCCTCATCCGACCCGTCCCGCTCGCGCACCCCTCCCGCGCCGTGCTGACCGTGCGGGCATGCGCGCAGTGGCAAGTCCGCCTCGGACCTCCTCAACAAGGACTACCCGCTCGCCGGCAACGCCCTCGAGGTCAAGGTACGCCCACCCTCGCTCCCCCGGCGCGTCATTCGACGCAGCGCCCTCCCGCCCCGCTCCCGCCGCCTGGAGCGTGCGCGCGTCCCTCTCTGGGCTACTGAGGGCGCACGTGAGCCAGCCGGCACGCGCTCGACTCGCTGCGCGCGAGATGCCGCCGCGGAAGATCTTCCAGCGAACGTGCTGGGCCGAACGCACGCGTGCATCCGCCAACACCCATGCCGGCGGCGCTGCAGCTGTCCACGCCTGTCCGCAGGGTGTGGCAGACACTGCAGGAATCAGCGCAATCGCCAGCTCGTGCCTGCAGAACAATTCCCGCTGACCCCGCCCCCTCCTCTCCCTCCCCCTGCACAGACCCGCGCGCCCAACAACGTCGCTTTCAAGGTCGCCGGTCTGCGCGACGCCAAGTCGGGCGCCATCGCTGGTGACCTCGAGGCCAAGTACGTCGACGCCAAGAACGGCGTCACCCTCACCCAGGCGTGGACCACCTCGAACGTCCTCAAGACCCAGGTCGAGCTCGAGAACCAGATTGCCAAGGGTCAGTCCCCCGTACCTGGCTCGCTCAGAGTGCCGCATCGATTTGCAGGGATTCGAGCGCGGCGCTGACGCCGGGACCGCGTCTGTAGGCCTCAAGCTCGACGTCCAGGGCCACCTCCTCCCGGCGACCCAGGGCAAGTCGGCGTACGTCACTGCCATCTACAAGCAGCCGTCGCTCCACACCCGCGCCCTCCTTGACGTCTTCAAGGGCCCGACCTTCACCGCCGACGCCGTGCGTGCCCCTCCCTTTCCACTCGTTCTTCCGCCGCTCACTCCCCGCTTCTCCCGCAGGTCATCGGCCGCGACGGCTTCCTCCTCGGTGCCGAGTCGACCTACTCGGTACCGACGGGCGCCATCACGCGCTACGCGCTCGGCCTCGGCTACGCCGCGCCGTCGTACACCGTCACGCTCCACGGCCTCGCCAACCTCTCGGTCTTCTCGGCGAGCTACTACCACAAGGTCTCGAAGGACGTCGAGGCCGGCGCCAAGGCCATCTACGACTCGAAGGCCCCGACCTCGCAGGTCGGCCTCGAGGTGCGTTTGCTGCTTCCCGCCGGTCGACGAGGCGCTCGCTCCGCCTGCACTTGGCTGACGTATATGCGTACACTTTTGCTCACAGGTCGGCACCAAGGCCTACCTTGACGTGCGCCCCTTCCCCTCCACTCGATTGCCGCAGGCCTCACTGACCCTCCTCGGTTCTACAGAACACGGCCTTCGTCAAGGCCAAGATCAACAACGCGGGTGTCGCAGCCATCTCCTACGTCCAGGCTCTCCGTCCCGGCGTCAAGGTGCGCTGTCCTCCCTTGCTCGGCCACATCGCAGGAACTCACCCCTCTTCCTCCCGGACTGCAGGCCTCGTTCGGCATCGCCATCGACACGGCCAAGCTCGGCGAGGCGTCGCACAAGGTCGGGTCCAGCCTTGTCTTTGAGGCGTGAGCGCATGCGAGCGAATCCCTCCAACTTCTTCCCCTCCACCCTCTCTCGGCGGTTTAGCGACGACTCGGACTATACGGCTCAAAGACGCAATCACAGAGTGCTCACTGGACGTGTGGGCTCCAGAAAGCTTGCTGGACTTGCGAGATATGTGGTATGAGGCGAGCTCTTTTGAGGGAAGGCAGGCGAGCCTCTTGAGTCCGCCGCGACGAGGGACGAAAGGTTGACCTGCTTCTCGCCCGCCTTTGGCTACGCTTCCCGCTTCTCGCTGCTCTGTGCATTGCGTGCGCTGTCCCGGCGCTCGCTTGGCCAAGGTCTGCCATGCCCTGCCGAGGCGAGGGGGATCAGCAGAACTGATGAGACCTTGCGAGAGAACCGTCTCCTTTTCCAGCTTCCGAGGACTCGCCGCGCTCCTTGCCTTCCGCCTCTGCCCTGTTCGTGCGAGTGCCGCGATCACATCCCGTTCGACGGAGGAGGGAGGGGACTGCCGCGTTTCGCGTCCTCCTCGTTTCGCGAAGGGCGCGCCGGATGCCGCCGCCGCTGTGACGGCCTCGCTCGCTGCAAGGTGATGGATGTGTCGAAGAGGGCGTCGGACCGTTTGCGGCGCCGCTCCCCGTGCCCTCAACCACTCGACGCCTCTCCCGCCGAGCGGACGACGACTCTTCCTCCTCCTCCTCCTCCGTGAACCCCTCGGCGCTCTTCGACCCCCCCTCCGCGCTCCTTTCCTTCTCCGCCAAACTCGGCACCTCCGGCTCCCTCTCGTGCGACGCCGCCGGGGGCGTCGCGGTCGACCGCCGCGAGGGCGGGTACAAGACGAACGGCGCGGGCGAGGGCGGGACAAGGTACTGCGCCGATAGGGAGGAGGGGATCGGGATGGTCTGGTGGCAGAGCAACATGGTGAGGCTGAGCCGGACGAGGTGGCTTTCCTGTACCTCCGGCGCGCCTGAAGGCGGCTGACGACTGCGCATCCTCTTTCTACTGCTTCTTCCCTCGCATCGTACTCACTCGCCGCCCCCTCCCGCGCACCCTGCATCCGTCACTTGGCGTCTCGCGTGCACCAGGACATCGACTGCGACGGGTCGAGCGGGACGACGGGCGTCTGCGAGACGGACGGTTCGTACCAATCGGACACGGCGTTCCAGGACGGTGCGCCTTCCTTCCTGGCTTCTCCGGATGCTTGACCATAGTGACAGGATGGTTGCGACCGCAGACGGTGGGAAGAACATCGATGCGCAGGCGGTGCAGTCCGTCTCCCGTCCTTCTGAGTACAAAGAATGCTCACTCTCTGGATGCTTGCACGCGCAGGTACGTCGTCATTGACCAGGACGACGACTTTGACCCGACCTCATTCGGCATCCAGCCGCTATCGGTCGTTGCCGTTCTCTGCGGCGGGAAACTGCCCTTTGGCGTCTGGGCCGACACGAGTGCGTCCGCTCCGCTCCCCTCCTTCTCAGTCAGTCGTTCATGCCTACATGCGCAGACGCCCTCGGCTCGATGGGCGAAGCGTCCGTGCATCTCGGGCGCGTCTGCTTCGGCGAGAAAATCAACGGGAACTTTGGGCACAGCGAGCCGGATGTGCTGTACGTCGCGTTCCCGGGGAGCAAGGAGGAGACGGTGCCCAGCGGGTATGGGAGCGACGAGGAGGCCATGTTTGAGATGGGGAAGTCGCTGGTGCAGAAGGTGTTTGGGGGAGATGAAGGGGAAGGGGGAGGAGGAGGGGCGACAGGGACGTGCGTTGGTCCTTTCGCTCCAAGCGTTTTGCTGCTTGTTGTGGGGCGTCCAGCGTTAAACAAACGGGGCTGACCTCGCCTGCACGCTCTCAGCTCCAGCGGCACCAGCGCCACCACGATCGCTTCAGCCTCCTCCGTGGGCGGCTCTTCCGCAGACGACGAGTCTCTCGTGACTTCGCTTGCAATTCCGGCGAGCGGCGGTACCAGCGCGACGCACGTCGCTTCGCCGAGCATGTGCGTGCTTTCCCCCTCCGTCTCGAAGCCTCCTCGACCAGCGTTGACCTTCCCAACCCGCCCTTCACGCGCTCGCAGCGCGGCGACCACCTCGACTCCCTCCGCTGCGCCCAGCCCGTCGCCTTCCTCGGACGTCCTGAACACGTTCACGGACGGCTCCTCGACTGTGCCCATCCTCCTCCTCCTCACAGGCCTGGCGCTCCTCCTCGCCGCAGGCGTCGCAGCCTGGTGCGTCCGGCGGAAAGCGCGCGAGCCGCGATATGCGGCGGTACGCTCTCGTGCCCGTGACGGAGTGGAGACTAGAAGGGGCGGTGCGAGCAGTGAGAGCGGGAGCGGGAGTGAAAGCGAGAGCAGCGGCGACGATGGCGCGGAGGGGAAGAGGCTGTATCGCGAGGAGGGGCGACATCGGCGGAGGCGGCAGGCGTACCACTAGCGTTTCGGGCTGTAAGGCTTGTAATGTTTGTAGGAGTAGAGCTGCGATACAGGGTCTTGGGACTAAGCCTTTCGCGTCGGGTCCACCCACCGCCCGATCTTCTCCCCGACCTGCAAGCGCCGAGCCTACGTTATATCAACCGCTGTTTGCTTGCGCATCCGGAACACAGCAGCAAGCACGCGGGCGCACCTTGACGAGCGTCTCGACCTGCACGCCCTCCGTGTTCCTCCCCTCCGAGTTG
The DNA here is from genome assembly GCA_028828645.1 of Rhodotorula sp. PL61-2. Classification (NCBI taxonomy): domain Eukaryota; kingdom Fungi; phylum Basidiomycota; class Microbotryomycetes; order Sporidiobolales; family Sporidiobolaceae; genus Rhodotorula; species Rhodotorula sp. PL61-2. The sequence goes on from JAPZQE010000016.1 coordinate 149,075, forward strand.
CGCAGCAGGTCCTCGTCCCACCGCACGCTTCCGCGGGGAAAGACGCACACGATGGTGCTCCCGCCGTACGCTTCTCCCCCTCGTCAGTTCGTCACTGCTCTGCTCGTGAGCGAGGCGGGGAAGGAAGAACGCACCGAAGTACCCGAGCTCCTCGCCACGCTTCGCCGCGCTCCCTGCTCGCTTTGTCCGCCGGATGGACGCGACGAGCAATGCGCCAACCTGCACGTACGCGACGGGTGCGTGGGCGCCCGTGACCGGGTTGGTGGCAAGGAGGGTGGTGACTGTGTCAGGTCAGGTGGGTGGGTCAGCGAAGCCCGGAAAGGGGGGAGGTACGGTAGCTAGGACGCACCGTCCCGCTTGTTGGCGGTGAAGACGTCGAAGCGCCTATCGCGGACGATCATCGAGTTGACCGTCTTCCGCCCACCAAGCCATCAGTCCGGCGCGGCGCTGCCCCTCCTCCCGCACAGTCGAGAGGGAGAGAGGGAGCGACGCACAAAGTAACCCCCCGGGACGCTCCGACTCCCGCCGACGACCGCATCGACCGGCGAATGGAAGCGGTGGTAATCCTCCACCGCGAGGCGGAAGATCGCGACTGCGCCGTCCTTGAGCTGCGCTGCGAGCGCACGGTCCTGCAGGAGGGACGGAAGGGTGAAGTGCTTTCCCTGCCGGGTTGCGGTGCTGTGTCAGTGCCGCCGGAGCGGGAGAGATGCACGGTGAGAACACACCTTGATCCACAGCCTCTGGGCGTCAGCGACGCTGGAGAAAACGGCCACGCGGCAGTCTGCTGCAGAGGAGATCACCGTTGGGTCGCCCGGTGCGTCGAGCGGGCGGGCGTCGGGGGCGAGGCGCCTGCACGGTGATGTGTCAGTTCATCGACGAGTGAGAGAAAAGGAGCGAGGAGGAAAGACAAACCGGTAGAAAAAGGCGTTCATGGTCGGGTACTTGCGCAGGTCAGGCTCGCGCAGCTGTGTGCAGTCGACTGCAACCCCTCGTCAGGACCGTCTCCAATCCATCAAAAGAGGTAACAGCACACTGTCATAAGCTTTGACGAAGGCCTTGATCCGCTCGTAGGCGTGGCAAGGGTCGTCGAACTTGCGCCCTGCAGTCCCGCTCGTCAGCACGCGTGACTCGCACAGTGAGGGCAGGGACACACCCTCGCGGGTGGACCATCGCTCGAACACCTGCTTCTTCTGGTCAGTGTCGGTCGGGAGGAAAGAGAGGAGGACTCACCCGCTCCGCCCGCTTCGAGTTCACGACCCTCCCCCTGCCGAGCCCGTGGTACAGCAGACGCATCTCGATGCGCGTCGAGAGGGGCATGCGCTGTCACCTCGCGCGTCGTCGTCAACCCCTGGCACCGCGCTCCGCCAAGGGAAGGAAAATAGGGCGCACCTTGAGCGCGACGTCCTCCTCCCCCCTGACCAGCCCGCGGCGGTACGCGACGAGCACGCCCTCGTGCCGCTGGACCTCGTGCTGCGGGCATGCCCCACGGTACCATCAGTGCCCCCCCCATCCCCGTGCGGTACGAAGAGGAAGAGCCGAACGCACCTTCACCAGCGCTGGATGCCGGCTCAGAAGGACGAGCTCGCCAACCTGCGCATGCGCATCGTCTCCCTCGTCCTCCCACCCGTTCTCGCTGCCCTCGTCCGCCCACCCCGCTCTCCTGCTCCTCCTCTCTGGGCGCGTTCCCGCCGTGACAACTTGCGGCGCTTGCGGGTAGACGTCGTCGTCCTCCTCCTCATCGTCGCTGAGTGGCTTGTCCCCGTACCGCCCGTGCAAGCGCGAGGGCGGCGGGAGAGAAGCCGGCAGGAGCGAGGCGGCGCCAAGGAGCGCAAGGGCGGCGGGCGGCGGAGACGGGAGAGGGGGGAGGTTGAGCCTGGTGGGACGCGCGGTGTAGGCACTCATAGCCTTGGCGACAGCGCAGAGTGTGCAGAGAAAGCAGGTGCAAGAAGCGGAAAGGAGGGCGCATCGGAGCGTCCGCGGACCGGGCCGCGCCTCCCGTCCCCCAGAACAGCGGAGCAGAACAAATGCCATGGACATACGCACCTCCTTCAAATCATCTACTTCCCCGTCCCTCCACCCGCGAAAAACTCCTTGAGCCCCTTCTGCTTCTCGTCCCACTCTGCGCTCCCAACGCCGCCCTTCGTGCGCTTCAAGCCCTCGAGGTGCGCGACCTGGTTGAACGCGAGCACCTTGTGGCGCATTTTCGGGACAGGCGTCGAGGCGAACGCATCGGCGTGCGGCCACGGAGGGGGGAGGGCCGGGTCGCGCGGAGGGACGGGCGGAAGTGTCGGGAGGAGAGAGTGGAACTGCGGCGGGAGGGGTGGGCGCTCGCCCTTTGCGGCGGCGGAGGAGGAGGAGGAGCGCGCGGAATCGACTGAAGAGCGCGGTGCTGCCTTCTGCTCCTCCTCCTCCCCCTTCGACGGAAGCGACGGCGCGACCTCCGCCGAGGGCGACGGCGCGGCCTCGCTCGGCGCAGGAGGCGAAGCAAACTCTTCTCCGTTGGCCGCCTCGCGCGTGTATTCGTCCTTGGGGCTCGTCGCCCCGCTTGGGAGCGCATGCAGCGCTTCAGGGTCGTCCAGCTCGAGCTCGATGCGCGCCCACCCCGTGTTGGTGTAGCTCCCCTGCTTGACAAAGCGGATGTGCGGGTCGCCGGCGCGCTTCAGCGCAAAGAGCATCTCGGAGAGCCAGATCCCGTGCGCGACGAGGACGATGTGGTGCTGCTCGGGAAAGGAGGCCGATGGGGGCACGCGTGCGGTGCTGAGGACGTGGGGAAGCACAAAGTGCCGCAGGACGAGGTCGGCGCGGCGGGCGACGTCGTTCAGCGACTCGGCATTCGGGGCGATGCTGTCCGCGCGGATTCAGCCGTCGGCAGGGGCACTCACAGAAGAATCCGCCGCGGCAGGATGCACAAGCCGATAAGGGACGCACCAGAAGGCCCGGTGGTCCTCCCACGGGAGGTGCGCGCTGCTGTACTTGCCCGCGTCCCAGGGCGCGCCCTCTGCCTCGCCAAAGAACTGCTCGCGGAGGAGCGGCGAGACGGTGAACGGCGGTTTCGGAGTGGTCGTGTTGGCGTCGTAGATGCAGCGTGCGGTGGTATACGCGCGCTTGAGATCGGAGGCGTAGATGGCTGCAGGCGAGCGGAAGGGTCAGTGGCGTCGGCCTCGGACGCGACCGGGAGAGGGAGGGAAGACGGACCGGTGATGGGCACGTCCTTGAACGCCTGTCCGAGCCTCTGCGCCTGGCTGTACCCGTGGTTCGAAAGCGGAGCGTCCCTATGCCCCGCCCAGAGCGCTGTGTCGATACGCACGAGTCGTAAGCACCCGGCTGCGAGAGGTGGGGGGAGGGAGAGGCGCACCGGTGAGGTTGTCCTTTGACTCTCCATGGCGGACCATGGTGATTACGACTGGAGCCATCCTGTGCAGACCTAGGAGCGGTGCACTCGTCGCGGGCGATTCGGAGGGAGAGGGGTGGTGCGAGATGACGAACGGACGAGGGGGAGCGGAGGAGCGGGGACGTGATCGTGGGCGGGATAGCTTCGTGGGATCGGTGATGTGTAGAGTCTGGCGTATGTACGCTGGTCCTCGAGTGCTCTCGAGCGAGTCGAGGCCAAGCTGCTGATGAGGACGGCGCGAGGGTAACCGGTTCGCTCTCGCTCTTGCCCTCGTGCCTCGATGTTGCGCGGAAAGGTGCTCGCTAGACTCTGCGACCCTTGCTTCATGCTGTCTGCCGCCCCGCTGGACTCGCAATCCTCCACGGCGCCCGCCATCTCTCGAGGCTCTCGTCTCCGGCTCGGCCTCTCTCCTTCCTCCCGCACACTCCCTGCTCGACCCATGAGCGCATGAGCCTCTCTGCCCTCCCACCCGAGCTCCATGCCCACATCATCCGCTTGGCTCTGCCCACCGATGAACTCCACCACGCCCACGCTGCCCGCTACCGGACCCTCCGCTCCCTCGCGCTCGTCAACCGCTCTTGGGCCGCACTCGCGCAGCCCCTCCTCCACAAGCAGGCGTACATCGACCAGCGCCCTGACTCAGCCCCGCTGACCCTCCTCGCGTGCACCCTCGAGGCCCGGCCGGACCTCGCGGACAAGGTCACGGTGCTCGAGGTGCACGCGCACAAGACGAGGCAGCAGCTGCCTGACGGAACGCTCGAGACGGTGCTGGATCTCGTGGGCGGGGTGCAGAGGTTGTTCCTCGGTTCTCCGGGGCAGGTCGACCTGGGCATCCTGAGGCACGTTCCGCGTGCGGTGCTTTTCCTCACGCCATCTTCAGTCAACACGGCTGACCTCTGCAGTACAGACTTGCGCGAGCTAGCGATTCACGGGGGCCTCCTCCTGGCCCCATCCCCTCCGTCCACCCTCCCGCACCTGTCGCACCTCTCCCTCTGTGGCGCCCACCTCGACCCGTCCGCCTCCTCCACCTTCTTCACCCCCGCCACCCTCCCCGCCCTGCGCGTCCTGGCACACTGCTTCTCCCCCACCGCACTCTCTCTCGCGTCCTTCCCCGCCTCCCTCCGCGTGTTGTGCACCGCGCCCCTCCCGCGCCCGCTCACGCGCGAGACAGCGCGCACGACCCTCCTCTGGACGCGGTACGACGCGCCCTCGCCCGCGCTGTTCGGCCTCCCCGACGCGGGCGCGCTCGCGCTCGTGCGCCACCTCCGCCTCTCGGACGTCTACCCCGCAGCTCCGTGGGCTGCGTTGGGCGAATGGATGCGTGCGCTCCCCGCGCTCGAAACGCTGTGCATCCCGCGGGAGCTGTCGCGCGGGTCGCGGGAGGGGGAGTTCAGGCGGCTGTGCGCGCAGAGGGGGGTGCGGGTCTGGGAGGACACGGACGAGACGCGCTATGCCTGGGGATCGGTCGTGCCCTTCGAGTGGCGCTAACGAACGGCGCGCGCGCGCGGTGCAACGTCAGTGGACCAGGTGTACCTCGCGAGGTTGGCAGAAAGAGAAGAAATCGCAGCTCGAGTGCAGCGCAGCGCGTCACAAACCCCCACCTCATCGTCTAGTTGCCCTCTCTCCGCGACTCGAGCTTCTCCCTCCACCCCCTCAGCGCCTCTCCCACGCCCGCCTCGCGTTCCGTCCCTCTCCGTCCTTCGCGCGCCCGCCTCCGCGCGAGCTCGAGCATTTCGCCCGCGCGGCGGGCCCAGCCGCTCTCTACCGCGCGCTGCACCAAGTCCGGCTCAATCGCAGCAGCGCCGTCCCCGTCCCGCGGGCGCGGGATCGCGCCCGTCGGGAGGGGAGCGATCTCGTCCGGGCGCGCGTACACCCTCACCGTGCGCGCGAGGAGGCCCTCTGGCGCGCCGAGGCGCGCGAGCAGCGGCGGGAGGCGGGTCTCGGCTGTGTGCAGCGCGCGGTGGGCGAGGGTGCGGAGCGAGCGGAGCGCGGTGGAGGGGAGTGCGCGCAGGCGGGAGAGGAGGAGCGAGGGGACGGCGGCGAGGCGCGAGGGGAGGGTGGAAAGCGAGGCGAGGAGCGCTTGGAGCGTCGCGAGGGACGGGAGCGAGAGGCGAGGGAGGCGCGCAGGCGCGGTCGGCACGTGGGTCGTTGTCGTCGTCGGCGCGGCGTGAAGTGTCGCAGGCGGGGCCGACGCGCTGCTCTGCACAGCGACGAGCGGCTTGTCGATCTCCTCGATCCGCTTCTCCTCCTCCCGTCCCTTGACGAACCTCTCCCACTGCTGCCCCTCGTGTGCCATCGCGCGCCGCCGTCCGCGTGCCGTCAGCCCCCACAGCGCGCCGCGCTCAACCCAGCGGAGCAGGGTCGTCCCCGGCCCTTCGCGCGCCCAGAGGTGCGTCGTCAGCACCGCGACAGCCTCTATCCGGTCGCCGTCGGTGCCGAGGCGGGCGCGGGTGCGGCGGAAGTACGAGACGAGGGAGGAGCGCGCGGAAGAGGGGAGGGACAGCGGGAGCCGCAAGGAAGAGAGGCGGTGCGCGAGGATCATGTCGGTTGCAAGGCGGTCGCCGATGACGAGGAGCCGCGTGGGGCGGGGTTTCGCGCCTGCTATGGGCGCGGGTTTCGAGGAAGAAGCCGGAGGAGCGAGTGCGCGAGCGAGAGGGGAATAGACGACCTGCCCGACGCGCGCCTCTCCCGCAGTCGGGGCCGCCCTCGGAGCGAGGAAGTGCGCGGCAACCTGCCTGACGCAGGCATGGGCGGGCTTGGGTGCGGCATGGACGAGGACGGGGACGCGGAGGTTGCGGCTGAGGGCTTCGGCCTGGAGGAGGAGCGGGTCCTTGCGGAGGTCGCCGGCCGAGTTGCTGACGACGAGGACGTTCTCGGGTCCGAACACGCGCACGAGGTCGTCCCACGCGCGGTGCAGCTCGGGCGAGGGCGCGAGGGCGTCGGAGCGCGGTTTCGCCTGCGAACAAGTCGTCGCCTCTCGTAAGTGCGAGTGTGGACGAAGAAGAAAGTGCAAGGGAGAGTATACGATGCAGTTGTCCTTGTCGATGACCACGCCGGTGATGCTGCCCTCTTGCTGCAGGCGGGCCCAGTCGAGGTGGGCGATCGAGGGCACCCTCAGCCGCGGCTGCAGGACAGACGGGCGCACGAGGGCGCCGAGCGTGGCAGCGATGCCGGACCAGTTGGCCATCCTCAAGAGCTCTGAGCGACTGTGAGCTCTGCGCGCGGGTTCTCGGCCGGAGGATCGGGGAGGGGCGGTGAGGGTGAGGTCAGCCCCGCCCGCTCTCTCTCGCGCCCGCTCTCCACGCTCAGGATCTTCTGAGCGGGAGACTGCCGGACTTGCACCGGACAGAATGGCTCCGTCGACCGAGCCCACCAGCTCGCCCTCGCGCACCCCTTCCCCGAGTTCGTGCGACGACGACCCGCTCTCGTCGAGGCTGCACCTCCCGCCGCATGCGCTCCCTTCGCCGAGTGCTGCGTACGAGGGCGATCCCCCGACCGTCTTGAGTGACTCGCTCTTCCTCCGCCCCGCCCAGCCCTCGCGCACGAGCAGCTGGCACTCGATCCTCTCGGGCCAGCCTTCCCACGCGGCGCACCACCCACCGCGCGGCCCTCGCCAGTCAGTGCCAGGCTCGCCCATCGAGCTCGAGCATCCGTCAGAAGACTCGGAGGACGCAACCGACGAGGCCTCGCAAGGCCAGGACCGCCAGCGCTCGCGCCGCTCGTCCCACTCGAGGAGCAAGTCCCGCACACGCAAGCTCAAATGGTACCAGCGGCCATCGCCCATCTGGTTCTTCGTGCGCACACCCTCCCCTTTGTCCCGCTCACCCGCGACTGACAACCCACGACTTGCCCGCAGCCCGGCACTTTCCTCCTCGCCGTCTCGTCTGGCATGATCCTCGCCCCCAAGCTCGAGATCTACACCCAGCTCATCTGTCGCGCCATGCCTGTCGAAAAGTCGCGCGTGACCGCCCCCCCGCCGATCCTCGACGTCCAGCCCGGCGGAGAGACGAGCCCTATCGCCGGCGCACCGATTGCCGTGCCCGGGAATGTCACGTCGGCTCCTGTCAAGGAGGGCAGGATCATGTTTGAGTGGAGCGCGAGCAGCGCCAACGGAACACACGGCGGCGCACCCGCCAAGGATGGCGACTCGTGGAGCCTGCAATGCCAGAAGAGTGCGCCGGTACAGTCGGCGGTTGCGCAGCTGGTCAGTCTCGCCCCCGCCCCCCTTTCTTTCGGTTTATCGCAGTCGCTCCCAAGCATTCATTGCGTTCTCGTCGTGGAGGGCCCCTACTAACGCTTACGCCTTACGCGCAGGCCCTCGTCCTCTCGCTAATGATGGGGATCCTCTCGTCGCTCACGACTGGCTGGTGGGGCGCATTCTCGGACCGTCGCGGTGCGTCTACTTTTTTGCTCTCCACCCTTGCTTATCTTCTGACGCCCTCGCGCAGGCCGCAAGCCCGTCCTCCTCCTCGCACTGTTTGGCACCGTCATGATGGACTCGGTTTTCCTCCTGTGCGCTTACCTCTTTCGCGCATGCAACTGCACTCGCCTTGACGAGAATACTACTACTCACAGCACGGTTCACTACCACCATATCCTTACCTACAACTTCCTCTTCGTCGGGCCCTTTCTCGACGGCCTCGTCGGCGGCTTCTCGTGCGTTGCCCTCGCCGCTTTCCTTCGTTGCACGCTCATCCGTACCGCGCAGCACCGCACAAGCGACCGTCTCGGCTTACATCAGCGACTGCACCACGCCCGGTTCCCGCGCGCGCGTCTTCTCCCTCCTCGGCGGCTCCCTCATGGGCGGTTTCGCCCTCGGCCCTCTCCTCGGCAGCGCGCTCATCACTCTCACGGGCGGTGCCGTCCTCGCGCCGTTCTACGCCGCGCTCGCGCTGCACTGCGCCTTCTGGGCCGTGCTCGCGCTCGTCCTGCCCGAGAGCCTCAGCGAGGAGCGCCAGCTCCGCGCAAGGGAGCGCCACGAGCTCGAGAAGCGCGAGGCGCACGAGCGCGCCAAGGCCGAGGACGCCCTCGCGCACGGCGGGGCGCTCTCCCGCCTCGCGCGGCGCGCGCGCCGCGCCGCAGCGAAGCCGTTCGCGTTCCTCCAGCCCGTGGCGCTCCTGCTCCCGCGTGTGCGGGTGGGCGAAGCGGAGGAGAAGGACCCCGACGCGCGGACGAACCTCGACTGGGGCGCCGGGATCGAGGAGTACTGGCACCCGGAGGAGGTGTGGCGCGGGAAGGACGGCGCGGGCGCGTCGGGGGCGAAGAAGGGGCGGGACTGGGGGTTGACCAAGATCGCGGGCGCGTATGCGTGCAACATGGCGCTGACGGGCGCGCTGACGGTCAAGCTCCGTGCGTGGTCATATTCCTCCTTTCGGCGGATCAGTGGTGAAGACCGGGCAAGGATGCTGACATGCGGACATGGGTGTGCGCAGTCTATGCCCGTGAGGAGTTTGGCTGGGCCCCGACGACGACGGGGTACTTCCTTTCGTACACGGGGTTCCTGCGCCTCCTCACCCTCCTGCTCATCCTCCCGCTTGCGATCAAGCTCCTCCGACGCCGCCCCATCCCGGTCCCTTCCCGCTCCCGGCCCACTGCAAATGCAGACGCCGAAAAGGCCTGGGACGCCGAAGCGCGCTGGCTCAAGATCGTCTCCGACTCGCACTTCGACCTCAGTCTCGCGCGCTACTCGCTCGCGTTTGACCTCTCGGGCTTTGCGCTCTTCGTCCTCTCGCCCGTCCTCGGGGCGCCGCGCGGCTCTTCCCACCACACGGCGACCTTCCTCCTCGCGGTCCTGCTTCAGTCCCTCGGGAGCGGCGCGTCCCCCGCGATCCAGTCCCTCGCACTCGCGCACGCCTCGCCGCGCGACGCCGGACGCCTCTTCGCAAGCCTGAGCGTCGTCCAGGCCCTCGCCGCGCAGGTCGCCTCCCCGATCGCGTTCGCCGCGGTGTTCAGCGCGAGCGTCGGAAAGTGGAGCGAGGGCATCTTCGCGCTCGCGCTCGCGCTCAGCGCGGCGAGCCTCGCGGCGCTGAGCAGCGTCCGCTTGCGCCGGGTGCATGTCGCGCCGGCTGTGCGCGCGTCGAGCGACGGCGAGGACGGGGACGTCGCCGTCTCGGAGGGAGAGGACGACGCCCCGGCAGTCGGAGGAGCGAGGCAGAGCAAGTCGTCTGTCTTGCCGCAATCGGGCTTTGCGGACGATGCCGCCGCTGAGCGCGGGCGGGAGAGGAAGAGGAGGGGCAGCGCGCCGGCGCTGTACCGCGATTAGAGCCCGCCCAGGGGCGGGGTAGTCTCCTAGGGGAGAGGTGCAGCGAGAGGGGAGGGAAGTAGAAGGTGTACTTAGCGGAATGGAGGAGGGTAGATCCGTCAGTTTGTGCGTGCGTGCTTGTCCCTAGTTCTTTCTTGTAGCCCGTTTGGCTCGCTCCGTTGTGCTAGACTGGAACCGCATCTTGTCCATCATCCCGCTGCGAACGAGAGGTGAGAGCTGTGAGGCCTTGATCACCTACTATCCAACTCGTCTTCGCGCTTCCTTCGCATGAAGGGGAGAAAGCGAGATGAGGGAGCCCACCGCTTCTTGGGCGGCGGGATGCGATTGCGCGGTCAAGCTCGAGCGCATGCGTATATCGGTGCTACAGCACAAGGTTCATGCGTAAAGCTATGTACGGCGAAGGTGAAAATGAGCAGAAGAGCTATGCACAAGCGAGGAGGAGCTATATACATGTGAAGGAGAGGACGACTCCTGGTCAGAGCAAGCGCTGTGCGCCCCTCATCCGGCGCACCATCTTGGTTGCGGGCTCATCATCGATCCAGCGCTTCGCGCTGCGCGCCTTGTGCCCGCGGATCGTCGCCGAGTTGACGGCGCGCTTGTGCCGGCGCGAGGACGAAGGGTGTGAGTCGACGCAGCCGCCGGCGACGGTCGCGTCGCAGAAGAAGTCGGAGCATGAGGGGACGACGGCGAGGACGCTGCGTGGGTAAGAGAGAATGCGTCAGTGGGCGACATGGGTTGAACAATGTAGAAACGGGCTGAAGCGCACTCGGAAACGGTGTAATACGGCGCACAAGCGTAGAGGGCTGCCAGGAGCGCAAGGGGACGGAGAGCGTTCAGCGATGCACGCATCACTTGATGATAAAAAGCGAGATAAAGGATTGGCGGGAAAGAGGCAGCGGGACGTACCGGTCGAGCAAGAGAACGCGGTGGTGGCGTCGGACGCGTCATCAGCGGCGGCGGCTTTGTAAGCGGCGAGCAGCTCGTCGTAGCAGATCTTAGCGTCACACGCGCACGACTTGGCCTGCGAGCGAGAGGTGGACAGGTTTAGGAAGGTCAGCCGGCGCTCGCGAGGGTGGAGGACGGAAGAGGCGCACCATTGAACCGAGCGCCTCGGGAATTGCGTCAACGATGCTGACATCAGAGTACGGGGCGCTTGTCGACGAGGAGGCGTCGAAGAGCTGGCGCTTTTGCAGCGAACCGAGGTCGATGTCGTCCACGCCGAGAGCGGCGAGAAGCGCCTCAAGGAGGTTCTTGACGACCTTGACGAGCGACGAGAGCTGCGTCGTGCCCGCCGCGCTGGAGAGGTCGCCCAGCTGGCCCGACGAGATGAGCCCGGCGAGGGTCGTGTCGAGCGAGCCCGACTGGAGGAGCTGCTGCAGCTGGCCGTTCTGGATGATCTGCGAGAGCTGCGCGTTCGAGAGGATGCTGCCGAGCCCGCCCGACGAGATGACCGAACCAATGTCGCCGCCCTGGATCGCGTCGGTTAGGCCGCTGAGGCTGCCGCCGCCGACCGAGGGAAGCGCGCCGCCGAGGAGGCCCTGCAGGAGCTTCGTGACGAGGCCGGACGGGCCGAGGAGGCTGTTGAGTAAGTTCGTCACCGGCGAGAGGAGGCCGCCGAGGAGTCCGTCGAGCTGGCGCTTCTCGACGTCGATGCTGGCGCTGCCGAGCGAGCCGAGGTCGATGTNAGCTGGCCCGACGAGATGAGCCCGGCGAGGGTCGTGTCGAGCGAGCCCGACTGGAGGAGCTGCTGCAGCTGGCCGTTCTGGATGATCTGCGAGAGCTGCGGGTTCGAGAGGATGCTGCCGAGCCCGCCCGACGAGATGACCGAACCAATGTCGCCGCCCTGGATCGCGTCGGTCAAGCCGCTGAGGCTGCCGCCGCCGACCGAGGGCAGCGCACCGCCGAGGAGGCCTTGCAGGAGCTTCGTGACGAGGCCGGACGGGCCGAGGAGGGCGTTGAGCAGGTTCGTGACCGGCGAGAGGAGCCCGCCGAGGAGCCCGTTGAGCTGGCGCTTCTGGATGCGGAACTCGCGCTCGTCGTCCGTAAGCGGCGCGAGGATGTCCGCGAGCGGCTCGCGGCTGAGGTCGCCGAGGAGCGTCTCGAGGCTCGACTTGTCGCCGTGGAGGAGGTTGACGATGCCGGCGAGGGTCTGCGGGCGCGGGTCGGGATGGTCAGCTCCGTACAATGAGGGAGCGTGTAGGAGTGGACGTACGCCCTGGACGTCACCGCTGACGGAGCTCGAGGCGGTGAAGACGCTACCAGCGACGTTGAAAAGCGGCGTGCAGACCTCCGTGTCGGTCGTGCTGCTATGCCCCCTCTTCGAGCAGGTGTCGGCGGTACCGTGCCTGTTAAATGCCGGAGCGGGGACGGCGACCGCTGATTCTGCAATCACGAGTGCGTCAGTCGACGGTTAACGCAAGAGAAGAGAGGAAAGCCACGCACGAAGGAACGGCAGCAGTGCCGCGAGAAGGAAAACGCGGCGCATGGCTGATCCTGGGCGAGCGGGAGAGGCGATGTCTGAGTCGACTAGAAGGGCAGAAGAGCTCGAAGCGCGTAGGAGGGATGAGAAACAAGCGAGCGGGCAGCAAGTATTCCGAGGCGGAAGTCGACGACGACGACGCTGGGTGGAGAACAAGAACCCGAACGCCATCATGACGGCTAGCCTGCGTCTCTCCGCCGCTCCTGCACGTTCATGGTCAAAGTATCGTCCGCCAGAAGGGATTCAGCGCGGTGGAGCGTATGCAAGAACCCGTTCAGCGGTTCATCGAAGGCGACGAAGTCGAAGGGCGCGCACTCGGCCGACGGGCATCACAGCTGCCCCGCCGGGGATGGCGCTCGCGTGCTTGTGCGCGACCCGTCCCGCTGGAAGCGGATCAAGCGAGCGCGCGGCCATCGAAGAGGAAGGGAACCGGCGCTCTGGCGTTGTGCGCAGGAGCGTTCCAGGAGGCTTGGGTAAGTAGCCTGGGAGCGGGGGATCTGCTTACGTCGCCTGGGTCTCCGCAACTGAGCTTGTTCGCGAAGACGCTGCTCTGGCTTCTCTGCGGTCTCTGCGAGCATGGCGAAGCGTTGGCGGGAGCGAAGGCGGTCGTGCTCGCACGCGAGGCGTTGAGGGCATGGCGGCGGTGTGTGACTCGCTGAGCGCTGGAAGACAGCTTTGTGACAGCAAGTCCGCCTACTGCTGGGCTCGGCGAGGGGAGCGCCGAAGGTCGAGCGAGAGAAGCTGTCCGCGGTGATGAGGGGATGAAGCAGCGGCGACGATGCGCGCAGCTTTCGTGCGGCAGTGTGTCGAAAGACAGCTTGCCCAATCGCGAACGATGGATTTTGCCGAGATTCGAGGGAAAGGCTAGGGAGCGACAAGGGCAACTTCCGCTGTCGGATACTCTCCTCGTCAACGTACAAAGGTCATTCCTTCGCCGTCAAAGCTGTGTACAATCTCTACTCAACGCCCTACTTCCCCTCCTCGAGCCCCAGATCCTGCGCCACCATCCTCCTCGCGATAGGGTGCAAGAACCCGACGCCGTACTCGAGGAACGTGCTCCTGGCGAGCTCGGGGTCGACCTTGAACAGGGCGCGGTACGTCGGGCGTACGTACTTCATCCGGCCTTGGCCGCGGACCCAGGTGGCGGCTTCGTGTGCGTAGAGGCCCGCTTTGAGCGCGACGGCGTACCAGCGAAGCTGCGTAGAGGAGCGGGGGGAGCGTCGCGTCATACAGATAGTGAGAACGGACGCCTTGCAGTGCACCGCGTTCAAGAGATGACGGAGAAAGGTCGACGCACCTTGATCTCGGGGTTCCGCCCCTCGCTCTCGAACCTGTACACCCTCTCCAAGCCCTGCACGACCTCGCTCCCGCTGAACGGCTCCTCGCTCTCGAGCGTCTCGAGGAAGAGCACCGTCTGCGTCGCCGAAAAGTCCTTGAGATCGTCGCGCAAGAAGCGCTTCTCGAGCTCTGCGAGCGGGAGCGTGCGGGAGGACGCCCAGCGCGAGGCGAGCCCGTAGGCCGCGTCGGCGAGCGAGGTGTCGTATTCCATCTGCAGGCGGCCGGTTCAGTCTTCAGATAAAGGGGAGAGAGCGGAAAGCGACGCACCTTGACGGGGAGGTCGAGCCCTTCGCCGTTGATCCACGCCTGCGGGCGCACGCTCATTAGCCCCTACCGATCGCAAGGGGAGAGAAAGAGAGCGCACATTGAAGTCGACCTCCTCCCTCAGCCTGCGCTCCTTCTCGGGGAAGCGGCTCCAGTACGTCCAGAAGTGCTCCTCCCAGTCGTTGGTGCTGATCGACTTGCCCGCGAAGGTGCGGATGTAGTCCTTCTGATACGCGTTGAAAACGTCAAACCCGCCGACGACCTTCTCGAGATAGTAGAGGAAGTTGGCGCCCTTGTGGTCTGTCTCGGCAGTCAGCCTCTCCCGGCCGGGCGGATAGCCAGAAGGAAGGGGGGACGAGACGCACAGGCGACAGCCGAGTAAAAGTCGTCGGGGTCCTCGCCAGCCTTGTACGGGATGTGCAGGCGCTGGGCCTTGCGCATGCCATCGTGGTTGTACCGCTTGAGGTCGTCGGTGAGTGACTTGCGCTCGAGGAGGTACTCAAAGTCGCGCGTGGGCTGGCCGTGCAGGCGCATCGCGATGGCAGCTTCCGAGTAGACGGTCCAGCCCTGTAAGATCGCGCAAGACGAAGGGAGAGGAGGAGAGAAGCCGGATACATGTGAGCGAGGCGGGAAGAGGAGGGAAGGATCGCCGTAACGAGGAAGAGGGAGTTAGGCGGATCGGTCAGTACGCCGTTTACTAGAAGAGAGAGTATGCAGCAGCGCATAAGAGGGCGCACCTCGTTGAGCCAGAACGAGTCCCACTCGGCGCACGACACGAGGTTCCCGTGCCACATGTGCGACAACTCATGCGCGACGACGTCGACCTGGCTGCGGTCGCCGACAACGAGTGCAGGCGTGAGCAGGACACAGGCTGGTTGCTCCATTCCTCCGAATGGGAACGATGCGGGGAGGACGACGAGATCGAGGCGGGACCAGACAAACGTGCCGAGGAGGTCCTCCGCCGTCGAGAGCATCCTATGGGTCGTACGCCTCGTCAACGTTCGTATGAGATTACTGAGATTGCTGACATTGTTGAGATCGTGAAGAAGGAAGGACACAGGACGCACCGCTCTGTGTCGGCCTCAAACTCCCACTTTGCCGCCTCAATCACGCCCGGCTCGGCCCACACGCCCGAGCGTAGACCGAGCGACTCGAAGACGAGCTCGCCGCCAACGATGCCAATGAGGTAACTGGGGATGGCGACGGGCTGGTTGAACTCAAAGGTGTGGATGTTGCCGTCGATGGGGGGAGGCGGGGCGTCAATGGGCGGGGAGGTGCGCAGCGCAGAGAGGAGGATCGGAAGAGGCGAGTGGATCGAGGCGGAGTACGTCGCTTTGACACCCGGGGTGTCTTGGCAGGGGAGGAGAGCGCGGGCGTGGATGGCCTGCGGAGGGGAAGGGGAAGCGAGTCAGATGGGAGGCAACCGGATCGTGGGGAATGGGAGACTGCGGACCTGGCATTGCGAAAACACGAACGGGTACTTGCCCGAGCCGGTCTGCTTCTTTTCGAGCCAGCCGAGCGCCGTGCCGTCGTCCGTCGTAGCATACTCGATCACAACCTTGACCTCGTCGCCCTTGCTGAAAGCCTTGCCGAGTTCGACGGTGAGCGCTGAGCCGAGGCTCGCGTGACGTTTGTGTGGGAGCGAGAAGGCGAGGTCGTCTTTGGGAGACGAGGCGAGGTGTGCGCACTTGATGGCGAGGAAGGCGGTGTCGAAAACGACCTTGTCCTGCGGGAAGCGCCTCCGTGCGTGAGCTCCATGCCCTTCGCGGATCTCACAGCGAGAGAGGGTGCACGCACAACGCCGTCCTTGTTGACCTGGAGGGTGTGGGTGACGGCACCGCGAAGGATACGCTGTGCCCAGTCGACGGTGAGGTCGAGGTGGAGGTGGGTGGTTTGGATGTCCTTGTAGTTGGACAAGGTCGCCGTCTGCGTGTGCAGATGCTTGGATCAGCCATGGCTTGTAAGGTGCGGAGGTTGAGAAGGCCGTCCGTCGGGCGACGGAGGCGGTGCGAGGGGAGCGAGGTAGGGACGCACGTCGACGGGTGCAGCGGGTGCAGTCGGCGGACACATGGCTACCCTGAGTTCAGCTTCGGTGCTTGCAGACAGCAACAGCGGCGACAGGTCCGAGCGAGAACCGCGAGAGATGGCCGGGACGAGCGGGGTCGCCGTCGCTGCACCGCATGGCCACAGGGCCCGAGAAAACAGCGAGGCGGGCGGTAAGTATTTGTAAAAGACTCTAATATACGGCATTGCAATCAGCCATCCATTTGGAGGGCTGCGACGAGCGTGTGTCTCGGAGAATCGCCTTCATCTCTCATCCTCGCGCCGGCCCGCGCCCTCGCGCTTCCTGCCCCGACTCGCGCAGAGATGCAGCGCTCTTGCCCGCTGGTAGTAACGCTCTCTCGCGCTCTCGCGCCCCGCGCACCCGCCTGCACCGCGCCCCTCGCCGCCCCCTCCTCGTCCCGCCTTTTCTCCTCGTCGCCGTCGTCCTCCGCGCGCTCGACCGCCCACCGCCCGAAACGCGACCCGACCACCTACGGCCTCCCGGCTGCCCGCGTCCCGCGCAAGGACTGGCCCAAGCAGGCAGAGACCGACACCAGTGCACACCCGCTCTGGCGCTTCTTCCACGACCAGCAGCCCCTCGAGGTCCCCGACAAGCGCACCGACTACTCCAGTGCGCCCTCACCTCTTCCTCTCCTGCTCCTCAGCCCGCCGCTGACGAGCTCCGTTGCATGCAGGCCGCCCCTGGACCGCCCCCGAGCTCCGCGCCCTCCCGTTCGACCAGCTCCACGCGCTGTGGTACGTCCTCCTCCGCGAGCGCAACGTCCTCCTCACCCAGCGCGAGGAAGCCCGCCGCGTACGCGTCGACTTGGGCGGGTTCAGCGCCGTGCCGGACAAACTGCGGATGGTGCGTCTGTCCCCTCCTTCCCTCCTTTTGCCCTTCCCTCCGTCCCGAGTTCGAGTCAGGCTGACGGGACGAGACGGTGCGCGTGCGCAGTGCCAGAAGAGCATGGCGAGAATCAAGCAGGTGTTGAGCGAGCGGAGGCACGCCGCGCTCGAGGCGGCAGAGATTCTCCGCGCAAGGGGCGACGTCGAGGGCGCGGAGCGGGTCGAGCAGACCGTCGTGGAGGAGGCGCTGCGGTGAGTCCGCCGAGAGAGAGGGCTGGAAACAAGGGAGAGGCGTTTCTTGTGACGCGTGCGACCCGCGCCCTAGGGCGGAGAGGCTGCTCACGCTTGCTTCCCCTGGCTCGATTTGCTGTCGCTTCGCTTCCGCTCCCTCAGCTCGGTCACCCTTCGGCTTGCTCAGTGCGCCGGACAGGAAGTTACTGTATCGTGTCGTTTCATCAAGAAGCGCTATGGTAGGTAAAGTCGGCGAGGGGGTGGGCGGGGCCAGCTCCGCCCTTTCGGAGGTGTGGTAAGGTACGTTGCGATGGAATAAGGGTACTATGCACAGCATGCGGGGAGATCGAGCGGGAGAGTCTATGATGCGAGGGGAGGAGCGGACAGGGAGGAGAGGGCTGGGTTTAGGGGGAGACGCACGCCGCCGCATCCGAGTCAAAGGTGAAGCCGTCCTCGCACGCCCAGACCTCGCCTGCGTGAGATGCCGCTAGTCAGTCGATGCGCATCAGAGAACAGAGCGCGGACAATCAACGCACAAACACCCTGCACGCATCCGACCGCCGCGACGCCGGGAATCGCCGTGCAGTCGACGCCGCCTTGCGCGGCGCACGCGCCGCACTGCTCGAGCGAGCTCATCACGTCGATGCACTCGAACGCGCGCCTGCCGCGGGGCGTCGCGCGCTCGACGAGCGCGCCCTCGGACTCGATCGTGCACGCGGCGTGCCCCGCGGGGCAGAGGGCGCGCCTGTGCGCGAGCGAGCGGCGCGACCGCGCGCGCTGCGAGGGCGCAGAGGCGGCGGTGATGCAGATGCGGTCGTCCGAGGAGGTGGAGCAGGTCAGGCCGGCGGCGCAGGCGTAATCGGGGTCGTCCGCGCACGACTCGCCCAGCTGCGCGTGGACGCCGCAGTTCCCGGTGCTGAACGAGCAGTAGCTGTTGTCGGCGAGGGGGGATCGTCAGCGGATGGGCGCGAGGCAGGCGAGTGGGAATAGGAGAGAACGAACCCGGACTGGCAGAACCCGTTGAAGATCGTCTCGGCCTCGTCCGCACTCAGGTCGAGACTCGCAGAAGCGTAGTCGTTGCAGCTGAACGAGTACACAATGTCAGCCGGAATCGCCGACCCAGTGGAAACGGCGTGAGGGGGAGAGGACGTACAATGCGCCGATGCCGCCGCAGGTGTCGCTTGCGGTCGCCTCGTACGAGTTGGAGAGGCAGTAGAGGAAGCCGAGGCAGTTGACGTCGTCCTGCGAACACGCCTGCGCAAAGCCACCCTGGCTGTGCTCGCGCAAGAACGGGAACGTCAGCACCCCGTCGCGGTCCGGTCTCTTCGCAGTGCCATGAAGTACGCACCACTGCCCGTTGACGCAGTGCCCATTGTCGCAGTTCGCGTCGCTGCTGCACGCCGCGCCCGCAATTCCGCAAAAGTACGCGCCGCTCTCACTCTCGACGACGCACTCGGCGCCCGTAGGGTTCACGCCGTCGCCCTGCGTGCCCTCTTCGTTGCCGGTGTTGGTGCCGGGGGCGACGAGCGCGCTATCCGCGCAGAGGGATGCGTCTGTTCGTGCGCCGAGGGCCAAGGGAAATTTAGCGTGGTTCGGGGAAGAGACGCGTCGAGGGGAACGTCAACGCACCGCCGCTGATGGACCCGTCGGCGTTAACGACGGAGCACGGGAAGCGGCCGTATCCCCGTGGGACGGTCTGCGCCGCGGTGAAGGACGCCAGAGAGGCGAGCGAGACGAGGGCGAGGGAGGCGCGCATGGTGGCCGAGTCGAGGAAAGCGAGCGTGGTGTGGTAGGAAGGAGTGACGGAAGTGTGAACGAGAGACTGAAGGGCACAGACGACGACCAGCGACGGAAACGGGCACTGCAGAGAGGAGACGAAGGAGGAGGAGGGAGAAGAACGAGCGACGCGTAGGTGCAGCGCGTCCTCAACTCTGCGCGCTGCAGGCCGTGTTGATCGAGGAGTCTACTGCCCGGCCCGCGACACGCGTTCCAGTTTGTGATCGCGGCGAAGCGGGTCGGACAGGATCGTCCGGGGTCTCCTCGTTCGCTCCTCCCAAATCGAGACGACTGCCCGAGCACCACTGACTGCTCTTGCTCGCCCTCGCGGCGTCGACGCTCCCTTCTCGCGTGCCTGCAGCCCGGCAGCAAGCGCTGCGATGCGCTTTCAGGGCGAAAGAGACGCGCTGACAGCGGGACCTTCGCAAGAAGCCGTCTGCCCGTTCGTCGTCCAGGTCAACCCGTGGCCGCCGAGTAGCTACCGGTCTGCAGCAGAGGTCGAACCTTCTTCGACAGAGATTCGTTGCCGAAAAGCGGAAGTCGGCCGAGGTTGCTGCGATGTGACGCTGGAAGCCGTTAGACATCGCGTCGGCATGTGCTCGACGAAACGCGTCTCTTTCGATGCCTCTACACGTTCAAACGAGTCCACCGAAACCCGAAATGTACAATTTACAGCTTCCCGGTGTGCGCTGCGCACTCTGCAGCTGCAGATGCCCCAATCGTGAATGGCAGCTTCGCGAAAAGCGTTCGTTTGTAGACAGTTCTTGCAAGGAGAGAACCTTGTCTTGCGACCTGTGTGACGTGAAAGTCACGCACCGAGGAACTATGGCGCGGCACGCTCGGCGGAGGAGGAGAGGTGCGGTATCGCCAACACTGCGCTGATGTCAGGGGAGAGAAGCCAAAGTAAACGCTGACAAAACGGATACAGCCACGTGCCGCACGGGCAGAGCTGGACCGCAGCAAGGAGCCGTAGCATTGCCTCCAGAAACGGCAGCGGGCACGGGGGAATGGTCGAACCGTCGAAGCAGGTGAGCTAGCGTTGTCAACTCCTGCGAGCATTGCGGCCGTTCCACTGGCGTTGCGGGATCCCGTCGAGCTTTCGTAACAGTCGGAACCGGCCAGCGATGCGTGCAGCCGGTGGGAAAGCCTCATCAGTTGTGAGGAGAGGGAGGGAGGTTAGAGTAGCGAGTCTAAGCTGCGGAGCTGAGTACGCGGTTGCCCAACATCCGAGCAAGCCCAGTAACACCCCGAGCACCGCAGTCACAGATCCTGTCCTAACGGCTGGAAGCGGTCGAGGCGAACCCACGTCGCTCAACCTCTCCGTCGCTTCCCCTCGTCCCGCCCTTCGCTCGCAGCTCGCCAGGATGGCCGAGCACCGCCACAACCTGCGCAGCCGCATCAAGGCTCCGTCTACCGACCTGGCCGTCCCCGCCCCCTCCCAGCCGAAGGAGGTCGCACCCGCCGACGACCCGCATGCGAAGGAGGAGGAACTCGAGTTTGGCGGCGCAGTGGGCACGCTCGCCATGATGACGGGCTTCCCGGCGCTGTTCTACTACCTCTATGTCTGCCTCTACTTCTACGACGGTGCGCTGCACTTTCTTTCCCTCGTCCTCGTCCACGACCGGCTCGAACCCTTTGACCGCTGAAACGGAGCTGACGCCTGCCGGGCGCACGCAGGCAAGCTTGCGACGCCTCAAGACCCGTACACGCTCGTCGGACCGGGCGGTTGGGTCGAGTTCGTCAAGCACGTCGCGACCCTCGTCTGGGAGGTGCGTGCCCGCTCTCGAGCCGGAACTCGGACGTGCGGATGCTGAGGGTCATCACCGATGTAGACGGCGATGCCGACGAAGCGTGCGACGGCGATCTACCTCATCTTCGTCGGCGGACAGTTCCTGCTCGCGTTCGTCATGCCAGGTGTGTGGCAGAAGGGCCTGCCGCTCAAGCACCGCAACGGACAGCAGCTGGACTACTTCTGCAATGCGTACGCGGCGCAGTGGGCAACCGCCGCGCTCGTCGGCGCCGCGCACTTCACGGGCGTGTTCAACCTTGCCGAGGTGATCGACCTGTACGGCCCGCTCCTCACCGTCGCGAGCATCTTCGGGTTCGCCGTAGCGGCCGTGACGTACTTGGCGGGCGAGAACTACCGCATGAGCGGCAACCTCATCTACGACTACTTCATGGGCGCGACGCTCAACCCGCGCATCGGGATCGTCGACATCAAGATGTTCTTCGAGATCCGCGTCTCGTGGAGCATCCTGTTTGCGCTTGCGATGGGCGCCGTCGCCAAGCAGAAGCAGGAGTACGGGTACGTGAGCGGCAATACGGCGCTGTTTGCGTACGGCGTTGGGCTCTACCTCAACGCGTGCGGAAAGGTGGGTCATCGCGCTTCATCTTCCAGTCGCTATGCTGGCTCACCCTGCTTCTTCCGCCTCACAGGGCGAGCAGTACATTCCGCAGACGTGGGGTGCGCGCAACTCCTTGTTCTGCCCGTGCTCCGCCGACTGACGCTCCCTCGGTCGCAGACATGAACTATGAGAAGGCTCGTACCTCCCGCCCGTCCCCTATCCTCGCCTTTCACTGACCCTCTCGCGAGCACCCGCAGTTCGGCTGGCTCCTATCATACTGGAATGTCGCGGGCGTGCCGTTCTCGTACGCGTACGCGGCCGTGTACATGTCGACGCATGACCCCAAGACGTACGCGTACCCGAAGCCGGTCCTCTCGGTGCTGTTTGTGCTGCTCACTGCGGCACAATTCACGTATGTCGCCCTTCCCCCTCCTGAGCTCGTTCCTGTCCGGTCGCATGAGATGATGCTGTCCCGTTCGCGCTCGCTCACGGTCGCACCGCGCAGGATGGACATCGCGATGGCGCAAAAGTCGCACTTCAAGGCCCTCAAGACGGGGACGTACATCAAGCGGCACACGTTCCCGCAGCTGCCGTTCGCCGAGCTGAGCAACCCCAAGACGTTCAAGACGCAGGCGGGCGAGCTGCTCGTCGATGGGTGCTGGGCAGTGCTCAGGAAGCCGAGTGAGTCGGCTGCTTTCTCCGTTCCCTCGTATGGTCGTGATCGAGGTGAAGTATACGCAGCGCTGCCACTAACGCGTGCCTCGTCCGCAGACTACATCGCCGACTGGATCCAAGCCTTGATCTGGGGCGCGTCGGCAGGCGTGCACTCGGTGATCCCGTACTACTACCCGCTGTTCCACTGCACGATGCTGCTGCACCGCAACGCGCGCGACGACGCCAAATGCGCGCGCAAGTACGGCGACGACTGGAAGCGGTACAAGGAGATGGTGCCGTACTCGTGTGTCCCCTGCTCTTTCCTCTTGACATAGGGAGGATGCTGACGGCGTCGCGCACGCGCACAGGTACATCCCGTACGTGCTTTGAGCGGGTGCCCTCTCTCGCTCAACACGCGTTCGTCCGATTGCAATCACCTCATCTCGTCTCGATTATACCCATGCGCATAGGCACTATGCCAAAATGCAATACATGTTGCTTCACATTGCCGAGCCTCTTGCGAGAGGCAGTGAGTGTCTTGTCCCGTCGTCTCGGCTGCGAAGGGCTTACGGCCGTCGCTCGTCTCCATCGCTCTCTCCCTCTTTGGTGCAGAGCTCGCGCGAGCACTACTCCGGGCTCAAGCTGCCCCTACCGCGTCTCCGCGAGCACCAGTCCCGTCCAGCGCGCGCCAAGTCGCGCTCGGTATCCGTCCGTCCCCGGGTCCTCCGCTCTTCGTCGTACCTCGCCTCGCTGGGCGCGCCTTTTGGGTCGACTAGCCTGACTGCGAGCTTGCCACGATGAGCGTACGTCCCTCTTTCCCCTTGCACGTCGTCGAGCGTGCCGAGGGGCGCGTGCTGCTCCACCTCACTCGACCGACGCTCCTCCTGCGCCCTCATGCGGGCTGGAGCGGCGAAGGAGCACACAGATCTGACAAGCGCCTCTCAACCATGCACGCAGGCGCATCAGTCGTCCCCCTCGGGCGAGTACGGGCAGAAGCTCGCGTCCCTCCACGCGCGCATCCTCAAGGAGCGCAAGATCCTCGAGGGCTTCCAGGCCATGCGCGCAGCCACCGCCAACCAGGACGTCATCCGCACCTGCGACGCAAAGATCCGCGACGCGCAGCGCACCATCGGATGGTTCGAGGACTCGGTCCGCCAGCTCGAGGGGCGCGCGGCCCAGCAGCAGCAGCAGCAGCACGCGCACGGGGCGCAGGGGCGCAGCAGCCCCGCACCGAGCAGCGCACCGTCCGCACCGAGTCCCGCCGCCGCCGTGCAGCACCGCCCCTCGCTCGACGACCCGTACCGCACGCCGGGCACTCCTCCGCCCGGCGCGGCGCCGAGCTACGTCCAGCCGCAGGCGTACGGCGCGGCGGGCCCACACGGCCGTGTGGGCGCAAGCGACGCCGTCGTCCCCGCCGGGCCGGGAGGGGGGATGCTCTTTGGCGGTGCAAAGGCGAAGGATCAGTTTACCAACCTCGGTGCGTTGCGCGCCCTTCCTGTTTCTCATTGTCAAGGACACAGACTGAAGTAGGCTCGCAGACCTCATCAAGTCGGACACGCCGCTCACGACGGCCAAGATCTCGCGAATGCTGCACCAGCTCGAGTTCAAGCTGCACGTCGAGCGGCAGTACAAGGAGGGCATCGACAAGATGGCCAAGCTGTACCTCGTCGACGGCGACAAGAAGGCTCGGTGCGCTTTGTGTCCTATGCGCTCGCCGGGCGAGGCTGACGAGGAACGCCCTGCAGCGCCGACACGGAGAACAAGCGCGTCGAGTCGAAACAGAAGATGGTGCTCCTCAACCAGGCGCTCAAGAAGTACAAGACGCTCGACGTCATGGGCGAGCTCGGCGAGGAGGAGGACAGTGCGTCTCTTCGCACTTCCTGCGGACCGAAGTTGAACGCTTGACGCTGACGAAGTCACCCCTTGCCGCGTATCCTTGCCTACCTCGTTCTCCGCGCAGGTATCCCTGAGGATGTCAAGTCGAACCTGCGGCGCCCGCTCTCCGGGGCGCTGCAGATCACGATCAAGCAGGCGCGCGAACTCGCGCACGCGCCGCAGCCGAAAAAGTCGAAGCACCCCTCCGAGACGATCATCTACGTCAAAGTCGAGGACACGCCTCGCGCGCGCACCCACCCGGCGCGGCACGACCGCTGGAACGAGGACTTTGAGATCCACGTCGACAAGGCCAACGAGTGCGAGGTCACGATCTACGACAAGGTCCCTGGTGAGGGCGCGCCCGTCCCGATCGGCATGCTCTGGCTTCGCCTGAGCGACATCGTCGAGGAGCTCCGCCGCAAGAAGATGGGCGCCGAGGCCGGTCCCGGGTGGGTCACCGCCGCGCGCGTCGCGCAGGGCAGCGGCGGGAGCGGCTCCCTCCCCGGCGGCGCGGGTGCGGCGGGAGACGTTCCAGTCGGTGGCCTCAACCGCGAGCAGAGCCTCGCGGGGACGTTCGGCGCCGGTGCGGGCGGGAAGGGCGAGGGAATCGACGCGTGGTTCGCGGTCGAGCCGGAGGGCGCGATCCAGCTGCACCTCGACTTCGGTACGTTGCCTTCTCACCAGTTCCAGAACGTTACAAAAGCGCCTCACTAACGCTCGCCTGCGCCCGCAGTCAAGTCGAATGTCCGCAAGCGCCCGTACGACGCCGGCGGGCTCGGCCGCCAGGGCGCCGTCCGCAAGCGCAAGGACTCGATTCATGAGCAGAACGGGCACAAGTTCGTCCAAAAGCAGTTCTATACGGTCGTGCTGTGTGCGCTCTGCGGCGAGTTCCTCCTCAAGGGCGCGGGTATGCAGTGCGAGGACTGCAAGTACGCGTGCCACGCCAAATGCTACCAGAAGGTCGTCACAAAGTGCATCTCGAAGAGCAATACGGACGCCGTGCGTATTTCATCTCTCTCTTGAGCTGCGGCGGGTGGAGCTCACCCCCCGCTCGCGATATGCGCGCCCACAGGACAAGGACGAGGAGACGATCAACCACCGCATCCCGCACCGCTTCGAGCCCATCACCAACATCTCGCCCAACTGGTGCTGCCACTGTGGTCTTGTCCTCCCGCTTGGGCGGAAACAGGCGCGCAAGTGCCACGGTGCGTCCCCCCTTTCGCCCTCTCACTCGCCGTGCTTACCTCTCCCGCACGCGCAGAGTGCGGCGTGACGGCGCACACCGACTGCATGCACCTCGTCCCTGACTTTTGCGGCATGTCGATGGAGATGGCCAACAAGCTCCTCTCGGACATCAAGTCGATCAACAGCAGCCGCCGTGCAGGCGCGACGCGGCAGACTGCGCGCCCCGCCCCGCCCGTGCAGACGCAGACGCAGACGCAGGAGGCGCACGGCGCGCATCCATACGCCCCGCAGGCGCAGCAGGACCAGCTTGCAGGCGAGGTCGGCCGACTCGACCTCGTTGGCGGCCCCGCGGAGCAGCAGCCGTACGCACCCACGCCGGTGCAGCGCGTCCCTGTCCCGCAGCTCGACGCGTACGGCGGTGCCGCTCCCGCGCCGCAGCAGCCCGCTGTGCCCGCCCAGCCGCAAGGCGCGCCGCAGGTCACGGCGCCGCCGCGGTACTCGTCCGCGTCGACGGTCTCGTCCTTCGGGAACGACGCGCGCGACTCGATCGGGTCGCTCATCGGCGGATACACAAGCGACGGCAGCGGGCGGACGCAGCAACCGGCGCCGCCGGCGCAGCAGCCGCCGACGTTCCAGCCGTACAAGCAAGCTGCGCCGCCCGTCTCGCAGCCGACATACCAGCAGCCTCCTCCATCCGTGCAGCAGCCGTACCCGCCTGCGGTCGCCGCGCCGCAGCCGTACCCTCAGCAGCCTGCCGTCCCTCCCCCTCCGCAGCAGCAGCAGCCGTACCCTCCTCGCTTCCAGCCGCAGCAACCGCAGAGCCAGCTTTACGCACCTGCGTCCGCAACCCCCGCGCGCATTCCCCCTCAGCAGCACGTCGCGCCGCCGCAGCTGCCCGTCGCCCCGCAGGTGCCGTACCCGCCGACGCCGCAGGGCTACCCCCAGCAGCAGGCTGCGCGTCCGCCCGCGCCGCAGCAGCAGCAGGTCGTTCCCGCGCCCGTCGCGCAGCTGCCCGCTGCCCAGCAGCAGCAGCAGACGATCTCGCCGGCGGCGTCGGTGCGACAGCGGCGGATCGGGCTTGACGACTTCAACTTCCTCGCCGTGCTCGGCAAGGGCAACTTTGGCAAGGTCATGCTCGCCGAGGAGAAGAAGTCGGCGCAGCTGTACGCGATAAAGGTGCTCAAGAAAGAGTTCATCATCGAGAACGACGAGGTGGAGTCCACGAAGTCGGAGAAGCGGGTGTTCCTCGCGGCGGCGCGGGAGCGGCACCCGTTCCTCCTCGGGCTCCACTCGTGCTTCCAGACCGAGACGCGCATCTACTTTGTTATGGAGTACGTCTCGGGCGGCGACCTCATGCTGCACATCCAGCGCGAGCAGTTCACGCCGCGACGCGCCAAGTTCTACGCTGCCGAGGTCCTCCTCGCGCTCGAGTACTTCCACAAGCAGGGCATCGTGTACCGCGACCTCAAGCTCGACAACATCCTCCTCACGCTCGACGGGCACATCAAGGTTGCCGACTACGGTCTCTGCAAGGAGGACATGTGGTTCGGCAAGACGACGTCGACGTTCTGCGGCACGCCCGAGTTCATGGCGCCGGAGATCATCCTCGAACAGCGCTACGGCCGCGCGGTCGATTGGTGGGCGTTTGGCGTCCTCATCTACGAGATGCTCCTCGGCCAGTCGCCCTTCCGCGGCGACGACGAGGACGAGATCTTTGACGCGATCCTGGAGGACGAGCCGCTGTACCCGATCCACATGCCCAAGGACTCGGTATCGATCCTGACCAAGGTGCGTGTACTGTCCCTCGTCGGTGTTGCTCTCTTCGCTGACCATGCCCTGTTCGCAGCTCCTGACCAAGG
The DNA here is from genome assembly GCA_028828645.1 of Rhodotorula sp. PL61-2. NCBI lineage: Eukaryota > Fungi > Basidiomycota > Microbotryomycetes > Sporidiobolales > Sporidiobolaceae > Rhodotorula > Rhodotorula sp. PL61-2. The sequence continues at coordinate 175,623 of JAPZQE010000016.1, forward strand.
ACCCCGCCCGCCGCCTCGGCGCTAGCGAAGCCGACGCGGCCGAGATCAAGGCGCATACGTTCTTTGCGGGGACCAACTGGGACGACGTCTTCCACAAGCGCATCCCGAGTCCGTTCTACCCGGCAATTGTGCGCATCTATCACTCCCCTCCCGAGTGAGCGAGCGCTGACCTGCCCTTCCCCCCTTGCGCGCCCGCAGTCGTCCGCGACCGATACCGGAAATTTCGACGCTGAATTCACGTCCGAGCAACCCACCCTCACGCCGGTCCATAGCACCCTCTCCACGCAGGACCAGCAGGAGTTCGCCGGCTTCAGCTGGACCGCCCAGTGGGCATCAGCTGTCTAGTGGCGCTGCGTTCGACGAGGACTCCTGCACGAGGGCGGAGCTCGTCGACTGCAGCGGTGTCCACTCGACTTCTAGGAGTTCCAGAGCAGTGCGATGCAGGGCGTGTTGTGCAAGGCCGATGGTTGTTCATGTTGCGCTGGCTTCGCATTTTGTGCTTCAGGCCGTGGGAGTCCTTTGCATCGTTTCGCGGCTTCTTTCGCTTTCTTACCTGCTCCGTCAGCTTTGAGCCCCTGCTTCAAACTGATGTTGCTGTGCTGTAAGTTACCTACAGTACGCTTCGCCACCGGCTGTGCTCATTGCTGTTCCCGTCTTTGCCAAGGCCATCCTCCTGGCCTCCTCTCCGGACCTTCCGCGGGGTCGCCGCCATCGCCCCTGTCCCGCCCTTTCGTTCTCGTCCTTCTTGCTTCTTCCTGATTCCTGCACGTCGAGACGAATGTCCCGCCGCAACTCCACCTCATCCACCTCGAGCGACGACTCGCGCTCGTCGCTCTCCTCTGATGGAGCAGCCGTGCGCCGCACCTCCTCCCGCACGAGGACGGCAATTCCGCCTCAGCCACGCTACGACGACGGCGGCAGCGACTCGACCTCGAGCGGGACGGACGACGCCCTCGCGGCTACAGAAGCAGCGTATGCGGACGAGCGCAAGGCGCGCAAGGCGAGGCAGGCGGTGAGGCGTGGGAGGGCGGTGCAGCGCGGCCAGGAGGATAAGCCCGTGAGGGTCATGCGCAGCCTCGGGCTTAACAAGACGCCGATGCGCAAGCTGCTTGTGCGTTCCGCTTGTCCTCGCTGTTCTCAGGTGCGATTCGCTGACCTTTCCTACACCTTGTCCTGCCGAATCGCCGCGTGCAGGGCGACCAGCCGCAGGACAGCGACGATGCAGAAGCGCTCCTCGACCAGCAGAACCGCGCCAACGCCGCCGACCCCGAGAAGCAGGCCAACGCTGTCCTCTTCTCCCGCAAGTCGTCGCTCGCCCGCGCCTCGCCCGTCCGTAAGGTATATATCGCGGCTGTTGCGCTTACCCTCGTTGTGCTTGTCGTCGTTGGAACCCTCCTGGGCGTGGCGTACGTCAAGCGGAAGGAGGCGGACGAGGCCGCGGTGGCGGACGGGAGCCAAGCGGCGGAAGACAAGGCGGCGCTGGAGGCTGCGGGGCAGAGCCTGCAGAGCGCGCTCGGGATGACTTCGGCCGCACACGGAGGTACCGCGACGACAGCGCATACGACTGCCCCGACGGCGACTAAGCCGATCGACGTCTCGCTTCCGAGCCCGACGGGCGTGCTGCAGCGCTTCCCAGAGCTGCAGGAACTGTTTGTCGGTAACCGCGAGTGGAGGAACGAGACGATCTCGGAGGACCCGGAGCTGATCCCGGAGCTGGCGGAGGGGCAGCACCCCAAGGTGCGTGCTGCGCTCTCCCTTCTCCCGTCCTAGCGACGATGACGACCCTTGAGAATACCTGTGGATTTGTGCGCTGACCCTTGCTGACGCTCTCAACATCCGCAGTTCGCCTACATCGGCTGCGCTGACTCGCGCGTCCCCGAGACGACCGTCCTCGACGCCAAGCCGGGCGAGCTCTTCGTTGTGCGTCTGCACCGGTCCTGAAAACGCAACCTAGCTCATGCAACCGCTCCCTTGCAGACCCGCAATGTCGGGAACCAGTACCTCATTGACGACCTGAGCAGCGAGACGGTCATGAGCTACGCGATCGCACATCTCGGCGTGCAGCACATCGTTGTCATGGGTGCGTTGCCCTCCCCCACCTGAAGGGCACCCTACTGACGGTAGGCCGAGCAGGCCACACTGAGTGCGGCGCCGTGCAGGCTGCAATCGCGAATCCGAGCGAAGAGGTGCTCACCAACATGGACGAGACGCGGATTGACGTACGTCCTCCCCCTCGCACTTTACCGCCCGGCTGACCCCGCCTGAACGTAGACCTGGATCCGCCCTATACGCTCGCTCTACGCATCCTCGAATCGGAGCGAGATTGTCGATTTCCGCGAGGCGCACAAAGACAAGGACAAGGTCGAGGGGAAGGACGTAAGCGACGAGGTGTGGCGGTGCGTCCTTGTCTTGCTTCTTGCGAGTAAAAGATAGGCTGACGAAGGATGCAGGGCGCTCGTTGAGGAGAATGTCAAGCTGAATGTGCAGCGCATCGCGGCAGACTCGAGCGTGCAGAAGGTGCGCTCCCCTACCGCTCTGAGCGCTCCGCTTCATTCACACGGGCTATTTGAATATAGGTATGGAGCGAGTGGCGCAGCGGCGGTCACGCCTCGTCCGCTACATCCGCCGCAGCAAACGCCGCCGCGACGAACGCGCCGGACCATCGTCCGTCCCGCTCCTCATGTCACCTCGCGCCCTCACTGACTTTGTCCATCTCTCAGGTCTCACGAAGCGCGCCTCGGGCGCACCCGTCGAGCTCTGGTGCATCGCTTCGCCATTTGTCACGGGGACCGGGTTGAGAGGGGACCTTCCCAAGTTAGCCTATGCGGCTCACTGACCTCTCCTCTCTCCGTTTCACCCTCTTCCTCACCTCTCCCCTCCATGCGTGTTCGATCCCTATCCTCCAGGGTGCACGGCTGGGTCTACGACATCTCGACAGGCCTCGTCGCCGATCTGGTGCGTCGTGATTGCGCGCCTCCCGCTCTTCAACCTCTGTTCGAGCTTTCTCTAGAGGCAGAACTGAAGCTACATTGGTTGGACTTGCGCAGGGCGTCTCTGTTGGTCCGAGCTAGCTGGACAATCGCCAAAAGGGCAGTAGCTGGAGCGAAGAGCGGAGCGGCGGGAATCGGTTGCACGGTATGTATCGCAGGACATTTTTTCGTGCAGTCGCCACTCTGTCTGGAAAGTACAGTATTTGCGCACGATGGGAGAACGAGAGGTTGTGCTCGTCGCAGTCGAGGCTGTGGGCGAGTTCGCGATTCCTCGTTCTGGTTCCAGCTGTCTCTTCTGACTTCCCCCTACCGCTGCCGCATATGAATTGCTTTCTGAGCATAAGGAGCAGGATCAAGAGCTGCGATAGAGCGGAAGGAGCGACGGCTGCGAGAGGCAGACGAGTTGGTCAAGTCTCTTTTGGCATGCGTCGAGTGCGGTGGGACTGCGTATGAAGACGCACCAGGCGATAGATGATGCGTCGGCCAGGCTTGCTTGCGAGCGTTGCGACAGTTCTCACGACGTGAGCGAGTTCCCCCTTCCCGCCGACGCTCTCGATCGCCTCTCTGCGGTTCCTCGCTCTCGCCAGACGCAATCTGCAAGGTCGCCAGCCACTCGCACACACACAAGAGCATTCAGCGAAATCCGCACCCCCGCACAACACCCGCACACGCGCGCCCCGTCCTCATCTCGCTCCCCTCGTCATCTCCACCCGGCCCGCCCTCGTCGCACCACCACCGCCTAGAGCACGCCCCGCCGCGATGCTGCCCAACCGCCAGAAGGTCGACATCAGCGTGCGTCCCTCTCCCCCGCTCTTCCACCGCGTGCACCGTTCCTCCCCCGCTCGGCGAGCTGACGGCGGTCACGTTGCACCGCATGCACTCGCTCCTTACTCCTCTCCTCGCGACATACGCTGGGAACAGTCCTTCTCGGAGCAGGAGAAGGAGCTCTTTCAAAAGTACGGCAAGGTCCCCGCTCACAAGAACCTCCTCGCCAACAAGCTCAAGGTGCGTTCTCCCCTTCCGCGTCCCCGCTCGTTCGCACTAGCGCATCAGGCTCATTTCCACCCGCCCGCCCGCAGGAGCGCAAGTACTTCGATTCGGGCGACTACGCCATGTCCAAGGCGGGCGTCTCGCCCCCTCAGTCAGTCGGCACCGCCATCCCCTCTCCCGCCGACATCCCGCACGCACAGCCGCCCGCTCAGCAGGGCGGCTCTGCCTCGGGCGCGATCGGCATCCCCGGCGCGTCGACGAGCCCCGGCAGCGGCGGCGGAGGATCGTACGGCTCGAGCGGCTCGCCGGGCAGCCCTTCGAGCGGCGTAGGCGTTGGCGTCAGCCCCGGCAAGGGCGACCCCGTTTTTGGCAGCCCGAGCAAGGAGCCCATCTCCCAAATGCACCCGCACTGAGTGCGCTCATGGGTAGGAGCATCGTCGTTGCCGGGAGGGGAAGGGGGGAGTGCGCTTGATTGAGCCGAAGGTGGGGCGCGTCGAGGGGAGGGATACACGCCCCAGGAGGGTTTCTTTTTGCCTCGTTCTGCCGTCTCCGACAACCACGTCTCTATCGTCCATGGTCCGGTCCTCCTCTAGGTCGCTCGCCGTCGGTTGGTTGGTGGCCGTCGTCGCTTGGTCGCCGCGTTCCCCCTTGACTTCCTCCCACAAGCTCAGTCCGCCGGTCCTGCGCATCCTCTCTCACCGTACTGTACACAGCATAGCCGCCTTCTCCTCGTCGTAGCCTCCCCTCTCTGTAACGCTGTCGGAGGGTTGCTTGTCTCCGCGGAGAAGAGATGAGCTTGGGCGAGCTCGACGCGGAGAGATCGCGGCCCGCTCGCCCTCGCCCCGCCACGCCTCGCGCCAGCTCCGTGCGAGAGACTCCAGAGCCGCCATGTCCGCCATCGCCACCGTCACGTCGACGTCCTCGGCCGCGCAGGCGCCTCCGCCGCTGTGGAAGCCCGCGTCCGTCGCCCCTCGCGTGCTCCCCGCCCTGCCCGCGCCGGAGGACCTCCCCGTCGCCCAGGCGCAGTGCGACAAGGCGCTCGGCGCGCTCCTCAAGCACGTCGAGAAGGTCCAGCAGAAGCGCGAGAACGAGGACCTCCTCGGCGAGCAGGACGAGAAGGTCTTTTTGGTCGTGGGGCTCAAGAAGGCCCCCAAGCGCGAGGTGCACAAGCCCGTCCGGATGTGCGCTGCGCTCTCTCCCTCTCCTGCGACCTGGTGGCGCGCCCACGGGCGAGGACACCGGGACTGACACCTCGCTCATCTCCCGTGTGCACAGCCCGGTCCCGCACCCTGTCTTGAACCCGCGCGTGCAGCCCGTGACGCTCTTCGTCAAGGATCCGCAGCGATTTTACAAGGATCTGCTCGTCGAGCTCAAGATCGGGTTCATCGCGCGCGTCGTCGGGCTCGACAAGCTCCGCACCAAGCACAAGACGTTCGAGGCCAAGAGGCAGCTGCTCAAGGAGGGAGAGCTCTTCCTCGTGGATGACAGGGTCACGGTCGAGGTGGGCAAGTGCTTGGGCAAGATGTGGCGCGACGCGAAGAAGTGCGTTTCCCCTGTTGCTCCCTCCTGGTGGTTCGGTATTGACCGTTCCGCTTCCCGTGCGCAGGCAGCCCATCCCCGTCTCGCTCCAGCGCAAGGACCTCAAGGCGGAGCTCGAGCGCGCGGTCGCGTCGACGTACATGAACGTCACGACCGGCACCTCCCTGTGCGCCTCGCCTCCTCTCTCCTTCGCACCATCCCTGACCCCTTGTCCACGCAGGTCCATCAAGCTCGGCTCGTCCACCACGCACACCGCCGCCCAGCTCTCGGAGAACCTGCGCGCGGTCCTCCCGCACGTCGCCGTGCGGATCCCGCAGGCGCCGAGCTCGTTCACCAATGTCCAGAGCCTGCACCTCAAGACTTCGACGTCCGTCTCGCTCCCGGTCTACAACGCCTCGCTCGAGGGCCGGTTCGAGGCTGCGCCGGAGAGCGCAGAGGAGGTTGCTGCGAGGGAGGCGGCCAAGGCGAGGAAGGAGAAGGAGCGCAAGGAGCGCGAGGAGCGCGATGCGGCCAAGGAGAAGAGGAGGCTTGAGCGCGCGGCGACGAAGGAGGGGAAGGGCCGGGCAGAGAAGCGCGAGAGGGAGGACGACGACGCTGAGGCGGAGGGTGCCAAGGCACCGGAGGAGACGGTTGAGGAGAAGGACGAGGCGACGAAGGAGCCCAAGGCGAAGAAGTCCAAGAAGGACGCGACGGCGGCGACGCCGAAGGCGGACAAGGCCGCCAAGCCGAAAAAGGCGGCAGGCAAGAAGGTCAAGGCATGATCTGATTGCCCGCTCGCCCTTCCTCCCCGCACCGCTTCCCTCTCTCGTGTCCTTGTCTCGGTCGTTCCTCGCAGGTCCTGTACTCCTTCTTCCGCGGCTTCCCTTGTTGTGCAACACGCTCTTTCCGCATCGCCTGCGCCGGGACAGAGCAGAGATGGATGACACGCCGAAATGCAGATTGCAACACGCTCTCCTTGGCTTCGCCTCGCTTTTTCCCCTCTTCTTGCCCCAGCGATATTCACAGCCGCGCCTTCTTGACGCGCCACGCCGACTGCGGGAGCGCTGCGTCATATCAGATGCGTCAGCACTCGCGCGCAGCCAGAGCAGAAAGAGGGGAGACAGAGAACGCACCCTGCAGCTTCCTCCCGACCGGCCCAACGAACCGCCACAGCAGCGCCGCGCCGATCGCGATGCACACACTGCTAACGACGTAGTACCCGTCGCGCTCGGTCCTGCACTCGCCGCCGAGCTCCGCGCACGCGGCCTTGCCGTGGTCCGAGACGCACTCTGCGCTGCGGACGAGGATGTCGCCCGCGGCTGAGGTCGCCGAGGGGACGTGGCAGACGGCGACCGAGAGGGCGTCGATGCCCTTCAGGACGAAAAACTTGGGCCAGGTCCCGCCCAGATTCGAGACCGTGTTGAGGAGCTGCAGCAAGGTCGCACGGGTGAGAAGGGGGTGCGAGGAGAGCGGAGGAAGGGAGAGAGGTACCGTCATGTACGTCCCGCCGATCAGCGGGTCGGCGATTTGCGTGTGGAACGCCGAGATGCCGACGAACTGGACGGTACTGCGAGAGCGCAAGCTCAGGTCAATGCCTTGCATTCGATGGCAGGATTGTCTATGCGCTTCCGCGTGGAGGAGCGGAATGCGGGAGACGACGTACCTCGAGAAGCTGCTCCCAACCGTGCATGCGACGACGAGCAAAAAGTACCACGTCCCGATCTCCCCCTGGGGGAAATTGGAGATGAGGAGCATGCTGATCACGGCCCAGCCGAGCCTCGTCCACATCGCCGTCATCCACGGCCTGAGGGGCTTGTCGCCTTTGCTCCACTTGGCGGCGAGGTACCCGAACAGGATCTGGAACGGAAAGTCGATAAGGACCGCGAGCGCGAGGTCCTCCTTCTTGAGCCCCTTTTCAAGCAGCTTGAGCGACGTCGCGGCGTCGTTGGCGGCCGTGCCGAGCTTCGTGACGAGGTGGACAAGGATGAACTTCTGGACGTCTGTGCTTGCGAGGGAGGTGAGCCGGGAAAGGGAAGGGGAAGTGGAGACGCACGCTTGAGCTTGCAGATGTCGCGCATGATCGAGTAGACCTTCTTGAGATCCATGTCCTCCTCGTCCTCAGCCGTGACCGCGTCCTGCATGCAGGGCCAGCCCTCGTAAGCATCTCGTTTTGCCGGATTTGGCCCGCGAACAACAGCGCGGCTACGCACCTCAGGCTGGAAGAAAGCGAGGTATCCAGTCACGACGATGAAGGCGACGGCCCAGAAGTGGAGGTACCCGCTCAGGGAGACGAGCGGATAGTCGAGCGGCGTCGAGCGGAAGTATTTGTTGCTGCAGCCGCCCCCACTGCGTCAGTCTCGCTTCCTGGCACGAGAAGGCAGAGACGCACCTGAACTCGACGGAATTGAATGCGAGGAAGACGGTGAAAGAGAGGAAGTAGCCCGTGTTGAGGCCGATGGTTTGTGCGGTCGAGGCGTAGGAGAGGTTCTCTTTCGAGAGGAGCGTGAGGGCCCAGCCTGCTCACCGTGGGGATCAGTATGACTGGAAGGCCGCGAGACCGACAATCACGGAAGCTTACCGTCGACAGCGATGTCTGGGAGAACGCAAGGTGTGCACAGGAAGCAGGTCAGTCTGCATCCACATAGCGTGTACGCACGCTTCCAGGAATCAAGACGCACCCTGCGTCGCCGCAAAGAAGACCAGGGTGAAGAACAACGCAGTGAGGACGTTGACGTTCGGCTCATCCTGTCAACGGGGAAGTCAGGGCTGAGAGAAAGGGAAAACGCGGCAGGAGCGAGTACGCACGACCTCCATCATCTGCTGGACGTTGCTGCCGAGCCACCAGAACATGAGGCCAACGATAGTCTGGATGGGGACGATCCAGCTCTTGCGGCGGCCGAGTTTAGGGCTGAAGATAGAATCGACGACGGGGGACCAGAGGAGCTTGAGCGAATAGGGGTAGGTGCAGAGAGTGAAGATGCCGATCTGAGAATAGGAAAGCTTGGCGCGGAGGAGGAAGGGGATGGACCCAAACGCGAGGCCGACGGGGATGCCCTGCAGGAGGTCTGCGTTACGAGGAGGCGAAGGGGTTCAGTCTCGACAGCGCTCGTTCGGGGGATCGCGCTTATCGGAAATAGAGGAGCGTACAGAGGGCCACAAGGAGCGCGAGCGCGCGCTTATCCCGCGCCGACAGCGGTCCGCCCTCGTCCTCCGCCTCGCGACCCGACCCTCCTGCGAGCTTGCCCGTGGCCAGAGAGATGCGCTCGTCCGAGTTTGGTGCACCGTTCTCCACGAGCTCGAGGACGTCGTGGAGGTTCTTGTCCCTCGGAGCAGTGCGCTGGAGCATCGAGTCGCGGGCAGACGTGGTGCTCGTCGACGACGACGCGGCGAGCGGGATCTGGCTCGCGGGGGGATGTGCGGCTGGCTCCGCAGGCATTGCTGCAGGAGATAGCGCAGCTCTAACGCGAGCTCGAGCTCGTCCAGCGAGGAGCGAGGGCAGCGGGAGGAGCGAGGACCGGAGACGCGGGGCGGTGCAGCTCTCGCTCGCCCCCTGCCGCCTGCACGTGACTCGGAGATGGCGCAGGTCGACTTCAGCTACCTCCAGGCGCAGCTCCAGCAGGACTCGGACCTCAGGGAACGCGTCCGCGACGCAGTCCGCGACGTCGAGCAGGCAGAGCGCGCAGCCCTCGCCGTCCTGTCGCGCGTCCACTCGCACAGGCAGGACCAGAGTCAGTCCCGCCCTCACCGTACCATCCCTGCGACCCGCCCACTGACCTCGAACTGGCCCTCGGGGTGGTGCGACGCCGTGCAGTCCCCTCGCTCCTCGCCTCGCTCGACCCGACGCTTCCGGCACTCCGGAGCGCGCTCGGCAGGCTCGCAGAGCTCATCCCGCCGCAGCAGTACTACCGCTACAACGACTCGTTCACCCGTGCCATCCAGCAGGCGAGCTACATCGTCGTCCTCCGCGTATTCCTCGACCGCGAGGACGTCCCCACCAAGCCCGAGGTCGCAGAGCAGCTCGGCAGTGCGCCATTCCCTTCTCTACTGGACTTGAACCTATTTCCGCTCACTCCGTAGCCGACACAGTCCAGGAGGAGTGGAAGGACCACTTCTTCCTTTCGACGGAAGAGTACCTTCACAGCCTCATCTCGCTCGTCAACGAGCTTGTGCGTCCGTCCTCCCACCCTCAAGGTACCCTCCTGACATCACCAATCACCTCGTAGTCCCGCCTCGCCGTCAACCGCGTCACCCTCGGGGACTACCAGGCGCCAGTGCAGTACTCGCGGTCCGTCCTTTCCCTCCTTTCCTCCTGCTCCTCACTGATCCCTCCTATATCGGGCAGCTTTGCCAAGGAGCTCTCGTGCGTCCCCTCCCGTCCCCTCAAGGAGCTCTACGGTAATGATTGAAGAGAGCGCACGCAGCAACGCCTTCGGCCTTCTTAACCTCAAGAACGACTCTCTCCGCAAGCGCTTCGACAGCATCAAGTACGACGTCAAGCGTCTTGAAGAGGGTGCGTCCTCCTGCCCTTACTTCCCCTTCTCCTCCCTCTCGCAGCGGCCCTTCCTTGCCTTGTGAGCGGAGCGCGGGCTGACGCCCCGGCCCCCCGCGCAGTGGTGTACGACCTCTCCCTCCGCGGGCTCCTCCCCTCGTCCACACCCACCTCCTCCGGCGCACCCACAGCGCAGGAGGACGGCCCCGCACCGGCGAAGAAGCAGAAGACGGAGGCTGGCGCAGGCGGGGAAGGCGAGGCGATGAAGGTTGAGTCTTGAGGCGAAAACGGGCGGAAGAAGCTTGACGGGGAGTGAGAATGGCTACGTGGGGGAAAGGGAGAAGGAGGGAGGAAAATGTATCTACGCCTGTATGACCTCGTTTTCGCCTTCCCTGCCCGTGTGCAGTGCATCGTCTCTTCCTCTCGACTGCTACTTCCCTCAATCCATCCCGTACTGAGCGCTCTCTTGTGCACGATTATCTGCGCTAGGAGGCGAGGCATGCCTCGCTTGCCTGGTAAAGGCTCGCGAGCCGCGCGTTGCCAGGGGGAGACAAGTGCCTGTTTCGCCTCTTTGGCGGGCGTTATAGGCGTTTCTCGGTATGGCGTGTACATTGCCAACAGCGCTTCCTGCGGCGCGTACTCAGCTGAACGGAACGGGCACCGGATCGGAGTTAGGGAGAGCACAGGATGGAGGGAGGTGAGCTTTGAAGTCGGCAGAAAGGCGCTGCGGGTACTGCGCCGCTCTCTTCGTAGAAAGAGCAGCTTAGAGAGCAGATCACAGGCGCTGCGAAGAGAGCGGTGCAGCGTGTGCGCGTCGAGGCGGCGAACCATGATTCGCATCTGGGGCGATAGCCGGTCACGCTGGCCTGCGTAGGTCAGGACTCGAGTCCGCCGTGTGTGTGTGCACGCGCCGTCTGTGATCCGCTAGAAACGTAGTGCGCACGAGCAGAGGGGAGCAGAGGAGGAGGTTCACGAGGTTGGGGAGCTGAAGATGGCACTGATGCACCAATTCATCGCGCACTGCGGTCTCCTGCAGTCATGAGCATCGCCGAGGAGTTCTAAGAAGCAACAGCCGAAGGGTAAAGACGGGGATTAGCAACATGGGTCGACCGAAAGCTAGTTGCGAAGGTCGACCTCCCGCGGCGCTCCTTGCCGCGTACCCCCGCTCGAGCCTCGAAGCGCACAGAAAGCACAGGCACTTTGCGGCACTCACGGCCCATGCGCTCGAGAGCAGGTCAGGTCCTGAAGCCTGACACCGTCGCTTCAGCTCGCGCGACGAGTGCGATCGCGCGTGAGGCAGACCGTCGGTCGAGGCTCGACGCGTGGAGTGAAGATCGCACGAGGCGCGAGCGTGCGCGAGTACGATCTGGACGGCGGAGCAAGCATGTGTCGGGGCGTGCAAGCAGTGCTGCAGGAGAGCAGCAGGGAGGTGAGCCCGGCAAGGTCGCGTGCCGGCCGCGGGAGCTCCTTCTGTCCTGAACTCCTTTCTGCATGCACTGCGAGCGGCCGCTGTTCCCAACCGGGGGCGTCCTGACGTCCCTCGGCCCGCCCCACACGCTACCCGCACCAAGCGCCACCGAAAGCCCGCTTCGCGCAGATCCGAACTTGGAACCCGCCGCGTGTGTGGCAGCCGCCTTGCCAGACGAAGACGGTCCCGAGTCGGACCCGGCGCGCTAAGCCTGAGATGTCCTGGGCCGGGGCGCGCGCGCCGCGCAAGAGCGTTCTCGTAGCGCGTTCAGCGCGGGCTCTGCAGCGCCGTGAGAGAGCTCTGCACCGTGCTCCACCTGCTCCTGGCGATCGCGCGCCGCATCAAGCGCTGTTGGCGGGAACGCTGGCTGCTGCACGCGCGTCGGCTTTCGCCCGAGTCCTGGCGGGAGGGCAACGGATGACGAGGAAGCGGGGAATCCCACTTCGCCCAGCGCGCTTCTCCGCGCGACGGGGGAAGAAACGCCTGACGAGGAAGCGTCCGGGGCCTGGCAGTTAATCGCTGGTCAGACTTTGAGCGGGCGCGGTACACCTGCCTGAAGAGGAAGGGTGGACGACGAGCTCTCGGGGCCCGGGGCCAGCGGCAGGCTCGCTCTCTGCACGGGAGGTCCAGCGCGACCCAGCGAGCCCTCCTTTCGGCCAGAGAGACCAGCTGCAGCTGGACCGACGCGCAAGGAAGGAGCGGGACCGTCAGGGGTGAGAGGAGGTCTCACGGCTCGTTGATGAAAATTGCGGGACGGGCGGCAGGGATTGGCCGCGATCAGATGGAGCGGTCACTCGGTTTCGCCGTCGCAAGCGCGCGTCCCCTGCGAGGGTCGACGGGCACTTGCAGCTGCCCTTCGGTCGCTCCTCCGCCTCTGCTCGCCGCGAGAGCAAGCGTGCGAGCGTGTGCTTCCCTCTGCGCCCATGCCCGCCGACCGCCCTGGCTCGAGCGGCAGCTGCGCAGCGTGGCCTGCCAACCCCGCCTTGAACGCGGGCAGCTCTAGCTCCGCCGACGCTCGCTCGGCGCTCCCCTCGCCGCTCGCACCTTCCGCAAGCGCGTACCCGGGCCAGGGCGTGTCGTACGCCCCGCCGACGCCCGCCCAGGCGTACCACGACCCTCCCGGAGCGGGCAGCGCGCCGTCGCAGGCGTACTCGCACGATCTCCCCCACCCTCACCTCGCGCATCCCGCCCTGGGTCAGCCCGCGCCCGCCTGGCTCGACCGGGCGTCGGTCCACCCCCAGCACGCGATGCATCACGCCCAGCCGCACTCGCACAACCCGTACCCGCCCACCCAGGGCCTCCAGATCGACACCGGACGTCCGCTCTGGCAGGACGACGGCAGGCGCAAGTCGCTCAAGCTCGCAAACGGCGACGACGGCGCGAGCGGTAGCGGTGCAAGTACCGTCCCGCCGCTCGCACACTGGCAGTGGCCTGTAGCGGGAGGAGGGGGAGGCGCGCAGCCCGAGACGAGGAGAGCGTCCGGCGACCAGGGCGGTTACCCTCTTCACCAGCAGCAGCACGGCCAGCACGACGGCATGCTCCCGTCGCCAATCGTCCCCGGCGTGATGGGCCCGTCGTCCTGGCCGCCTGCGCACCTCTCCGGCGCGGGGTCGCACTACTACTCTCCGCTGCCGAACCCGTTCGGTGCCGGGGGTTCCGCTGCGCTCCCGCCGGGCTCAAGCGACGGCCGCCCAGGCTCATCATCCTCGGCGTACCCGACGCCGTACAGCACCCACACGGGCTTGCCGGGGTCGGCGGGCGGCCTCCCGCCGACTTATGTTCCTTACGGCGCGACTGCGTCCGGCGCGCCCGGCGGTTACCTGCCTTATACCCCGACGAGCTCGTCGTTTCCACCGAGCGCGTATACTCCAATGTTCTCGCACACGTCTCCCGCAACCGCAGCCGCAGCCTTCGCATCGTCATCTTCCCACTCGCAGCAGCAGCAACAGTCGCTCGCACACCCTTCCGCCGCCTACTCGCAGCAACCCTACTCCGCGTACCTCCCCACCCCGCGCACGCACTTTCCGCCCACCCCGACCATCCCCCCGCAGGCGACGATCACGTCGTACGGCGCCGTCGGCGCGGCGGGCAGCACCAGCACGACCGACTCGCCGACCTCGCCAACATTCCCCATCGACGCATCTACGCCGTACATACCCGCCAACCCGTCCGCGTCACCCGCGGCGTGCGTCCTAGCCGCTGCAGCGAACCGTACCAAGCTCGGCACGCTCGACCTCACGGGCCACACGCGGACGGGCGATGTCACTGCACGGCGGCCTTCGACGGCGCAGAGCACGCGACGCGCTGTCGACCTCGAGTACGATTGCCAGAACTGCCGGCGCAAGCTCGGGCGGCTGACACTCCGCGGCGGTGCGGTTGAGAAGCCCATCGGCGACAACGCGAGCAAGTACCTGGGCGTGTTCTACTGCACGTCGTGCGTCGCGCCGCCGCCCATGAGCGCGAGCGGCGCTCGCTCGGACAACATCAGCGGGGGCGTGTCGGCCTATTCGGGCGAGGCGACGTACCACGACACGCTTAGCGCTGCCGTCGACCGCTACCAGGGCTTGGATCCGACGAGTGCCGACACGCGTCCGCCGCCTGCCGCGCCTGGGAAGGTCCGCTCGGGTTTCACCGCGCACGCTGCGCTGAGCGGCGGCGCGAGCAAGAAGCGCCGTGCGAGCGTTGCCGACGAGAGCGAGGGCGTCCTCGCATGCGATGTCTGCCGGAGGGACCTCGCGACGGGCACCCTACAGCTCGTCGCGACGGGCGAGGCCGTCGGCGCGACGATAGAGGTCCTTTGCGCACACTGCGAGTCGAGGTACACTCGCTGTTCGGACTGCGGCGGCGGCGGCGGATCGAAAGGGTGCGTCTTCTTGCTCGCCTCCATGGAACGACTCGTACTGATCTCTTATCATCGTGCGCAGCGTCGGCCGCTGGCGCTGCACGCAGATGTTCCCGCCGGGGAGGAGGACATGCATGCTTCTACACACTCGCGTCGGGACCGTCAACGAAATGGACTAGTGCGCCCATTCGTCCTCCTCCTCTCCACCTCGCTGATCTCGTTCTCGCCCGCAGCGACGTATGGCCCATTTCGAGCATCCCCAACGAGCAGCTTCCTGAGCTGCTGGACCTCTGCAAGGATCTCTACTACACCAACCTCCTCGGGACTCTCGGTGTTCCCGACATGCTCGAATCGGTCAGCCCGATCGCGCGCAGCTTTACCGAGGTGGAGAAGCTCTGTGTCGATTCTTGGACGTGCGTCCTCGCCTCTTTCCCTTTTGGAAGTGAAGCGAGACTGATCCGCTCGGCCCGCAGAACTTACGAGCCACTCATCACGGACGACATCGAGGCCGCAACGCAGACGCGGCGGTACCTCGCGCTGCGGTGGGTTCGCCCGTCGTCGCGCAAGAAACGCAGCAAAAAGGGCAGCACGGGCAGCTCGGGCACGAGCGGCGGCGCCGAGGCGGGCGGGCAGTCGAGCCCCGAGGAGGGGAGGCTTGAGCTGTCGAATGGGACGCTTGTTGACAGCCCGAAGAGCGATGTCCCGCTCGTGAGGGAGGGCAAGGTGCTCACGGGGTTCATCATTGCCGAGCTCGACGTGCGTTCTCCTTCCTTCCGTCCGTGCGGCCCCGTGCTGATACCGCCCGCGCAGCTTAATTGGGGTTCTCTCCACGTAGCCATCACGCTTCCGACTGGCGCGGGCGAGTCGTACGACGCGTCGACGCGGCTGATGCAGACGCTCGTCGCGCGCGTGCATGAGGACCTCGCGGCGACGAATGCCCACCGCGTGTCGCTGCAGCTCCCGCTGTACCCGCCGCTCACCGTGGCATGGACGATGCGTGCGTCCTTGCCTTCGCGTTGCAGCGGGAAGAACGAGGCTGACTCTGAACGCGCGCAGATATGACCAAGCGCGACAGCCGGATTATGAGTCGCCTTGAGACGCGGCGCGGGTTTATTCCGCTCGAAGACTGTGTGTTGCGCCCTTTTCCCCTTGCACGACCTCGCTCACGAGTGACCACCTACAGTCCTCGTCAAGTACCCGGAGACGGACGTCAAGCACTTTGCGCCCCATCGCAAGACGTACTTTCCGCCTGAATGTGTGTTCTGGTGTTCGCGTCCTCTGGCTGGAAAAGCGGGCTGACCCCGTATCCGTCGAGCAGTCCTCCGCGGCTGGCAGGTCTACGCCAAACGCCTCACGCAGGACGACCTTCCGCCTTCGAACGCCAGCTCGCTCTCGTCGACCGTCTCTTCCTCGTCCTCAACAAGTCAGCAGCTGCCGCCGCAGGGAGCGAGCGCGCCTTCGAACCTCACGCGCATCCCGACTGCGACAGCGCGGCGCGGCTCACTCCGCTGAGCCCTCCCCCTCCTCGCGCTTTCATATTCACCTCAAGAACAAACGACCCGAGCGAACATACGCTGTTGTACGACTCTAGACCCGCCGCTGTTTCTGCCGCAGCGGACGGATGCATGCCCCTCCCTCCTCTTCCCTCCAGCACTGCGTAATGCTCCTCCGTCTTTACCCACTCGCCTTGTCAGTGACGATCTGTAGCCGGCCCGACAACACTCTTGCTTAGCCTAAAACGCAGCCCGTGGTACATTGGAGCGAGTCGTAGGATGTCCGAGCCGAGCCTCGCGAGCGTGACCTTCGTAAGCAGAAGCCTCGGCGCGTTTGCTCATCCTCCCGCGTACCAGTCGCTCCTCTTGTCCTGCGTACATATGACAGCTTGCTGCGACTCCTATCTGCTCGCAACAGCGGGTCAGGCTGCTCAGCTTTGGCTCAGCTCACGACGCTCGGCAGGATCTGCCCGCGTTCCTCGACCTCCGCCGGACCGCCGCTCCATGTTGCTCAGCGCCGCTCGCCGTCTCCGCCCGCACCCGCCGTCTTTCCCGACGACTTGCCTTTCCTGCGCTGCTTCTGGGTCGATGCATGCGGTTCTTGCTGAAATGCGGGGGCGTCTGAGTGAGCGGATGTGGGGTTGCTGACGACGAGGTGAGGGATGCTGAGGGAGAATCGTGCTGGTCCGGCCTGCACAGAGCGTTGTTCTCTTGCACTCGTGAACCCGCTTCGTAACTTCCCAGTGCGTCCCCTTTTGCGCCAACGTGCAGCACTCCACCCCTCCCCGGATCGCTCACTCCGTTCCGCCGGCTTCCGCCATCTCGCCGACTGCAGCTCTTTCCTTCCTCCCCCACACTCGCACACTTCACGCACGTTATGGCTCAGTTCACGCTCTACAGCCACGCTGGCGGCGTGCGTCTACTTCCTTCTCCCGCCGCAGGCACCCCGCTGACCCCTCTGAGCGCTCACAGCCCAATGGCTGGACCGTTGCATTCCTGCTCAAGGCGCTTGGACTCACGTACGAGACCAAGTTCCTCGCCTTTGACAAGCAGGAGCAGAAAGGCGAGGCGTACCTGAAGATTAACCCGAACGGCCGCATTCCGGCGTATGTCCTCTGCTTTCGCCCTTTCCTCCAGAGCTTGCTCGACCCATCGGCTGCTCCGGCCTGCTGCATTCCTGACATTGCTATACCGCCCCAACCTGCAGCCTTATCGACCACGAGAACAACGACTTTACTGTCTGGGAGTCGAAGGCCATCCTCCTCTACCTCGTCGCCAAGTGTGCGTTCTCCTTGCCGTCAATCAATGCAGTAGAGCTTGCGGTGCCTCGCAGAATTGGGGCTGACACCGCTGCGACCCGCAGATGACAAGGAGAACAAGTTCGGCGTCGGCTCGTCGCCGGAGGAGCAGGCGACGCTTTCGCAATGGCTCTTCTTCCAAGCATCAGGCCAGGGACCATACTATGGCCAGGCGGCTCACTTTAAATGCAAAACGCATTCGTACTACCTGTGCGAAGATCATGCGCTAACCTCGTGCGTCCGCCGCGCAGTGTTCGCGCCGGAGAAGATCCCGTATGGCATTGAGCGCTACTCGAAGGAGGTCGAGCGCGTGCTTAGCGTCCTCGAGTCTGTGCTGTCGAAGCAGGAGTGGCTTGTCGGTGGCAAGCTGACGATTGCCGACATCTCGTTCATCACCTGGGTGCGTCTGGCTCTCTCCCTCGGCTCTTGCTCGCCTTCTATTGCTTTGCTCCATGCGCTTACATATCTCTGCCACGTCACGCAACGTGCAGAACAACTTTGGCATCTATGGGCTTCTCCCCGAGGGCGTCAACGCGGAGGAGCGGTTCCCTTCCGTCGTCGCGTGGCACAAGAAGCTCACCGCGCTGCCGTACGTCGCCGAGGCGCTCAAGGAGCGCGAGGAGGTTATGAAGAATCACTAGACGGAGGCAGTGCGTAGAACCAGGATGCGCGACATGGCAGGTATCGAGGGGGCCCTAGAACGCAAATGTGGGATTGCTTGTTTCGTCGTATTTGGCGTTATCCCTCCACTGCCGCCGCTCAATCGCGCTGCGACGGAAGCATGAGGTTGTGCGGCGTCAGGGAGCAAGGGAAGGAGAGAGTCAACTCTCCTAGTACTTTGGTGAAGTTCGTCTTCTCCTCGCCTCTCCGCCTTGTCAATGCTTCTCCAGGCACTCTTTTGTGCTTTATGCGTGCCTTCGTAGGCTTCTTCCGGAGTGCCAGAATTTCGCGCAACCCGTCGTAGCCGTTTTGCCACGTGTCAGCCCCGGCTGTCCTGCGCTGCCGCCGGAGGTGGAGTGAGGGGAAGCTCGCGCTTGTCCCTCTCGCTCTCGCCCTCCTGCGCTCGATACCTCCGCTTGCTCAGCTTGCTGAACGTGCGTACACTTGCCCCAGCTTTGCGCAGACGCCGCTCACCCTGCCTCACTCCCTTCAGTTCTCATCTCCCCACCCCGCTTCCTCGCCCTTTCCCCGTCGCTGCACTGCACAAGCGGGCTCATCGTCTTCACCAGGTACATCACATATTTCGCATCAATTGGCAATCATGGCGGAGCTCTTCTCTGTCAAGGGCAAGGTCGTCCTTGTCACGGGCGGCGCCAAGGGCGTCGGGTGGGGTGTACGTCTTTTCCTCGAGTCTCCTAGGTCTCCGCTGACACTTGGCACGTCCAGATCACCAATGGCTATCTCAAAGCAGGCGCCGCACGCGTCTACATCGCCTCCCGCGACGAGAAATCGCTCAAGCAGGCTGCGGACGAGTTCAACAAGCAGGGCTACGAGGGCAAGTGCTTCCCGCTGGTCGCCAACTTGGCGACGTACGAGGGCGTGACGAAGCTCGTGGAGGAACTCGAAAAGAGGGAGAAGTGTAAGTCGTTGTCGGGTCGCTTGCCGGGCGCTTGGTAGTTGCGATGGAGCTCGCTCTGACTGGGCCTCATTGCTTGGCGCCTGCTTTTACCAACGATGACAATCTCGTAGGCCTCCACGTCCTCGTCAACAACTCGGGCAACAACTGGGGCGCGCCGTGAGTCTCGCCTCCCGCGACTTGTCTTCCCACTCTCCCATTTCGCAAGTCGCATCTCCACGCTCATGACCGTTTCTTCTACCTTCCACAGCTACGACGAGTTCCCGGACGCAGCATGGGGTGCGTCCCGTTCCTCGGTCCTCTCGGAAGCGAAGCTGACGTGCATGCTGCCTGGCCTGGCAGACCGCGTCCTCACGCTCAACGTGCAGCGCGTCTTCACGCTGACGCAGAAGCTTACGCCGCTTTTGGTCGCAAGCCATGGCAAGAAGGAGGAAGGGCCGTGGGCGGATCCTGGTGCGCCCCCTCTTCTTCCTACTTCCTTTCCACGCCAATGCCCCTTCGCCGTTTGTAGCCCGTGTGATCATGATCGGTTCGGTGGACGGCGTCCGCGTCCCCTCGCTCGAAACGTACTCGTACTCGGCAAGCAAGGCCGCGCTGCACCAGATGACGCGCGTCCTGGCGTTCCACCTTGGGAAGCGCGGCGTGACGGTGAATGCGCTGGCGTGCGGTGCGTCTTTCCGTCTTCTTCGCGCTTCCTGCTCCGCGTCCAGTAGAGCGACTGCTCATCGCATCCAACCTTGCAGGGCCCTTCCAGTCGAAGAGTGCGTCCCTCTCTCCCTTCCTGTTTTCCGCTCAGCCTGACCCTCTCACCTCGCCCGCAGTGATGGCCGCTACGCTCGCCGCCGCCAAGGACCACATCGTCTCGGGCGTGCCGCTGAGCCGCATCGGCGAGCCGGACGACGTCGGCGGGACTTGCGTCTTCCTGAGCTCCAAGGCCGGGAGCTACATCAACGGGTGCGTCTGCCTCCCTTTCTTTTGTGCGCTCCAGAAGGTTGCTGACGGACTGCACAGTGCGATCATCCCGCTTGACGGAGGGTCGCTCGTCTCGGCGAAGCTGTGAACAATCAGGTGTACAAGAAGCTGTGCTGCATTGCGAAGTCTGTATGACCGTAGCCGCCCTTCTCGACAGGACACTGGGGGAGAGGATTGAGCGGTAACCACGGCGAAATAGATGGGAAGCGTGCAGCGATGAGGCCAGCTTTGGGCCCGGTCACAGCCCGCTGCTGATGAGGAGGGGTAGTCACTCATCGCGAAAAGCAGCTGCGAAAGTGGCCAGGGCTCTGTGATTGTACTGCAAGCATTGCGCTTTACGAAACTCCGCAAAGCATTGCTGACGAGGAGTACTCGGCTCTGCTCGACTTCATCTTGACATCGCGATTTCGCCGTTCTCCTTCCGCCGCTCTCGCTCAAGCGCACTCCTGCTTAGCGGCAGCGGAACCCTACAACTGGAACTAGCACCAGGAAGGATGGCCACCCAGCACAGCGCGTCGACGTCGCGCGTGGCGACCTCGTCTTCGTCGGCGCTCGTACCTCCAGCGCGGCTCGTCAGCGATCTCGCCGCCCTGCGCGACCCCGCCCGCGTGTCGGACGACCTCTGGACTGACGCCACAGAAGAGAGCGTCCTCTGGCTCCTCTCGCTCGCGCCGCCTCCCCGCCCGTCCTCGCCGCCGTCCGTCAAGGGCAAGGAGCGCGCCCGCATCGACGACGATGGCGTGGCGCTTGATGAGGATCTCGTGCACTGGTACTGCGGCGCGCGGGGCGCGCAAGCGTGCTGGGAACCTGCGACGTTCTGCGTTCGCCTCCTGGGCATGAAGCGCGTCGAGCAGGTCGGTATTTGGAGGGACTACTTCGAACGGTGCGTACGAGCTCGCCTCTTCACATGTACGAGGGAGAATCCGGTGCTTGATTATTGCATGGCTCCTCGTTTCGCGAGGCTTAATTCACCTCCACCGACGAACGCGTGCTGACCTCGCCCTCCCCTCCGCCTGTAGGCTCATGCAGACCTGCCCAGCCTGCGTCGAAGCGTACCAGCGGGCGAAGAAGGAGTTCCGCGATAAGTGCGTTCGCTCTCGGTTGCTCGCCCGTCATATTCCGTGGACGAAGCTTCGCACCCGCTTTCCCACAGCTAACCTCCTCGCGCCTCCAGCTACCTGCGACTATACAAGCCAGAAAAATCGATCCAGACGTTCACCAAGGGCGTTGAGGCGATCGAGCTGTCGAGCGTGCTGGGCATGTTCGCCGCCGCCGGCTTCGATACTCCCCCCACTACGCCATCCGCCTCGTCGTGGCACCCCTCCCGTTCCGCCCCTCTCGCCTCCGTTCCCCTCGCCGCCGTTCAGAACGTTCTATCGAACCAGATCATGTTCGAGAACGACGACATTCTGGAGATGCTCCTGTCCGGCCTCCCCCTTTCCCAGCCCCTCCCCCTCACGCACACTCCATCCGCCGGCCTTCTCGCCCTCCGACTGCACCAGTCGCGCCTTCTGCGCGAGTTCGCCGACCTACATCTCGCACGCTGCACGAAGCAGCCGTCCTCCCCCGAGTACCGCCAGAAGGGGTTCGGCGCCGTACTCGACTCGCACCTCGGCGTGCTCGCGAGCCGAGATCGCGGCGAGGTTGACGCAGCGACGGGCATCCGCATACTATACACGAGCCAGCGGCGTGACTTCATGGAGGGCATCGCGGCCTGCCTGCGCGTGCTTTCGGGCGAGGCGATCCGCGAGCATCTTGTTCGCCGAGCGAATTCGCTCGCCGCATCGCTTGACGTCGTCCACCTCGTGTGCGCACACCTCGGCGATGCGGGGGACCACCTCGAAGGCGTTCTTGCCGGTTTCAAGATTCTCCTCGAACGTTTGGGCGCACACTTTTGGTCCGCCGGCGACGAAAAATACGAGGAGGTCGTCCTGCACGCGATCCTCGACAACAGCGAGCTACACGACGCATTCGAGACGGACCCGCTCCTCGCGTCTGCGACGACTGGCGCTGACCCGCTCGACTCGCCGTGGCTCGACTGGCTCGCGCCGTTCCTCCTCTCCGTCGCACACTCGCCCACTCTCTTCACGAACTCGCTCGCGCTTGTTGCGTCGACGTTCCTCGACCGGCTGCAGCAGTCGCGCTTCGAGGCGCCCGCGCGCACCCGCGCGCTTCAGGTCGCCCTCGCCCTCCTTACCGACGTCTTTCTCGCGCCTGCCGCCGCTCCCGCGCCCTCTTCCTCCTCCTCTGATCTTGTGGCCGCGCCGCCGCGCTACCCACATGCCGCTACCGCCGCAAAGGTCCTTGACCTGCACGCCGCGACGATCGCCTCGTTCTCCTTCTCGGCAACGTTCCTCGCGCCGAAGTGGGTGCTCGCCGGTGACTCGGCACGCGCGTTCGTGGCGGCCTTGACGAAGCGCGACGGCAAGGCGATCGCTCGCGCGGTGTATCAGCTCGCGACGTTCTCGCAGCAGCACCATGAGCGCGAGCGGCGCGAGCGCAAGCGGCTCCAGCGCGTCGCGGCGGGCGACGAGGCGGCAAAGAAAGAGCGCGAAACGCCGCCCGTACAGCCGCCTCGGATGGTTGCGTTCGCGAAGGCCTTGTGGGACCAGGCATACGCGACCGTGCGCGACGGCGACACGCGCGGCGTGGCGATTCTCGTCCAGGGCGTGGCGGCGACGGCGCAGTTTGAGAAGCTCACAAGCCGGACGTGGGCCGTCAAGGATCTTGTGAGGCCGCAGATGAAGGCCGTCAACGACGCGCTCGTGGCGGTGCGCGACCCCGTCGTCGACCTCCTGATGCAGCTCGCCGACGAACGCACCGACACCCTTCTCGAGTTCCTCGGCCGCTCGAACGTCGTCCAGCACGTCCTCGCGCTGCTGCTCTCGCCCGTCGAGGCCGTGCACAACACGGCGCAGGGGCTCGTCAAGCAGGCGTTCGACGCGACCACCCGCCGCGACGTCTTCCACTGCCTCATGGCCAAGTGGCCCGAGGCAACGCTTCGCGGCCTCGCAACGGCGCTCCAGTTGTTCCAGACGAGCGCCAAGCTTCTCCCTGAGGCGTGCGGCATGGCTAAGCGCCTCGTCCGCTGCTTCTCGGACGTGCTTGACGTCCTCTGCGCCCCGACGGACGGCCTCCTCCGCGACCCCGACTTCGTCCGCCGCGGCCGTGACTACAAGCTGCAGCAGAAGCTCCTCGCGCTGTGGAAGCTCATGGGCGAGGCGCTCGCGCTCCTGTTCAAGCGCACGCCCGAATGGGCAGTCTTCTTCGAGAACGATGAGATGACCGAATGGATGCGCGACGCGATCCTCTTCGGCGTAGACATGCTTGACCAATTCCGCATCCTCGAGACGATCATCTCGGGCCAGTCGCTCGACCGCTTCGCCTCATCCGCCGGCAGCGCTGCCGACCCGGGCTCGCCGACCAAGACGAGCAAGGAGTCGTCCATGGCGGAGGCGATGATCAGCGCGCTCGCTGATCCGCTCGAAGACCTGATCGCCTGGCTCCGCCTCAACGACGAAGACCTCCTCCAGCACGCGTTCGGCCTCGTCGTCCGCATGCTCCAACGCTTTACGCGTTCGCGCCTCGCCCTTCGCGATTCGACGACGGCGAAGCTGCGTCGCATCGCGGACAAACCCGCGGCCGGGACGGCGCAGGAGCGCGAGAAGCGCTCCACAATTCTCCGCGAGGGTGAGCTGCTCCAGCTGCGCGAGGCGCTCGAGGAGAACGACGACGCCGTACGGAGGCGTAAGGATGGTGGTAGGCCTGCCGAGGTCCTCGAGCTCAGTGACGACGACGCCAAGCCCGCTGCGTCGTTGTCTTCCAGCCTTCGCGTCAAGGGCAAGGTCACGACCTCGGCGGGGCCGGTGCAGTCCAAGCTGCCGTTCCCGACCATCCCTGGTCGTGCGCCGCCGTCCTCGTCTTCTGCCGCAGCGGCGAAGAAGGCGCGCCCTGCGCCTGCCGTCCAGGCACGTCCGCGCGGCGTGCCGTGGACGACGTATTCGTCGAAGAAGGCGGACGAGTCCGAGTCCGAGTCGTCCGAGGAGGA
Organism: Rhodotorula sp. PL61-2; assembly: GCA_028828645.1. NCBI lineage: Eukaryota > Fungi > Basidiomycota > Microbotryomycetes > Sporidiobolales > Sporidiobolaceae > Rhodotorula > Rhodotorula sp. PL61-2. The sequence goes on from JAPZQE010000016.1 coordinate 199,307, forward strand.
GGACGTCGTCCGCGGCGCGGATGGCAAGAAGCTCACGGGGCTTGCGCTCCTCGCCAAGGACCAGCAGCCGTCGATCCGCAAAGCTGAGCCGCAAGGCCGGCGGGTCATGATGCTCGGCTTCAACGGCGATAACGGCGGGCGCGCGACGCCAAATGCGCGACCCCGCACCGCAAACGCGCTCAGCGGCCGCTCGCACGAGGACCGTCAGGCGATCCGTGCTGCGCGCCTCCGCTCGGCACAGGACCTCTCGAAACTGCACCGTACGATTCTGCAGTGGGACCCAGCATGCGATGACGACGTCCCGCCCAACGTGCGCCTCCCGGATCGCCTCGCCGAGTCATTCAGGTCGGCGAGCGAGTACTTCGCCTCGTTCGAACCCCTCCTCCTGACCGAGTGCTGGGAGCAGGTGCGGCAGGCGAAGCTCGAGGCGCGCGCGGAGGGGCAGGTCCTCCAGGTGGACATCGCCGGGCGACAGTCCGTCGACGACTTCATCGACATCTTCTGCACGGTCGACCACTCGCAGCTCCGTGACCGGATCTTCTTCGGCGAAACGGACCTCGTGTGGCTCCGCCAGGGGCAGCGTCAGATCTACGCCAAGATCCAGGCTGTCGCACGCAAGCGCGAGCACATGGAGCTTACGATGCGCTGCCACCTCGGCAACGACGTGCACGGCGCGGGGTCAGGCCTTGTCGGCCGCTCCAAGTGGGAGCTGGTCAAACTCGCCAAGTTCGTATCTCCCCCTTATGTCTACCGTTCTTCCTGTCAACTCTCCCGCTTGCCTGCAGCCTCAGCACCGTCCACCGCGAGTACGCCGCGTTGCAGGCGCTCGAGTTCGTCGACCTCTGTGGCGATATCCTCAACCCGCGCCCGCCCCCCGCCCTCCCCGCCGACGCGCGCACCATCGAGAAGCACATGAAGGCGTATAAGGTGAACGAGCCGCAAGCCATCGCAATCCACGGAGCGCTCAGGACCGACGGGTTCAGCCTTATTCAGGGGTGCGTCCTCCGCTCCCGCTCACGTCCTCCCCTCTCTTACTGTCGCTTTCTCCGTACTCACGTCTCGCTTTGCAGCCCGCCCGGAACCGGCAAGACAAGCACGATCGTCGGTCTCGTCGGCGCGTTCGTCGATTCGCGCCCAAAGGTCGCCGCGCCCATCAACGTCGGCCGCCCGACCAACCCGGGCGAGGTGCCGCCCGTCGCCAAGGTCCTCCTCTGTGCGCCTAGTAACGCCGCTGTCGACGAGGTCGCCAAGCGCCTCAAGGAGGGTGTTCGCCTCATGGACGGCTCGCTCTACGTGCCCAAGGTCGTCCGCATCGGCGCCGACTCGGCCATTGACATTGCCGTCAAGGATGTCTTCATCGACGAGCTCGTCGAGAGCGCGTTGAGCGGGACCAAGTCGACGACGGGTTCGTCGGACGCGCAGGCGCGCATGCAGACCATGCGGGCCGAGATCGACTCGCTCCGCGGGGAGCGCGACCTGAAGCGCATGGAGATGGATGCGATTGTCAGCAACGACTACAAGCGCGGCGAGCTCAACCTCGAGCTCAGGAAGATCAAGGGCCGCCTGTTCGAGCTGCAGCAGCAGCTCGACCAGGAGAGGGACAAGGCGCAGCAGTCGCGCCGCTCGATGGACGCCGAGCAGCGCAAGATGCGCCTTAAGATCCTTTCCGAGGCTGACGTTATCTGCTCGACACTCTCGGGCGCGGGCCACGACTACATGGCGCAGCTCCCGTTCGACTTCGAGACTGTCATCATCGATGAGGCCGCCCAGTCGATCGAGCTCAGCTCGCTCATCCCGCTCAAGTACGGCTGCACGCGCTGCATCCTCGTCGGTGGTGCGTCCTGCGTTCATCTCCTGCCAATGCAGAGCTCATCCTCTCTCTCGTATCCGCAGACCCGCTTCAGCTCCCGCCGACTGTCATCTCAAGCGTTGCCGCCCGCGGCGGTTACGACCGCTCGCTCTTCGTTCGGGTCATGCAGCGTGGTCCGCAGGCGGTGCACTTGCTCTCGATCCAGTACCGCATGCACCCGAACATCTCGGCGTTCCCCTCGGCGGCATTCTACCAGTCGCGACTCTCCGACGGACCGGACATGGACAAGAAGACGCTTCAGCCCTGGCACGCCAACGCGCTCTTCCCGCCGTATGCCTTCTACCACATCGAGGGTCAGGAGCAGACGGGCCGGCACCACTCGTACACCAACCCCATCGAGGCGGCCACGGCGCTCGCCATCTACGACCGCCTCAAGCGCGAGTACAGCTCGATCGACTTCGACTACCGCGTCGGCATCGTCACACCCTACAAGGGCCAGGTCGGCGAGCTCAAGCGGCAGTTTCGCCAGCGTTTCGGCGAGGAGATCCTCGCGAAGATCGCGTTCAACACGGTCGACGGCTTCCAAGGCCAGGAGAAGGACATTATCATTCTCTCGTGCGTTCGCGGGGGCACCGCCGACAAGGGCGTTGGTTTCCTCGCCGACACGCGCCGCATGAACGTCGCCCTGACGCGTGCGCGCTCGTCGATCTGGATCCTCGGGGACTCGAACAAGCTCCGCTTCAACCAGTATTGGGGACAACTCGTTGGCGATGCCGAGGCGCGCAGCCTTTTCCGCAAGGTGCGTTCTGCGCTTCCACCTTTCTGCTAAGCGCTGACCCGCTTACCGCCCGCAGGCAGACGTCCACACCTTCCGCGCCTCCTCCTTTGCCCCGCCCGTCGTGCGCTCCGTCCCGACCGCACCCATCGCGGTCGTCAAGTCGCACGCCAAGCCACTCGAGGTCTCCTCCGCGTATGACCCGTCGCTCGGCGCCGCGCATTCGCGCCGCATAGGCCCGAGTCTCGTCGCACCAACGCCGCCGCATGTCGTCCCCGGCTCTGCCAGTGGCAGCAGCGGCGTCAAGCGGCAGAACGGTGCGGAGCCTCCCGGTGGTGCGAAGAAGCCGAAGCTCGAGGACGGCGAGATTGAGGAGCACAAGCCTCCGCTGTCGATGCACGCGATCCCTCGCCGTGCGCCGCCGGGCCCCCCTCGCCAGCCAGGCCCTCCGCCTCCGGCAGGTGCTCCGGCAGGACCGGTAAAGCGGCCGCCGCCTGTCACGGTCGTCAAAAAGAAGGCTCCGCCGTCGTTATTCGTGCCCAAGAAACGCCCGCCGCCGAAATAGATCTACTTCTCGTCGAGTGATACGCTCATCGATATAGCCTCTCGCATAACCCGCATTGCTGCCTCTCTCCCACTGTAGACTCCTTCCGCATGTCACTCTCGCATCCTGCAACTCTGGCTTCGCCTTTGGCCTCTCCCGCACGTGGGTAGCAAGCGCAAGCAATGCGGTTCCTGTGTTCTTATAACAATAACAAGCGAAAAACAGCAACTCCCTACGCTTCGTCCCCCATCGCTTCATCCTCAGGCGCTCCGAGCGACGCCTGCGTCGAGCTCGCTTGCTGCCTCAAGAGCAAGCCGTCCTCCTCGGTCGGCGCGTAATCGAACCTTTCCGCCGAGCGCTGCGGCGCGTCGGGCTTCAGCGAGGGAGCCAAGAAAAGGCGGGAGTTGGGAACGCACCCATGCCCAGAGCAGCATGGATTTGAGCTGCAGGACGTCCGACCGCCAGAGGACCTTGTCCTTCGTCTGCGCGCGGAACTCGTCCGTGACTTTTCGCGCAAGCGAAGGGTGTCAGTGCGCTTGGTCGCCTGCAACACGGGAACGTTCTCGCCGCGTTCACGGGCGGAGAGGGGGAGCGCCCACGCACCCTTCCAGCACCTCGCGACGTTCTCGACACTCACGAAATCGGTCGCGACCTTGATGCAGTCGGCCATGTTGCATACCTGGTGTGCGCACCCGGCGGGGATGAACACGGCCTGCCCGGGACGTTGGTGCACACGGAAGGAGCGGACGCCGTGCGATGCAAGGAGGTGCGAGCGGAGGGACGAGTCGAGGTAGAATTTTTGAGTGTGGATTGGGCTGTAAGGAAGCGGTCAACGCGAGGGAAGGAGGAAGGGGAGGGAGCAAAGACGCACTCGTCGACGCGCTGCCGCGCCTCGTCCGCGTCCTTCCATCCCTCGAGTCGCGCAACGTGCCCGTAAAGAAAGTCACGAATCTGCGCGTAGCTCATCAGCGTGAGAAGCGAGCAACGCAATAAGGGAACGCACCTTGTCAGCATCCTCTGCGCGGTACAGGTCCCAGACAGCAACGCCCGGCCCGCCGTCGGGGGCGTCCGATGCCCAGAGCATAACGTTGACGGCTACATACAAGAGAGAGGATCAGCTAGAGCGCACGGAAATAGAGTGGCGGACGCACCGTCAGCCACGTCCTGCGAGGCGCGGAGGTAGAGAAAGTTAACGTCGGCGCTCACCGCCAAGAACGAAGAACGGGCGAGCGCACCACTGCGGGTGCGAGAGGGATGAGCGACTGCCGCAGGGAAGGTGTACGAGCGTGGACGTACTGTGCAGCTTCGTCGACCCCTTCCCGCCAGGCCCATCCTCCGAGGTCTCGGAGAAGTACCCTGCCCTCCGCAGGTCAGCGCCACATGCTGCGGAAGAAGGGGCGGAACGCACCTTTCGGCCCGAGGTCCGGCGGGTTGGCGTTATGCGGCGTATGCGCCGAGATGTTGAGGACCCCGTCGCGGCGAGTAATAGAGCCGGCGGGGAGGACGGACATGAACTGCGTGCGGGGGAAGCGACGGGAAGAGGATCAGTGACGCGAAGAAGGGCAGGATACGATGGGCGGGAGAGGCACGTACATCATTCCACAGGTCGGGGTACTCGTCCTTAAAGTCCTGGGCCAACGGCCAGTCCTGCACGGGTGAAAGGATGTCATGAATGCTCAGCGCTGCCGGCAACACCTACAGGCAAATGAAGCGGCTCTTCACGCACCTTGATTTTCTCGCTGTCCCACCTGACGTCGCCCTTCTTCCCGAACCCTACGAAGAACTCCCCTACTGTCGTCTCCCTCTCGACCTCCGCACCTCTCGCGGTGAGCCTGTTGCTCCCGACGCGGCAGCGCTGGTGGCCGTACCTCGCGGCGAGGAACGCCGGCGTCCACGAGAGATGCGGGACGTCTGGCGGGGAGAGGTCGACGAGGAGTGGCTCGCCAAGCGCCCACAGCGCGCGGAAGAGCGCCTCCTGCGTTAGGTTGAAGTCCTGCGGCGGGCCGATCGAGGCATAAGGAGGAAGTGCGAAGGACGTCCCGGCGAGCGCACGCGTCGAAGTGAGGAGCGCGGCTTCCGCCTCGCTGAGCACACCGTCACCAGACGCGGGCAGGCGTATGCGCGCGGACGGGTCGCCCTCGACCTCGGCATCCTCGCGCTCGGTCTGGACCGCCTTATCCAATCTCGGCGGGACGACCGCGCCGCTCACGCGCACGTACGGGAGGCCCTCCTCCCTCTCCCCGCTCGGGACGCGGTGCTGCTCCACCCATTGAGTCGGCAGCTCCGCGGGCGGTTCGAGCGGATGCACTTCGCGCCACTGCTGCATCGCGTCGAGCGTGCGCTCGAGCTCGTCCGCACCAATGCGGCACAGCGGGACGAGGTCGGCATGCGCGTGCTGCGCCTTAGTCTTGCAGCGCGTGAGCTTCTCGCGCGCGTTCTGGTTCATCCACACGCCTTCACGCTCACCCGGCAAGAGGGCGAGTGCGTCCGCACACGCGAGGCAGTACTCCCTCCCGCAGGTCGCGCACAGCCAGCTCCCGCACAGGACGGCGGCGTTGCACCCGTCGCAGGTATGCGTCGTGCCGAGCTGTCGGCGGATGCGCGCGCAGCGGTCGCGCCGCGCGTGGGAGAGCTCCGCCGAGAGCGTGGGGACGAGGTGCGCTGCTGCGGCGGACTTGAGCAGCGCGGCGGCTCGGGGGGTGAAGGGCACGTCGAACTCTGTCGGAAAGAGGGGCGCGTCGTCCGCGAGGGTGGAGGAGCGGAAGAACGGGTAGGGAAGTGGCGCGCCCGAGGCCGAGAGCGGGAAAGAGCGGATGCCGAGGAAGGCGCAGATGTGGCCCGTGTAGCGCGAGGTGCACGACTGGCATTTGTTTGCGCGAAGGGCGGCCCAGAGCGGGTGCGACGCCCTGCGCGAGCAGCAGGCGACGTCCTGCAAGACCCATCCGTACTTGCCTGCGGGTGCTCGGCGGTCAGCTATCCCCTCCTGTAGCGAGTCCTCAGTACGTGGAGCAAGTAAGACGCACCCTGCTTGGCGACCTCCAGCTCCTCCGCTTTCACCATCTTAGCCGCGTCCAGCTCCCCGCCCTCTGACGCCGGCGCCCCGGCCGCTTCATCCTCCCCGCCTAACGCCAGCCCACCGGAAGGCTCATCCTCCAGCGCCCGCCCCTTCCCCTTCCCACTCGCCGCTGGTACCCGCGCTGGCGTGTTCGTCGCGAACGCACGCATGCTCAGCTCGTCGACGGGGGCGCTCTCCGCCTCCGCCCCAAGATCGCTCGACGGGCCCGCGACGGCGAGGAGGGGCGCGAGGCCGAGCACCGGCGCCGGCTGCCTGCGCTCCACCGCCTCGTATTCCTCGCCCTCACCGCCCTCCTTCGCCGTGACCCCGATCGGCGTCGCAGCAATCGCAGCAATCGCAGCCGTGCTGCGGCGCGTCCTCCCGAGTGCGACCGCGGGGGGTGCAGGCGCAGTCGCAGGCGGGGCAAGCGCCGGCGAGGCGGGCGCGGTGTTCGACGCGGTGACGGGCACAGGCGGGGAGACGCCGTTCGATGGACCCGCTACGGGCGCCCCGTCGGGCTGGGCGGCGGGCGCAGTAGGCTCGAGCGCGCCGGGCAGCGTCGATGGTGCGGCCTTCGGGCTCGCGCGTGTGCGCCTCGTCGAGGACGAGACGTGCGGTACGTCCGCCGGATCAGTGACGACGGCGCTCGACGCGCCTGAGGTTGGAGGGCCAGTAGCGGCAGCGGCGGTACCGCGCGCCAGCGCGTGCGCGTGCGGGGACAGCGCGCGGCGCTTCGGCGCGGGCTGCTCGTCCTCCTGTTCGTCCTGCCCGCCCTCGTTCGCTGCTGCAGCAGCAGCGGGCGTGCTCGACCTCGTTCTCCGCAGCGGCACTCCGCCCGCGTCCGGCGGCGCAGCAGTGCGGGAGCGCGGCGCACGGTACGCGCTCCCTGTGCTGGCAGGGCTGGAGGAGGGCGGTTCTGAGGTAAAGAAGGAGGGAGAGGACGAGGCGGAGTGAGAGGGCGAGGGAGACGAGCTCGGGAACGAGCGGGTGCGAGAGGAGCGCTTTGGCAAGCCAGCGGAGTCGACATGGGCGGCGGCGCGACGGCCCGTTCGGACGCTCATGTCGCTTCCGCTGTTGACCACGTCTCGCTCGTCTATCTGACCATCCGCATCCGCCACGAAGCTCGAGCTCGAGCTCGGCATGTGCCCCACCTGCCCGCTCCCCAGCTTCTCCCGGCTCATCGTACGTACGAGGCCGGTGGGGGTGAACGGCATGAGCGGTGTGCCACCGTCGATTTGCGTGGCGGCTGAAGACGCGGGAAGCGCGAGAGATTGCGCTGCTCGCGCGTGAGGGCGGGCGCCGTGCGGGACGGCGAGGCCGTTCGCGTAAACGATCGGCGGAGGGGAAGTAGAGGACGAGGAGCTGGGGTCAGAGACAACGGCAATGGGTGCCGGTGGTCCCGCAGAGCTAGGCGCGAACGCGGTTGCGGCTGAGGGAGCGCTGGGCACGGGCAACGCGAACGGGAGGGGCGCGTCGTCCGCCGCGACGCCCGTAGGTAGGCTGTCGGCGTGACGAAGCATCGACTGCGGTGAGGGTGCAGGAGGAGCAGAGTACTTCGTTGCAGGCGGGGCGGGGGCGGGCGACATGGAAGCGACGTCGGGAGTCGCGAGCGTCGGGCAAGTCGAGGGCGGTACGCGACGGAAGGCCGGCCGAGGGCAACGTTTCGCACCTGCGGTCTGTACGTGCCTGCCCCCGGTGTTCACGTCGACCCGCTCGATGTCGCGAAGGAGAGAAGAGGAGGGAAGGCAACAAGGGCACAGCGCGTGCGAGAGTCGCGCAGGTGTGGCCGAGGCGTAGCAATAGCTTTGCTGGTTGTGATCGCCGCTCTATCCCGGCAGCAGAAAGCGGCGGGAGGGTGCCAGCGCGGGAAGAAGCGGCGAGCGACTGATGAAGACGGGTTGACCCTCGCCTCGCCCCTTGCTCTCGCTAGTAACCAACAGTAAGCAGCTGAATATGGCTGCAGACACTCTCCCGACACACCCAGCCCTCGCCCGCTTGGCCCCGCTCCCTCGCTCGCACGCGGTCCGGGTCGCGTCCCACTCGCACATCCGCACGCTTGTCGCCTTCAGCCTGGACCACCTGCGCGTGCGTACTCACTTTCTGCACCCACTGCACCCGCATTGACCCGACCCGCGAGACGGGCGCACGCGCAGCACCCCGACCCCGCCCCGCTCCTCCTGCACTGCCTCCCTCCTCCCTCTCCCTATCCCTCTACCTCCAGCTCGTCCTCCTCCTCCTCTACTGCCAAGTCCCTTGAGTCCAGTGCAGCAAGCCTCGCCAAACTCGTCTCGGTCGCAGAACTCATCAAGCGCGAGTGGCTCCGCATCGAGCCCGGCCCCTCCTCTTCCTCCCCCTCCTCGTCCACCTCCACCGCCGCCGCCCAGCCTACCACCTCGACACCTGCGTCCCTCGAAGTCGGCGCACCTGCACCCGTACCCGCGGTCCCGCGTGCAGGGCTGCATCAGTACACGCGCCTCACGTCGTTCGAGGCGCTCGGGCTCGCGGCGCCGCCCGCACCTGGAGAAGAAGGGGAAGGGGCGGGGCACAGCGCGGAGGAAATCGAGCGCATGCGGCAGGAGCTCGTGCAGATGGAGTGGCTTAGCGGGAGGGCCGGGAAGAAGCGCAGGTGCGGGCCCCTGTCTCTCCCTGAGGCTTGAGAAGGGCAGGTTGAGCTGATTAAGAAATACGCAGGCCACGGAGGAAGCACACGCCGTGCATGATCATTGTCCTGTCCGTTCCGCCACTCGAGGGGCTGTCCCCTTCTTTCACGTGCGTCATCCACAGCGATTCCCTCCCCTTGCGTTCTCTCCTGCAGATTCGCTGATTGCGGATGCTCCCCCCTTTTCGTCACTCATACAGCCACCAGCCACCTGCGCCGCTCAAAGTCGCCAAAAGCAAGAAGCGGCTCTCCGCGACTGCCGAACTCGGCGCCAGCGCAGGGGCAGCGAGCGGCGAGGACGGTCCGGGAGAGGGAAAGAAGAAGCGCCGGCGGCGCAGGCGGAAAGGCGGGGAGAAAGACAATGAGGCTGAGGTGGAGAAGGGCGAGGTGGGCGGGATGGACGTAGATGAGGAGGCGGTGGCTGAGGGCTGACGGACGTGCTCGCTTACCACAGCTGGTCCCCCCCCCCATTCTGGGTCAGCGGACGGCATCGTCTCACGTTGTCTAGCTCTCTACCAATGCTCTATTCCCTGTGCTTGGGTCTTCCGATGCCCACCCCGAGCTCTACCGCGGAGCGAAACCCCCTCCCCCTCACTCGACAACTCGGCCTCCTGTCTCTTGCGGGCTTTCAGCCTTCACCTTAAGCGACGTTACCCGATCTCTTTGGACGCTGCGCTTGTTTTGCTTCAGTCGCTTGGCGGTGCTGTCAGTGCGCTGCGACTGGCGTGCTCTTCTTTCTTCCGCTCAGCGTCCTCAACCTGCCACTCTCTCCCCCTCTTCCGCGACCTTTCGTCGCCGTTTTACTTTCTCCCAACTTCGTCGCCGCTGGCATGCTCCCCCCATACCCACCTCAGCTCCCACCTCTCCCTTTCCAGCCTCTCCCACGCGCTCCCCACACCACTCCTCGTCCCGCGCCGCCTTCGCGCCCACTGAGGAAGCCCAGCTACTTGTGCGGGCTTCTCGACTGCCTTGCCTGAGGGCGCCAATCGATCGCAGCGACGAGAAGGCGCTGGAGAGGCATTGGGACGAGGTGGAGCGCGGGGAGGGGACGAGCGAGGGGTACTCTGGTGCGCCGCGTCCTCCTCGCGCTGTTCTCCCTCTTGCATCTCTGTCCTCCTCCCACGTAAGGGTTGTACCTTGCTCCGATGGCTAACTCCCTTCTCTCCGCGTCTCGTCGCAAGCAGAGCAAGACCGTCTCGCCGCCCTCGAGCATGCGATCCCCCCGCTCGCCTCGACCTGGGTGTCTACCCACGCCCGTTCACTGCGCGGCGAGTCCGCGGCAGGGTACGATGCGCGGTTGCGCACGCTGCTAGGGGAGGTGCAGAGGGAGGTAGTGGAGAGGGAGGCGGAGGTCTGGGAGAGGGAGAGGCGCGTGGAGAGAGGTGCGTTGGGTGGTGCCACACTGGTGTGTCGTGGGGAACTGACGGGTGGAGTGCGGTGCGCGCAGGAAAACTCCATCTGAGCGGGGAGGACACGGAGGCGCTGAAAGGTGCCTTCTCCTCTTTCCCTCTCTTCCCTCACGCCTTTGCGAACTATCCTCTTCGCCGCCTCCTACGTCACAACTCGACAACAGTCTGCTCACTCCCCCGAACTCGCCGCATCTAGACCGCAACACCGCCCTCGCGGGTCTCCTCCTCGCGCAAAAGAAGGAAAAGTACCTCCGGCGGCGATTGGGGCTGCGCCCGGTGCGAGTGCTGCCACAGCAGGAGACGAGGGACGGGATGGAGTGGGGCGTGCCGCTGGATCGAGAGTTGTACCAGAACGAGGGGCTACGCTGGGCGAGGTGAAGCACGTGAAATCGTACCTTCCCCNCCCCCCCCCCCCCCCCCCCCCCCCCCCCCCCGTTACTTCTCCTCATTCGCTCAGATCGGCGCTTGTTCCGCCCGCGCATTCACGCAGCACCTCATTCGCCAAGTTGACCGGCCCGGGAAGCCGCTCTGTGCGCGATGTTGCGTTCTCGCCTGGGTGTTTCCGCTGCGTCGTCCCTCCTCGCCTTCGCTCGGGGGCAGCTTCCGATCGCCAGAGCGCGGCTGCCGACGTTGCTGCGGGGCGAGGCAGCGACGTCGTGATTGCAATCCGGCGCTTCCGCTTGGACGGGCGCGAGGGCGGGGACAAGGCGAAGGTCTCTTGCACCTACGCAATGACCCTTGCGGAGTGGCTCCACCTTGCGCACGAATCGCATCGAGTGGGTTGCTCTCTCCTTCACTCCACTCACGCCTCTCTCCTCCGTGAGTCATTCAGCGCCACTCAGCCCGGACTCCCGCTAACATGTTCCACGCCATCACGCTCTCGACTACGCCTCTCCTCCGCGCCCGCTGCGCCTCTGCCGTTACCGCCGCGTCCTTCTCCACTGCCGCCAGGCTCGCCTACGCACACCCCCAAGCCACTTACAAGGACGACAAGATGACTCACCACACCAACGGCAACGGCGACGTCTACGTGCGTCCACTCTCTCCTCGTGCCCTTCAGGAGAACATGTCTCCTGACGCAGGATGCCCTTTCTCTCCTCTCGCGCGCACACACAGTCCGAGATCGTGGTCGACCACAACAACGTCAAGGACCTCTACCACCGCTACAAGCAGGCCACGTCCAAGGACGAGAAGGCGACTCTCGTCAACACGAGTGCGCCGCTCGCATCGCTACTCGTCTTTCTCAAGCTGACCACCCCGCACGCAGTCATCCGCGAGCTCGCGCAGCACTCCGAGGCCGAGGAGGTGCGTTCCTGCCCTGCCCCCGCCGTCCGTAGTGCCCATCGTGCTGACCTTTCGTGACACCGGCGCAGATCTCGGTGTACAACGACCTCGAGAAGCGCGGCCTCGCGAGCGAGTCCAAGCTCCTCCGCGACGAGCACGAGGAGCTCGAGAAGCAGCTGTACAGCGTCGACTGGACCAAGGTCGACTCGCCCGACTTTGTCGCCAAGTTCGACAAGGCGATCCTCCTCTTCATCCAGCACTCGGACCGCGAGGAGGAGGAGATCCTCAAGGACCTCGCTGCCAAGCTCACGCCCGAGGAGAACGACAAGCTTGCCAAGGAGTTCCTTGCCGTGCGTCTCTTCCCCGGGTGTCTTGTTGTGCAGCGCTGACCCTCTCGATGCGCCCGTGAGCAGAAGCGCCTGGTCGTCCCGACGCGCCCGCACCCTGCTGCGCCGCAGGGCGGCGGTGTCGTTCAGAAGGTGCTCGGTATGGCGACCAAGCCGGTTCGTCTCCTCTCCCCTCCCTAGCCATACCTGCCTGCACACGCCCTCTCTCCTTCCTAACCTCCTTTCCAACCTACCCGCTAGCCCTCACATGCTCACTCACCCTGGTCCGCGCGTGCAGCACGACAAGATCATCGAGACGCTCTCGGGCCGCTCGTTCGCGGACCTCAAGTACCAGCACGGGCAGGGCCGCGTCGAGCCGATCAAGATCGATCAGAGTCTCCTTCGCGCCTGAGTACTCACGAGAGGAACCGCTTGTACAGAACGCTTGACGTACGAAACGAAATGAAGTAGCAGTACCCACATGACCCGGCTTGAGTTCCTCAGGCTCGCCTTGTTCTCCTGACCCGAAGCAGTTGTCCCCTCGTGCGCGTTAGGCTTCTCTCAGCAGAAGCGAGTTTGGCAGGGAAGAGTGTGCAGGGGCGACTGTGGGAGGCAAGCCATGAGAACGCGAGTTGCGAAGGTCCCGTTTCGGCAGCCTTGGTTCTCTCGTTCGCTCGTCGCTTCGTAAGCTGTGCGCCGTGTTTCGTTGAAAGAGTAGGCGGGACATTGTCGACCGGGAGCTGCCAGCCTGCTCTGCGCACAACGTTGGCCCGCTTCAGCCCGGAGGTCGATACCGCGCGTACGACCGCCAGAATTGGCGGGCCAGCTTGATTAATGCTCAGAGTTTTTCACAAAAAGCAGGAGGTCCCCATGCTGCGAGTCTGCAAGTGAGACGTCGACTTGGTCTCCTCGAGGAGAGAGGCGACTCCTCTCGTCCGCCGTTGACGCGCTCGCTTCGGCCTGGCAGGGTTGCTCCTGAGCTGCACGCCACGAGTGTACGGCTACAAGTGCACCCCGGTCACGACTAGACTTGCACGCTTCGCCGTTCCCTCGACCCACCTCCCCATCGACGCCTCACTCAACTCGCCGCCGATCACCGCCTGCTTCAGCTGGGCAGACCGGGCAACGCCGCCAGCGTATCAAAGTACTCCCCAAAATCGCAGCGAGAGCCGCCACTCTGCCCACGAGGACCCGCCGAGCGCTCGCACCTCTTGCCCGTGTCGGGCCCCTCATCGCCGTTCGTCGCCTGCCTCACACGCCCAGAGGTTGCCCAAAAGTCATCGCGTACCCGTCGAGACGCTCTCTTGAAGGTGTAACAGCGCGACGGACACCCTTGAAGCGGGAGTAGCAGGGTCTCGTGGTGCGTCCGTTCGTCGCAAAGAGGGGTTCTTCACCGTGTCGACGGTCGAGTGCGGGCGGCGAGCAGGCCCCAGGTGCTGCACGGGATACTTTGAGCGTGTGGGACGTCTTGCAACTCGCGGCCACATGCTCTGCGCTTGCCGCGAATCCCGCCTCACCTCGCCGACCGCGACCGCTCGCTGATCTCCCTTCACCCTTGCTTCTTTCGCAGCCTACGCTACTTGCACACGACCGACTTGACGTTATGTACACTCTCCCGCACCTCGACCGCTCGCCGTCGCTTTCCTCCAACTCGTCGGGCGCCTCGTCTGCGGGCACCCAGCCGCCCATCACCCCCGCCCTCTCCTCCGTATCAACCTTTCCCTCGCCACTCAAGGAGGCTTCGACGAGCGAGTTGGGCACTCCCGTCGGCAAATCGCCGTTCCCGCGCGTGAGCCCGAGCAAGACGCCCACGTCCAGCTCAAAGCCGTCGCCCTGGAGCGCCGGGCACCGCACCGGCGCCGGCTCGCAATCGTTCGACGCCGCGCGCGCGGCGTTCGCAAGCCGTGACAACGTCGGCGGGCCCGCGCCCTCGCCCTCGCTTCGCGGGACGCCCTTCGGGGACTCGTCCTACCGCCCCTCCTCGCCGAGCAGCGTCCGCACCGGCTCGCCCGTGCGGGATGGCGCGTCCTCTCCGACACGGCCGGCGTCGCCAGTTCGCCTCGGTACGCCGACTTCGCCGACGCGGCACCGCTTCGGGTCAACGTCGCAGCGCCCGCCGCTGCCGTCGATCCCCTCCGATCGGCCGAGCTACTCCCCCTCAGGGGGCTCGCCAGCGCTCGGTGGCGGCAGCCCCTCGCTGAGCGGCTCGGCGTCCGCGCGCGTGCTCTCGAGCGCGATCTTCGCCTCCCGGGACAAGGACGTGCTGGAGCGCAGCCCCGTCGGGAGCGTGCGGCGATTCAAGAAAGGACACAGGAGGGCGATGACCCTCCCGCAGCTTGGAGCGAACGGCCTGCCGCTTCCGGGGATGGGCGGGGAGGATGAGGTCGCGAAGGCGGTGGGTGGGCTGACGATCGAGGAGGACGTGCCCGGTGCGCCTCTCTTCTCGCTCAAGACCGAGAGTCACTCGAGTTCACTGACCGCCTTCCTCGCAGGTCTGCCTGGCCGCGCCCGCCTCTCTCGCCCTGCCGAGACCGCCTCCCCCTTCGCCCCCTCGGCCGTCTTCAACTCTTCGCACGGCGGTCTCGCGCGCGCGGCGAACGGCCTCGCCCCCGGCCCGCCCGTCCGCTCAAAGACGACGCTCCTTCCTTCGCAGGCCGTCAAGGCCATCGACCGGCAGCGGCAGGACCTTGTCGCGTACGAGTACCTGTGCCACCTCCGCGAGGCGCGCGACTGGCTCGAGGACAACATTACGACCCGCTCGGAGGAGTCGCGTCCGCTGTGGGACGACTCGATCAACGATTTCGAGCAGAGCCTCCGGGATGGGTATGCGCTGGCGCATCTGGCGAGGAGTTTGGGCGGGCCGGCGTGCCAGAAGCCGATCTACGCCGTGCGTCCCGCCGCCGCTCTCTCTGATGTATGCAATACTGACGCAGAAGTATGCGCAGGACCCTGAGCGGCACTTCCGGCACACGGTCAACATCAACCTTTTCTTCGAGCTCGTCAACGAGGTCGGACTGCCCGAAGTGCGTCTCCCACCGTTCTCCTGCTTCCCTCGCCTGCATTCATAGCTCGCACGCGCAGATCTTCCGTTTCGAGACGGTCGACCTCTACGACGCCAAGAACCTCCCCAAGGTCATCTACTGCCTGCATGCGCTTTCGTACCTCATGGCGCGCCGGGGTCTTACAAGCAAGATGACGGACCTTGTCGGGCAGATCGACTTCACCGGTTCGTACACTCTCTTCCGCTCTCTATTCTCTCGCAAGAGTTGACAGATTAGGACAACTCTCGCACGCAGACGACGAGGTCGGCGCTGCCCAGAAAGGCCTCAATGGCGTCCGCATGCCTAACTTCCGCGGCATCGGCAAAGCGCTCGACAAGCACGAGCCGCCGATCGCCGAGGGGGAGGAGCCGCCCGAGGCGCCCGAGGAGCGCCAGGCGAGAGAGCTTGCTGCCGCGGAGGACGGCGTCGTCGCGCTGCAGGCGCACGCGCGGGGCGTCGTTGTCCGCAGGGCGGCGGAGAGGGAGAGGCAGCGCTCGAGGGCGGAGGAGCGTAGGCGGAAGGCTGAGGAGGCGGAGCGGGAGAGGGTGCGCGTCGAGGAGGAGGAGCGGAGGAGGCGCGAGGAGGCGGAAGAGGCGGAGCAGAGGAGGCGCGAGGAGCAGGCCGAGGCGGAGCGGCGCCGGGTCGCCGAAGAGGAGGAGCGTCGCCGGCTTGCTGCGGAGGAGGCAGCGCGCCAGCGTGCCGAAGCCGAGGAGCGTCGCCGGCAGGAGGAGGAGGACGCGCGCCTTGCTGCCGCCGAGGAAGAGCGGCAGTATCAAGCCGCGGTGCAGGAGGCCGCGCGCACGCTTGTCGGCTTCCAGGCCGTCGCGCGCGGTGCGCTGCAGCGCCGCCGCTTCTATGCGCCCATCGAGGAGCTCGCGCACCTCCAGCCCGAGACCATCGCTTTCCAGGCTGCCGCGCGTGGGGTACTCGCTCGCCGCGCGCTGGCGCAGAAGGTTCACGACCTGCGCGCTGCAGAGCCGAGCGTTACCGCCCTGCAGGCTGCGTGCCGCGGCGTTCTCGCGCGGCAAAATCTCCTTGGGCGGATTCGCCAGCTCCGTACGTCTGAGGACTTCATCGTCGGCGTGCAGGCGCACATCCGCGGACAGCTTGCTCGACTGTCCTTTGCGGGCAAGGCGCGCGACCTGCGCAAGACCGAGGTCGTTCGTTCCGTCGGCGGGCTGCAATCGCTCGCTCGCGCGGCGCTCGCCCGCCGCCGCGTCCAGACGCAGCGGCAAGAGCTCGGGTTCGTCGAGCCCGACGTTGTCGGGATCCAGGCGCAGACGCGCGGGTACCTCGGGCGGAACGCGTTCCTTGACTGGCGCGACAACGTGTACCGCAACGAGCCGACCGTCGTCTTCCTCCAGTCGATGATCCGCGGCGCGCTCGCCCGCAGGCGCTACTACGACCTGCACCGCCACTTCCAGGACAACCTCGCCAAGGTCGTGCGCCTGCAGGCGGCGATCCGCTCGCGGCGGCAGGGATCGCAATACCGCCAGCTCCGGAAAGGCACAGACGTCCCGGTCAGCACGATCAAGAACTTCATGCGACTGCTCGACGACTCGGAGTTTGACTACCGCGGCGAGCTGCAGGTCGAGTCACTCCGGAAGGAGCTCGTCAGCGCGATCCGCGAGAAGCAGGAGCTCGAGGACGATGTCAAGGACCTCGACACCAAGATTGCGCTTCTCGTCAAGAACAGCATCACGCACGAGGTCGCGCGCGCGCAGCGCTCCAAGCTTGGCAGCCTTGCCCCTCTCAAGCGCAGCTCGCTCCTTTCGGCCGCGAACGATCCCTTCGCTGGCGGCGCGCTCGACCACCACACGCAGCGCAAGCTTGAGCTGTACGAGCAGCTGTTCACGCGCCTCCAGACCGAGCCGCAGTACTTCGCGCGGTTGTTCGCCAACACGAACGCGCTCGGCATGAGTGAGAAGGCGCAGAAGGCTGTCGAGGCGATCACGCTCCTCGTCTTCAGCCACGCCCAGGGGCATCGCGAAGAGTTCCTTCTCCTCAAGCTTTTTCAGGTGCGCGGTGCCGCGCTGCTCTTTGCTTCCTTGCTGATGACATCTCCCTTTCAGCGCTCGGTGCAGGAGGAGGTCGCCGCACTGCCGCACCTCAGCGCCTTTATTCGCGGAAACTTCACCTTCCTTCGCATCTTCGTTAACTACGGCCGCGGTGTCAACCAGCGCGCGTACCTCGCCAGCACGCTCGGCGCCGAAGTCAAGGCCGTCATGAGCCGGCAAGGGCTCGACCTCGGGACGAACCCCGTCGACGTGCGTTCTTCCTCTTCTCCACAAGTGGAAGGGCCTGCTCACCTGCATTACGCGTCCGCAGATCTACCGCAACGCTGTCGCGCAGGAGGAGATGGCGACCGGCCGGCCGTCCCAGCGCCGCAAGGACGTCGACAACGCGCACGCCCTTGCCGACCGCGAGACGAATACCATCTTTATCCAGCGTGCGCCCATCGCTTCCTTCCCCAAGCGAACGACGACGTTGCTTTCGCCGCAGAGCTGACCAACATGCGCGCGCAGACCTCCTCGCCCTCCGCAAAACGACGACCGCCTTCCTCGCCGCCATCTTCAACTCGACGCGTTCGATGCCGTTCGGCGTGCGGTACGTCGCGCGCGAAATCTTCCGCGCGCTGCGCGCGCAGTTCCCGCAGGAGAAGGAGGAGAATGTGCTGCGCGTCGCGGGCCATGTCGTCTACTACCGCTTCCTCCAACCGGCCATCTTGTACGTGCTCTCGCTCTTTCCGTCCGACGGTTGTAGCTGACCTGATTGCTGCAGTGCGCCCGAGACCTACGACATTGTCGAGGGCGTTGTTCCGCCCATCCAGCGCCAGAACCTCGGCGAGGTCGGCAAGCTGCTGCACCAGATCTCGATTGGCCGTCTCTTCGAGCAGGACCAGGCGCACCTCCGACCCATGAACGAGTTCGTCGCAACGAGCTGGGCGAGCTTCCAGCAGTGGCTCTCCGACAGTGCGTACTGCCCCTTCTCACCCTCTCGCAAACACTGACGACCTCGCTACTCGTAGTCATTCACGTCGAGGACGCCGAGACGCACTTCCACGCAGACGAGTTCTCCGAAGCCGCCGCTGTCCGCCGGCCCAAGATCAACATCACGCCAAACGAGATCTACTCGCTGCACAGCATCATCGCCCAGAATCTCGACAAGGTCGCGCCTGAGGAGCGTGATCCTGTCCGCCTTATCGTTGAGGAGCTCGGAGGCGTGCCTGCGGGCGGGAGCGCGGAGCTTAACCGCGCGAGGGCGGACGCGATCGCGCTCACGCTTGCGCCCCGCGTTCTGCCAGAGGAGGGTACGGCGTGTCCTTTTCCTCCCCCTCCTCCTTTCCTCCCTCCCCACTCTCGCTGACAGGCTCCCCGCTGACGCAGACCCCGAGGCGATCACCAAGCACCTTTTCAACCGCGCCAAGCGGCGCGTTCTCGCGATCCTTAAGGTGCACCATGGGAACGACCTCGAGGCAGTGCTTGCTCAGCAGGTCACGGAGGAGGACGAGGACCTGTGGGCGAGGCTCGTGGAGGAGGAAGAGGAGGAAGAGCGTCGGCAGGCCCACGCTCAGCGGAGGGCGGTCGTCCCGCAGATGGACGACATCCGCAAGTGCGCTCTCTCCATGCGGTCGCCCTATAGCACGGGTACTGACACGGGGACGAGCAGCATGTCCTTCCAGGAGCTCAAGATGGCAACGCTTGGCGACATCCTCGAGCTCCGCAAGACGGGCCTGGTCTCGAAGAACGACAAGTACCAAGCGATCCTCAACGCCATCGCGCGCGACATCCGCTCCAAGCGTGCGTCACTTCTCTCGCCCTTGCTTCGCCCTAACTAACCGAGTGTGCCGCCCCTGCAGACCACCGCCGCGTCCAGCGCCAGCAGGAGCTGCAGACGATGCACGCGACGCTTGCCTCGCTCCGCGAAAACAAGCGCTACCTCACCGACCAGATCAAATCCTACCACGTCTACATTGATCAGTCCATGGCCGGCATACAGACGAAGAGGTGCATTCCCTTCCGCTTGTCTTGTTCTCAAGGAACTGGCTGACGCCCCGCCTTGGCGTATGCGACAACAGCAAGAAGCGCCTCGTCCTCCCATGGTCGATGCAGGCGAGTCATCAGCGGCAACTCGAGCGCGAGGGCAAGAAGTACGCCTTCGGGTCGTACAAATACACCGCGCAGAAGCTCTATGACCAGGGCATTCTTCTCTCCATCGACCAGTACTCGCCCAAGCAGTTCGACAAGGTCTCGATCACCATCTCGTCGGACGAGGTCGGCGTGTTCGAGGTCAAGGCGCAGTACATGGGCGTGACGGTCACGACTGTCGAGCTCAAGCTCGAGGACCTCCTCGAGATGCAGTTTGTGCGCCGCTTTCCGTTCTCCCTCCGCGTCCGCTCATCTCACGCTGCTCTCCTCCCTCGCAGGTCGGCAAGCAGACTCTCTCAATCGGCGACGTCGCCAAGACGAACCTCCCACTCACCATCGGCCTCATCAACCGCAAGCGAGCCCTCCTCTCCTCATCCCCCCTTACCTCTCTAACCCTCCTCCACACGCAGGTTCTACCAGAAGTAACCCCTCCGCTCGGCTCCCTTCGTCTTTCGTCCAACCCGTATTGCCCCTCAGCCTTTCTTGCCTTCAGCCCCGCTTTGCGCGCATTTTATTCCCGTTCGCACCGTTTGCAGCATACCCTAGGATCGTCCTTACCCGCTCTCGGCTCTTCAGCCCGCGCGTGTCATGTTGTGAAAGCCTGCGTTGCAGTTCCATAGCGTGCTCAGAGAGAGCGGGCGGAAGGCGGAAGCGCACACGCCTGTTTCATGAGATGGAGGGGAGAACTACGCCGCCGGTGCATACCCGTCCACCGTCTGCCCGCCAGGCACCGTACTCCCCGGCAGCTCGGCCGCCGCCTCGCCGAGGTCGGACACGAGGGTGGTGTACGCGCGCTCGAGCGTGTCCCACAGGTGCCGGTTGCTCAGCTCGAACGCGTGCGCGTTGATCCAGACCTCGCGCACGCGCATGAGCCGCAGGAGGAGCGAGTCGAGCGCGGGCTGCGCCGCGTCGGGCGCGGTTCGGAGGTCCATCGCGCGGTGCGGGAGGGGGTCGGGCGCGGCGAGGAGGCTGTTGAGGAGCTGCGCGGCGCTGCCGTCGTAGAGGAAGCGGTGGAGGAGGGGCCAGGTGGCGCGGCACGGCACTGGGAAAGTTACGAGCGGGAGGACGAGGTCGTCCTCGTGCTGCTGTGACCCTGAAGCACCGCCTGACGCGCCCGGGCCTGCTCCGGCGCCATCGACGCCGTCGGCCGAGGTCGGCAAGACGAAGCGGCGACAGAGGTGGGGCAACCGCGGGGACTGGAGCGCCCAGATGAGCCCATGAACGGGCGTGCGGTACCGCTCGCCGGTGTCGGCAAAGTGGAGCTCGAGGAGATGCGTCGGGAGCGGGAGGGGCGCGGGCGGGCGGGTGCACCGGACGAGCGGGAACGGCGACGCGGGCGAGGTGAACGGCTGGTTGTCCTTGCCGCCGGTCGCGTGGCTCGCCTGGATGAGCGTGAGGGCTGTGAGGGACGCGTAGTCGAGGTCAGTGTTGCTTGCTTGCCGCGGGAAGGAAGACGATGTACCAGAGTTCTGGAGGGTGTCGAGGGTGAACTCGAGGGTCGCGCCCGAGTTGGCGAGCTCTTCGTCGACATCGAGGTCATCGAGCTGGATGGGGATGAAGTCGGGGTTGGGCGGGAGGCGGGTCGGGATGCGGAGGCGGCCGTTGAGGAGGTGGAACGGGGGGAACACGGGCAGCGACGGCTCCGACTCGTCGGACGCAGCGCTCGAGTGCGAAGAGGACATCCCGATCGCGTCCCCGTCGCCGTCTAGGGCGTCGAGCGAGCCGCGCATGGCGCGCCGAGAGTCGCGTAGCCGACGAGCGCTGCGTGGACGCGGGTTGCGAGCGAGATTACACTTGCGAGAAGCGCGCGAGTTGGCAGAGAGCGGCGGCCGGTCCAGTCGAGACCAGAAGATCGCCCGTACCCGTCGCCCACCGTCTTCTGCCTCTGTAACCTCGACGTCGCGTAACGCAAGCTCAGTCGGTGTGGTCCTGCTCATGCTGAGCCTGCATGGCGCGCGCACAGGATCGTCCACCCGCTGCTGGCCGCTTCTCCTGCTCCTCCTGTTCCGAGTCCTGAGCCTCCGAGTCCCGCCCGCCCGCAACATCTCCTGCTTTTCAAGGCCGCCGCGCCCCGCCTGATCTGCTGTGATGACCCTCAGAGCGACCTTCGGACCGCGCGAGCCCGAGACGTCGCCGCCCCGGATCCCAGAGCGATGTTCCCACTCTTCCTCTGAGCAGACAGACGCTCGCGGACGAGCGAAGGGATGCGTTGTCTCCCTGCTACGCACCGCCATAGCGCTACTACCTACGGTTGAGGCGGGCGCGTCTTGAGCGCGGAAGAAGCGTTCAAAGTCGCGGAACGGGAGCAGCGAGGAGGGTGCGTAATTGACGTGCGGCTGGGAGTAGGCGTACGGCTGTGCGGAGTACCCTTGGGCATCGCGACTACAAGGGTACGTCGCAAAGGTCGCGAGGAAGCGCTGAACTCGTCAAAACATCCCGTCGTCGCGGCGCAGCGGACGCGAGGAGGTCGAGGTGGAGAGGCAGACGGCAGCGATAGCGGCGGCGGCACATAGGCGAGTTCCGCCAACCCTTCGTATGAGGTACTGAGTGCCTCGGGTGCGCGCGCAGACAAGCAGAACGTCGGCGGCGTGTGCGGAGGGAGCCCAACCTGCGCTCGCGAACGATCGTCGCTTTCGACTTGAACTCCGAACGCTCCCTTCCCGGCTCGCGGGGGCTCGCACTTGCTTCCCTGCAATCCGTATTCTATCCGCCAACAGAACAGCACATCGCCTGCTCTTCCCGGTGCTGCCGCGCCATTGGGAACCATCCGCCCAAGCCCCGCCGACCACCTCCCCGTCCCACCGCTGTCCACTCGCATACGTTGGACGCCGCCATCCCGCACAACGCCTACTCCACCTTGCCCGGCTGTGATGGCGAGCGCCTCAGCCATTAAGGGCTGACGTCTGCGTAGACCAGCTCGTCCCTCGATTCAGCAGCTGATGAGGCACTCGCCTTGTCACGGACTCGCGGGCGTGTTCAGCTGATCTACTGGGTGTGGAGAGACCCTTGTTATGCCCGTGCTCGTCCCGAGCCTGCAGGATGCGCCCGCGCGGCGCAGCGGCGCCGCCTACACATCCGCTCCGCCCTTTCTCCGCTCACTGGCCTGGTTGCGCTCCGCGCCAACGCTGCACCCATCGTCACAGCCATGCCTGTGCGAGCTGCTGCACGGTGGCAGCTGACGGGATCTGCCGCTCGCTCAGCAGCGAGGAAGCACCTTCCCTGCGCGGGTCCGCCGCGGCATGGCTCGCTTGTTGGCGTTCTCCGCCCTTTCTGTCCAATGCGTGCCTACCTTGCCATTCGTTCGAGACTATGGATGAGAGCGATTATTTGCGGAGACGCTGCTGGACGGGTTGTTGCAGCTAGGTTTCCAGCTGCATAGTGCTGGAACTGCGCTTTCACGCTCGTTTCGCCCTATCTCGCCTCTTCATTCGGTCCTCTTCCCGCCCTGCCTTTCTGGCCCGAACAGCAGTACGCAACACCGGTTGGCTGCACGCGTTGCGGCGAGCACGCTGACTTCATCTTCCGCTCCCGCGATGCAGCGAGACTCCAGTTCAGCTGCGCACGGCCGCTCGCGTGTGCCCGGCGGGGCGAAGTCTCGGGAAGAGCATGTGGTGCGGGGTGCACATCCTGTCGCAGTGCCCGTCCTCTCGCGCGCGAGCTGGCGTCGCTTTTCCTCGGGGACGTCATGGTTAACCGGTTACTCCTGCGTGGCACCTCGCCCAGAGAACTTGGTCTCCTCACGCCATCTATTCCGAGTCATACCGGCTTATGCATCCTTCCACAACGTCTAGCTTCCGCTTCATGCACATTACAGCTTCGCCTTCATCCTTTCCACCTCGGCCTCGGGCACCCTGACCTCGACGATCCGCCCCGTGTCCAAGTCGCGGCGGATGATCGGGCCCTCGCCGCGCGACTTGTCCAGCCGGGACCGATCGCCGTGGAAGGACCAGAGCGCGAGCTGCGTGCGCGGGAGGGTGCGCTGCAGCGAGCCGAGGATCCAGGAGCCGACGAGGGGGAGGAACTCTGCGCGCGGGCAGGGCGGGGCAGGGCGCGGTGGGGGGTCAGCGCGGGGGAAGAGACGGAGACAAGGAAGGGGAGGCGGGGAAGGGGGCGAGGAAGGAACAGGACGCACTGTACGCATGCCCCGACCCGCCCGCCGCGACGAACAAGTTCCCCTTCTCGGGGTGGTAGTCAAAGAGAAAGTCTCCGCTCTCGCGGTCCGAGTACCAGCACAGGCGCGTCTCCGTGATGGGCTTGTACGCCAGCTCGGGGTGCACGCGCGCCATGCCTCGCTTCAGGGCGGCAAGTGCGACGGGCGGGATCTGCTGCGCGCCGAAACCGGGGGAGAGGGTCGTCCGAGGGAGGGAGGGGAGCACACCCGATGGTGCGAGCCAGCCGCGGTCGTGAATCGCTACGGAAGTGGGCGGAAAGATCAGCGGGGTTACGAGTTAAAGGGCGGACCTGGGGGGCGGAGAGGGAAGGGATCAGGCGTACCCATCTTTAGGACGCCATCCTTGTTCGGCTACAGGAGAGAGCAAGGTCAGGACCGAAAGGCAGCTCAGCGAAAGCAATCGCAGGAAAGAGGGAGATTGATGGCGGCAGGTGGGGTGGAAAAGCAGAGGTGATCAAGGATAACAGGCGAACCGGGAAACAGTAGCTGCGGCAGGGCGAGGAATCAGTACACTTGTGTCGGTAGAGAATGGATCGAACGCACAAGCCAGTGTCCAGGAAGAGCGAAACCTGCATGTGGGAAGGTAAACGACACCGACGGTGAGCGGAAGAGGGCGAACGCACGG
This sequence comes from Rhodotorula sp. PL61-2, assembly GCA_028828645.1. Lineage (NCBI taxonomy): Eukaryota > Fungi > Basidiomycota > Microbotryomycetes > Sporidiobolales > Sporidiobolaceae > Rhodotorula > Rhodotorula sp. PL61-2. Next base: position 223,154 of record JAPZQE010000016.1, read on the forward strand.
GCATGTCCTTGTACTTCGCCATCTCCTCCATATTCAAGTGGACCGTGGCGACCGTCTGCCCCGTGGGCAGGCAGTTGGTTGCGAGCTCCGGGAGGAGGCGAGGCGTCCAGCTCCCGCACGCAAGGATCGTAAAGTCGGCCTCGAGCGTCCGCCCGTCTTTCGTCCGGATCCCGCTCACGTCCTTTCCGCCCTCGCGGTAGAGAAGCGTCTCGGCCTCGCCCGCGAGGACCTGAACGCCCAGCTTGCGCGAGAGATCGATTGCCTCAACGACGGCATCGCGGCTGGCCGCCCACCCGCCGACGTTGTTCCGGTACGCAATGTCGCCCTCAAAATCGCCTGTGCGCAGGGCGGCGGGGTAGAAGCGCTTGATCTCGCTCGAGGAGTTGAGCGTCCCGGCGTCGGCAGTCGCGCAGTCAGCGTTGAGCGCGTGCGACTTGCGCACGTACCCCGCCTGCGGGTCGGACGCCGCACTCGCAACGACGACGCCGCACTCGTGGTAATGCTTCGCCCAACGCGGCGAGCGCCACAGCTCCATCGCCTCTACCGCGAGGCACTGGTACAGGTCGTCGGCGTAATCGGCGCGGACAATCTGAGGGCGAGCGTGGTGGGCGAGGACAAGTGAAGGAAGACCGGGGCGTGCGCACCTTGTTGTAGTCGGACGAGGCGGCATCAATCGCAGGAGGTTCGGCACCGCGGTCGACGAGGGTGATCAAGTCTGCGCGGCCCTTGTACGGACCCTCGGCAAGCGCGAGCGCAGCAGTTGAGCCGAACTCGCCTGCGCCGACGATCAAGACCGTCTGCGGAGGCTGCGGGCCAGGCATGGCGGCGGGCGAGAAGTGCGAGGGAATGGGTAGGCGGACTTCGCAAGCGGGGGGCGGGCAAGCACCTGCGGCTGAGGTATCGAGGGCGGCAGCCGGTGCGGAAGGTCAAAGGCAGCGCAGACAGCGAGTCGCAGCGGGCGAGGACAAGGAGTTATCGCGAACCGTCGGCACACGAGCAGAAAGTCCGTCTTTTGAGTCTAGACCTTCCCCGCCGCCTCGGCAGAGAAGGACGCGTCGGGACGCGCTGATGAGGCGGAGGAGCGAGCGTCAAGGGAACAACGGGAGTCGCGCGGGCTGCTGCGAGCAGCTTGAACGGATCAGAGCAGAGCACTGCACGTGTGTATCTTGATGAGGACCCAGCAGGGGAGTCTGCCGCGCGAAGCAAGAGGGAGACCGAGGAGAGACGGATTTCGCTCGCTCCTCTCCTCCGACCGCTTGCTTCGGCTGAAGTTGTGATGGACATGGCCGCACCTCCACCTGTCCCGCCTCGGCCGTGCCCGCCACCGCCCATCCCACCGCGACCGGGTGCAGCGTGCTTCTCCGCCGGACCTCCACCGTTCCCACCCGTCGTCGTTGGCCGACTGCTCGCGGACGGTAGCGAAGCCAAGGCGGGCGTGCTGTCGAAAGGCGTCAAGTGGCAGGCGAGCGGGATCCTCGAGGAGGGATGCAAGTGCGCTCTCCTCAACTCGACTCGGAACAGGACGAAGCTGACCTTCCGCATCCTCCGAAAAGCCTGCCAGGCCAGACCGTCTGCATCCAGCGGCCGTTGACGATACACATGGGGCCGAGCGGTATGTCTTTCTTCAGAAGCGCCTTCCTAGCTCTCAGTTCTCCACCGTCCTCGCTGATCCTCCTTCTCGATGCACACAATCACAGGTAGCTGCATTGACGGCAAGGGCCGGCAACGTACCGAGATGTTGTCTTGGCCCCCTGCTGCAGCGGGAGAGACCTGGATATAGTTCGTCCTCCATCGCTCTTTCCACCCCTCCTTTCCTCCGGCAAGCGCTGACCCCCCAGCTCGCTCACCAATCGCAGCAAATGGCAATTCCACCTCGCATCCGGCATACCCTCGTCTCCCAAGTTCTTCCACATGACGCAGCTCCTGTCGCGCGAGCAAGGCGGGTTTGTTGTTGCTCTCGGGCTCGTCAACGGCAAGATCAAGATCAGCTCGGTCCTGCCGCCGCTGTTGGGCCCGGACGGTGCGCCGCTGCCGTTGCCGGAGATTCCAGTCGAGCAGTACTGGGGAAGGACGACGTACCACCGCGCGATGGTCAAATGGGGTCCGGGAGGGATGGTTGACTGTGCGCAGTGCTTTATTCCGCCTTCTCTGCTTTCGGCTACCCTTTTGCACCCTGAGCGACCTACTGACCTCCGTCGCTCACAGACACCGTCCAGGATGCAGTCACGCACGAGCTCCTCCTCCGGTACAACATATCGAACGTGCACGTCCCGGCGCTAGGGTCCGTCAAATGCGGGCTGTATCGCGCGCACGTCTGCAGCGCTGCTTCTGCAGTCGTCGGCGACTTGGATTTCAAACGGAGGTAAGGTGAGAAGCAGGTGTGCATACACACATGTTGTAGATATAGTATGGTTAGCTCTCCTCGTTCACTCTTGCCGCAGCCGCCCAGCATCATGTGCAAACCGTGCGCTCATTGAGGACGTGACTGACTGCTCAAACCTCGTAGGTATACTGCGACTCGCTGGACGAGTGCGGCAACGACGACTGTTTCCCTCCGCACCTCTCGCTCATTGTTCGCCTCATCCCGCGGACTCGTATTACGACCTCACGCGCTAGTCTTTGACTCTATGCGCACCGATCGCTTCGCAGCTTCTGCGCGTCTGCCAACCTCGGCTTGCTTCCGGATCACATGCTTGCCTCTCCTTCTCCTCTTCTCCCCCTCTTCGCCCACTGTCAACTGACACCTAAGTTACTCACGTCAGGTAACCGAAGAGCTTCTCTTGGGTGCTCGAGAGTGCTACCTGGCTTCAGCTACTCTCTCGCTGCTCCCCCTTCGAGTTCTCCACCAACCCGCCGCTCGCTCCCTCCTTCGCTTCCGCAGACATCAGATCCCAAGCCTTTTCTCCCTTCCGCCCACTGACGTGGCGGAAGTAGGTCGTTCCCCTTCGAGGTATGTTCGCTCTGCTCGTCGCGTACACGTCGTTCTTCCTCCCTCGCGATGGCACCTTCTCATTCCGCAGGTGAAGCGCCGGGCGCACCTCCGCGGGCGTGTGTCACGGTCGTTGTGCTCCGCGTCGCGCGCGACGACCCGGGGGAAGGTGCTTCCCCCTTCCGGTGCGTGCTGGCTGCGGAAGAGCGAGCGGAGGGCTGACCCTCTTCTCCTCCCGCTTGCAGCCTCCTGCTCACTTCCTTGGAGGTGGGAACCGTCACGGCTTGCAGTTGTACTACCGATGTGGAACGCATGGAAGGGAGGGGGGACGACACGATGGCGTCGCGGGAAAGAGGCGGGGTGTGTCCCGAGCTTCCCTTCCCTCCTTTCGGCCGCGTTGACAGGTATTATGCGCGAGACGGACCTCGCGACGACGACCGACGTGGGCGGAAAGCAGCTGGGCTTCGAGTTCGCGCAAACTGAAGACGGTGGCAGGGAGGAGGGAGGGGCGCGGGAGCACGGGGAGGCGGTTTGGCAGGGTAACTGGGTGCCTGTGTATTGCAGTCTATGCGGAACCCGGGCAAACACGCTGCTGTACGAGTGACGTCTGCGGATGCTTGCCGAACTGCAGAGCCTGAACGCAGATCCCGCCCTGGTCGAGAGGGCAACGACGCTAGAATTGTGCTCGATCTCGCGGCGCCCGATATGATCCTTCTTCCTCGGCTTTCGCAGTCAAGTGTGGGGACGAGCGGGCTGTACATTCTACACGCAAAAGCTGTGTGGACGAGGGGATCTCCATTGCCTGCTTGACGACTGGCCGAGGCGAGAGAGCTGCGATGACAGAAGCGACCAGGCTGTGTCGTACATCCGAGATTCTCGCTGCATGGCCGAGCGAGCGAGGGTGCGGGCGAAAAAAGGTGCGTCGTGCTTACTGCGTTCGGCCTCGAGGCCGGCAAAGTGCTGGCGACGCGGAGGCCAGCCTGAGGCGAGGCGGAGAGAGGGGGCGAGGCCTTCGCCGGCCGCCGCCCGCTCCTGCTCCGTGCTCTCGTCACCGCTCCGCTCCGCTCGCCCCGCCCTGCGTGTGCGCACACGAGATGGCTGCCGACGCACCACCCTCGCCCGCAAAGGCAGACGCTCCCACCACCACGACCCCCGCGACCAGCGACAAGCCCGCCGCGCCGCCGTCCGCCTCGTCCGACACCCCGGCGGCCGACGCGCCCACCGCGACGGCGGCGGCGGCGCAGTCGAGCGCGACGGGGACCGAGGGCACCGAGGCGGACGAGGGCGCGGGGGACGAGGCAGACGTTGGCCCTGCAGGGACGGGGCCCGTCGTCGACATGGACGTCTTTGGCCAGCTCCTCGAGATTGTGCGTCCCTCCCGCTCTGCGCACGTGCTGGGCTGCTCTGTCCGTCGAGAAGGAGCACGTGGCCCTGCACAGCGGCCCAGCATACGCGTCCGTCCGCTCCTGCGCTCACCCGCTCACCCCGGGCGTCATCTTTTGCCTCCTCCCTTCCCCCTGTCACTCCTCTTTCCTCTCCCCATCCTCCGCTCCACCGCGCAGGACGACGACGAGGAGCACGAGTTCAGTAAGACGCTCGCGTTTGACTACATCACCCAGGCCGAGGCCACCTTCAAGGAGATCGAGGAGGCCCTGTGCGTCCATCCACTCCCCAACATCCCGCGCCGCTTGCAACGACGTCGCACCTCCCGAGTAATCGAAATTGCGCCGATACTGATCGCTTGCCTCGTTTCCCCGTCATCCTCCTTCGCCTGCCCGCCATCCTCGCCCCGTTCTCACCTCGCCGTTGACGATTCCTTGCTCATCCTCCTCGCCCGGCCCTCTCGCCCTACCAAACCTGCCCAACCACTCACCTTTATCTGCCTTTCTTCGTTCCCGTCGATCTCACATTCACTCGCCGCTCCATTGCGCGCGCTCTCGCCGACGTCTATCGCCCTCGTCATACCCTCTTCGCGCCGCCTTACTGCCCCGGCCTCGCTCTTCCTTCGCCTACATGAACCCTGACCCGCCGCCCTACCCGGTCTTCTGCGACCTCCGCTCGCTCCTTTCCTCGTGCTGTCGACGTGCCCAACCGCAGCGCGGGGAAGGACCTCGACGCGCTGTCGCGCAAGGGGCACTTCCTCAAGGGCAGCTCTGCCGCGCTCGGCTTGCAGCGTGTGCAGCACTCGTGCGAAGCGATGCAGCACTTTGGCCACCGCCGCGACCGCAACGGAGAGGGGCCGGAGGTCCCCGAGGGAGAGGCGCTCGCGCGCTGCCGGACGCTGTTGGTCAGGTTGAAGAAGGAGCAGGCGGAGGCCAAGGCGGTGCGTTGCACCCTTCTCGCTCGTGTGCCCGTGTGGACGATGCGGGAGCTGCGGTCCGTCGTATCGAGAACTGACCCTGCCCTCCTCGCTCCCCCTCTTCCCTTTCCTCTTCTCGTTCTCCCCTGTCCACTCTCTCTTTCACCGTCTCGTCCATCTCCCTCACTGTTCTCTCTGTCACGAACAGTGGCTCGAAGAGTTCTATAAGGACACGGCGCCGTCCGCTTGAAAAGGCGTCCACAAGGGGAGGAGAAGGAGGCTGAAGTGGGAGCGGAGGGAGGAGGCGAGGCGCGAGATACTGTACATAGCCCGACTCTCGACACACACTGCAACCTACCTGCACATACCCATACCCCGCTTCCTTGTCTTGCGAGATGGAAGCGTCTTCATCTCTTCGCTCCCTCCCTTCTCCCTCTTCCTCCTCTTCAACCCCCTCTCTCGCTAGAGCAGAACGATGGCGGACGCAGACTTGTTCTCCGAGCTCGGCGCCTTTGAAGTCGACATCGACGACTCTGCGGCGCTTGCCCGTGCCGAGCGCATCGCTGCCGCGCGCAAGGCGGGCCAGGGATACCAGGCCAAGTTCGACGAGCCGGGCGTGCGTGCCTTCTCTCTCTGTATGTACGGTTGCAGCTCACATCCAGCCCCCATGCCTGCAGTGGTTCAACGACCCGGCGCAGGCCGCGCGCGCGAAAGGCCCCGCCCGCCCTGCACTCTTCGCGCTGCAGCAGGCGTACTTTGAGCGCCGCTGGGCCGCAGTCGTCGACGGCGGGCTGGGCCTCCTCGAACAGGGCGTCAAGGAGGAGACAGAGGTGCTCGATCTCGTCATGCGCGCGGCGGTGAGAGTGGGGACAGAGCGCGACGGGCGGGTGCTCCAGTGCGCGCAGAGGTGGAGGGAGTTTGTGCGTGCTCTTCCTCTCCGAGAGTGCATGAGGCGCACGGATTCTGATTCTCTGCCTCATGCCTCGCGCCTCGACGGGGAGTGCAGCCCAACCTCCCCTCCCTCTCGTACATCTCCGCGCGCGTCCTCCTCGCCTCCTCCCCGCTCGCGTCCTCCTCCTCCTCCTCCTCCCCATCCCCGTCGGCGGCCAGGGCCCCTCCCTCCGACGGAGGAGCCCCCGTCCCCACCGCCGAAGTCCTCTCCTGCGCGCTCGCCTCCCTGCGCCTCCACCCCGCCCTCCCCTTGCCGCGCGCCCTCCTCCGCTCCATCCTCGCCCCTCTCCACCCGCTCCTCGCCACAGCAGTGGACGACCCCCGCTCGACACCGGCCACGCTTGAGGCGCTCGAGGACGAGGTGCGCAACGTGCAGGTCGAGGACGAGGCGAGCAGGGACGTCCTCCGCCGCGTGCTCGGGCTGGGAGAGGCGGGGAAGGACGACGCGGAAGAGGTGGGCGTGGGGAGGGATGTCCGGAGCTTGTGAGGCGGGCGCGGGGTGCGCACGCCGAAGGGAAACGTGCGTGTGCCCTAGAGCGGGAGAAGGGTAGAGGACGGGAAGGGCCGAAGCGGCGCGCGCGCGTCGCACGCGCTCGGCGTTACCCACCCGTCTGCGGGCGCACGCCGCGCGCTCGCCTGTATGTGTGCGGCCCGCGCTCAGCGGGCCTTGATGCGCTCGAGGGGGGGCTCTCCGTCGGCGCTTGTCAACCCACCACCGCCGCCGAGAACCCCCGCGCATGCAGGGTTGGTGCGAGGTGGTGCCTCACCCGACGGACGGCCGGCGGATGGAGATGTGGGGCATTGTGGGGAGCTGAGGGACTACTGTACTACGGCGAACGACGGAGGAGCAGGCCGAGAGGAGTAGGGTGAGTTCCTCTTATCTCGACTCTTTGTGTGCGTCGGGGAGTAGGAGGCGATAATCGCCAAGCAGGAGGAATTCCTGCAACCTGTCTTGCTCTTCCGTCCTTTCCTCGCCAAATCCACTTGATCGCCCTCCTCGCGCCAGCACTCCGCTCTTCGCCCTAACGCCCATGCGCAACAGCTTGCAGAGTCTCGCCAAGACACGATGCTGTCGGCGGCAGTACGCTTGGCGAGGCGCCATCGGGACAAGAAGGCGCAGATCTCCCCTTCCCGATGGAATAGGCCGCTTGTCTCCTCTCCTCGCCCGTCCCGCTGCGAGCGACCGAAAGCCAGTTCTCAGTCCGCAAACATCCTCGTTCGCCACGCGACCGTCTCCCCAACCACGACCTGCACCCCGCGCTCCTCGCACCGCTCGAGCAGCGCCCCTCCGCCAAACTCGCGCCACTCGTCCCTCCTCGGCGCGCGCGGGATCCTCAGCGTCCTCAGTTCGGCGAGGACGGGCCCGTGCTCGAGCCGCAGGACGAGGAGCGCCGCGATCTCGACGAGGTTGTAGTCGAGCTCGAGGGCGAGCGTGCGCAGCGTGCCTGTGGGGGGCAGCGCGTCGAGCACGGACGAGAGGTCGACGGCAAAGTGGCACTCGAGGTGCGTGAGGCGGGTGAGGAGCGCGAATTGCGCAGTCAGGGCGGGCGAGGGGCGGTGTTGCAACGAGAGGTGGACGAGGTTGGGCGCGACGAGCGGGAACGACGCGAGGAGGGAGGGGTACGACGGCGAGCCTGAGCCGGTGAGGAGCGTGAGGGAGCGGAGGGAGTGTGTAGACGCGGCGAAGAGCGCAGGGAGGAGCCCCGGCGCGTAGGTCCGGTTGAAGAGGTGCAGGGTCCGGAGGTGGAACGGAAGGCGCAGGGCGGCGATTGTCGCGGGCTTGTCGGGGAAGGAGGTCATGAGAAGGAGGGTCTGGAGGCCTGCATGCGCGCGTTCCGCCGTCAGCGCGAGTTGCCGGGGTCAGAGCAAAGGAAGGGGCGCACCGGCGAGATTCTCGTTCTGCAACACGCGGGCGCTCAGCCGCCCAAAGTCCGCAAGTCGGAGCCAGCGTACTCCCCTGACTTTGCCGAGCAGCCTCGCAGCGGTCGTCCCGCTGAGCCCCTCGTGGCCGGCGTGCACGCCTGCGAGATCGAGCTCGCGCGTGCCGTACATGCCGAGGACGGGGCTGCCGAGGAGTTTCTTGGCTGTCGCGGGGCTGTGGATGCGCAGGGATGCCCACAGTACGGCCTGTGCGGGTGCGCGCCACTGCCGCGAGACGAGGGCGCACGAACGGAGGTACAGCGAGCGCGCAAAGGCGGCCTTGGCCGAGTCGAGGTCGTACTCGCGCGTGGCTTGGTCGATGATTTGCTCGAGCAGCTCGAACGGGAGGTCCTGGATTCCGGTGGGCATGGTCGAAGGCGTGAGAGAGAGTGACGTCTCGAGATGGAGCAGGGGAAGAGGGGGAGGAGGTGGGGAGCGCAGTGGGCGCAAGGTACGCGTTTTCAGGACATGTCGGAGAGAGCGTGCAGCTCAGCAGGCAAGCGGACAGAGCATCTCGACGACGAGCGCGGATGTGGTCGAGCGAGAGAGGCGTCGCTCGTTCCGCTCGACGACAATCTGCACCCGTCGAGGCGCTAGTCACGAGCGCACAGCTTGCACGAGCCTCTGCACCTGTATAGTGGCCCTCAAGCCTCCGCCCGGGTCAAGGTCGATAAGCTTGCTCTTCCCGGACGAGAGCGCCGGGGTTCCATCGCCCTTCTCTCGCCGCGCGAGGGTGCTCGCCGGTGCACGCAGCCGCTCCTTGCACTTCGGCTGACCCGCCAGACACGCGCAAGCCGCCGACGATGGGGTGCGTCCGCCTCTCTCCTCCTCATCACCCCAACTCGCCCGATCACTCACATCCCGCGCGCTGGCAGCATGGCTGAGCCGCAGAGCCCGGCAGGCACCGCCCGGCTGCTCGACCACGACGGACTCGCCACCCCAAAGAGCACCTTCACCGAGGAGGGCGCAGATGCTGGCTGGGAGCGGAGACCCTCGCTGAGGGACAGGAGGACCTACACGCCGTTGTGGCTCCACAGGCGACGGGGAGTGATGTGGAGCGGGCGTGTATTGCTCCTGCTGCTTCCGGTAGCCGTGATTGCCCAGGTATGTGCCCTCGTCTCCACCTTGATCTGCCCTCACTGACCTTCTCCCTTCCGCGCAGTACCTCCTCTCCCACGGCACTTCGCCCTCCTTCACCTGCCCCGATCCCTTCGCACCCCTTGCCGACTCGCCCTCTCTCCTCAGCAAGTCCCGCTCCATCTCCATTCCGACCCTCTCGCCCGCCTTTACCCTCTTGCTCTCGCACGACCTTGCGATCTGCAATTCCTTCGAGCTCATCTTCACCCGCACCGATTCCGCCAAGTGTGCTACCGTCGAACGCGAGACGCAGCCCTCGCTCGACGAGGAGCTCAACGACTGGATCAAGACCCGCCTGGGGCCTGACACCATCGCTGTGCAGGTCGAGGGCGCCGAGCGGCAGCTCCTCGACGTCCCGAGCGAGTACCTCGGAAACTGCTCGTATGCGTATCGGTTCAACCTGATGAACGCAGGCAAGGTGTGGATCACCGCCGAGTTGCTGCATGAGGTGCCTTCCTCCGCTCCTTCTGAAACTGCCCTCCGATCTAACAGCTTGTATACTTTTAGGACTATGAAGGCTTCAAGGAGCCGCGCGAGGTTCCCAAATCCCGGCCCGCCCCCGTCCTCGTCCGGCAATCTCTCCTCCGGCAGCCGCTAGAGCTCGACCTCTGCCCCTCCCGCTGCGCGACGTATCTTCCCCAGCCAGATCTCGCCGCGCCCCTGCAACTCACTGCCTCTTCCTTCTCCTCCTCCGCACCTCTCCGCTCGGCGCAAGACGATCCCGCCGCGCGCCTGCCCCCCTGCGACTCGTCAACCCCCCTGCAGGGCGGGTATCTCCCCCTCTCCCCCTTCGCCCTCAACCACCCAGGCGCCGCTCTCCCCGCCGCCGCGCGCTCGACCTCCCTCCGCCGCTCCTCTGCCGGCCTGTACGCGTACCACCGCCCCCAATGCGCCATGGAGCACGCCGGGACGCGGTTCGCGAACCATGCGCCGTGCCTCGCGCGAGGGCACAAGGCGCTGTTCCTCGGAGACAGCCATGCGAGGGTGTCGTACGACGTGATCAAGTGGCGGATGGAGGGGCATCGGGAGATGGCATTGGCGAGTCCGAAGGAGCTGCTCAAGAACACGACGATCGGGGGACTGGGACTGGTGCGTTCGCTGCCGCTCCTGACTCATGACGACGAGCTGACATTGTCTCCGCCCGTACAGTACTTCAAGTGGTCCGCCTCGCCTTACTTTCCCTCTCCCTCCCTCCGCTAGCTGACCCCTCTCCCGCACGCAGGGACTCGTACTTTGACGAGAAGCTGGACTGCGGCTACCTCGACCAGTTCGATTCCATCACGCTGAGCGTTGTGCGTTCCCTCGCTTCTTCCCTCCGCGCCCGTCGCTGACCCGTGTCTCCTCCTCGCTCCTTGCGTACACAGGGCTCCCACGCCGCCTGCTTCAAATGCCCTCCTACCTCGACCTGGGTTGAGCACATGTCCAAGGCGCTGCACGCGCTCCCCACTCTCCTGCGCACCTGCCCCACCCGCAAGGAGCGCACCCTCCTCCTCTTCACGCTCCCGACGTTCCCGCCCGAATTGGGGAACAACGACTGCCGCACCGGCCCGCGAATGCACCGCTGGAACGCCGAGCTGCGCCGCATCGCGGCCGAAACAGGCGCGTGGCAGATCGTCGACGTCGAGAAGTACTCGAGGCCGGTGCAGGATGACATGCGGATGTTTGACGGGACGCACTGTGCGTCTTCCTTTTCGCTCTCTCTTTTCTCGCCGGGGTGTCGCTCATGTGCTGATGCTTGCGGCGCAGACCTCCGCACCGACGCCGTTGACCCTATCGTCGACGAGATAATCGCACGCCTCGGGTTCTGCGGGAAAGACGGCGCGGTCGACGGCACGATTGCATAGTGCGCGCGGCACTGGCTCCGTGCATCTCAGCGAGTATTTATTAGGCTCAAGGGAGGCGCTCAGAACGCTGCAAATCGTTTCGGCATTTCCGACGCTCGGAGCCGCGTACTTCGTCCTACTCTTCCTCCTCGTGCGTTTTTCCCCTCCCCGAGCACTTCTTGCGGTGCGGCCGCCTCAGGCTCTTTGTTGCTCACGCTTCCAGACCCAGCGTATTTCGAGGCCCCTCCTTACCCACCCTGTCACCGATACTGCCTCTTCTTGGCCCCGTTCGAACTGGAGCCAGTATTCTAATTGGATGCCCGTCGCGACTCGTCCCGCTGCTGATTGCTTTCTCCGCGCCACTGTGCTGCTGCTTGTGCCACCGCAGTAGCCCGCGCGCACACACCAGGCGCATTCCCACCTGGACCATGCGGGCCAACTACGACGAGCGCGACGGAGCGACGATCCTCCCGCTCTCCCGTCTCGACGCGCTCCACACATCGACCGCGCCTCTTCTGCTTGGCAACGAGTACGAAGCGTCTTCATTCGAGGAGAAGCACGCGTACGGCGACGCGTCGCTGTCTTCTCCCAGCACGCTCAACTCACACGACTCGCTCTTCCCGCCCTCCCCGCCGCGTGCGCGCTCATCGCAGCTCCTCCCAGCTTCCCCTCCCCGCCTGCCATCGTGGGCGCTCCTTCTCATCGCGTTCGCGCTCGGTCTCGGGCTGGGGACGTACACCTTACGCCCTCTTTCTCGCGTTGTGGAGCACGACTGGCGAGGGGAGGTCGTGCAGGGCTTGTGGGAAAAGTATGGGAGCAAGCAGGCGAGCGGTTTAGGGACGGGGAGGGAGATGAGGGACGTGCCCGTGTGCGAGAGGGTGATTCTTGTGGAATGGGTACGTCGAGTTGCTCAATGGCTCTTCGAGGAGCGAAAAGATTGCTTCTGAATGCATACCGCGCAGTCCTCGTTCAACTACGGCCTTGGGTCAGGGCTTGTTGTGACGGTGCGTGCTCGCTATTACCGCCGCAAGGGGGGGGGGGGAGCTGACCTTCCCACCGCGCAGATGCAAGCGGTTCGTTCCGCCTTCCCTCGCCGCCTCTCCCGCTCACCCCGCACCGCACCGGCAGGGCCTCATCGCCAAGATGCACAATTACACTCTGATCTTCGAGGAAGGGATTAACCCTTACGGCTCGTACTACTCGCACTTCTCGCCTGCGCCGACGCCTGGGTGCCGCATCACGCAGGAACTGCGTGACCCGGCAACGTATCGGCAGAAGGACGGGAACACAGCCCTGCTTGGGGAGTTGCTGAGGATGGCGACGCCCAGATTTGGTGTGCAAAGGGTGCTCGCCGGGTGGGAATCGTGCGTGCCCTCCTTCCTTCCGCCGCCCGCTGCTCTCATGCTGAAGCTCTAGCGGGACAGTATGGTCCCCATTGCGCATTATGTCCGTGACGCGACCTTCACCATGCCCGACCTGGCCGCTCTCCCAACGCTGGATTCGCAGCGCCCCTTCCCGCTCGAGTCGAACGTACCGCAGCTCTTCCTCGAACGGTTCTGGCAGTATTCGGCGCTCATGCATGAGCACTTTCGATTTAACGAGCTGATGACGCTCAAGGTGGAGGATGCGGTGCATGCGTTGAAGCTTGTGGGCGAGAGGGAGGTGCCGGCCGTTGGGTGCGTCCAGTCCTGCCCTCAGATCGCGTTCCAGCTGACTTACGCATGCCGCAAAGCGTACACTACCGCGGTGGCGATAAACTCGTTATGGAGTGCCAGGCTTCTTCGCAAGTTAGCTGGTACGTTTCGTCCTTTCGACCTTCTCAAGCCAGCGGGTTGCCTCTTGACGGATCCTCCCATTGCCTCGCCCTCTCCTGCCCCTCCTGGTCTGTGCAAATAGTGGCAACATCACCCTCCATTGCGAGACCGCTCTCGACTCGCTCCGCTCCGCGCCCATAACGCGTGACTTTCCCTCCTTCCCCTCTCGTTCACGCGCCCGCCTTCTCCTTATGACGACCGATCCAGCCGCACTCTCCGCCTTCCGCTCCGACCCCCTGTGCGCACGGCACTTCTCCGTCGAGGAGCTCCCGCGCGGCGGCACGGGCAGATCCTTCGTGCAGAGCGATTTCTGGGCTCTGTCGGCGCAGCAGCGCGAAGAGGACTCGGCGCGAATGCTCGTCCAGGCGGAGGTGCTCGCAAACTATGTCGACGCGGCGGTCGTGAGCGCCAATTCGAACACGGGCAGGACGCTTGTTTTCCTCCGAGGCGGACCGCAGAGGGTCCTCGAGGAGCAGAGGACCAGGAGCGTCGATGTGTACTGGCACGTGCGTATGCGTTCTTTCGCACTAGAGAAGAGCAAGGTTGACGCGCAGGACGACCGCCAGCCGACGAACTTCCCGCCGTTCAAAGGCAAGTGCGACGGGACGACGCCTGTTTGCTGGCCAAACGGGCGTTAGAGCGAAGTCAGTAGTACCCCCAAGTGACCCTTCAGTGCTGGAAGTTTTGAAGAGCGATTCTTGAGCGGGAGGGGAGCAGTTGAAGTGAAGCAGGCTGTGCGAGTTGGGAGGGAAGCGAAGCGGGGGCGAAGTAGAAGCGAGATGCGAGTCGTACTTTTCAACACGACGAAGCTAGATACACAAGCCTTCCCCACAGGCTACTTCCGCTTCTTCCCCTTCGCCGATCCGCCATCCTCCGGCCCACCGTCCGCCGCGCGTTTCTTGCCCTTCCCACTCGGCGTTCCCTTCGCGCTTGCCTTCTCGCGCTCCTCCCGCGGAAGCACCTCGGCAACGCCCTCGTCCCACAGCTCGGGCCCGACGATGCGCCGAACGGCGGTGAGCACGTCGCCGTGCGGGATGAGCGCCTCATGCAGCGATTCGGCCGCACCGGCCTTCCCGCCAAGCGTGACGCCCTCGCAATGCTCTGCCGCGCTCACTGGGCCGAGGTTCTCGACGCCAAAGCCGCGCATCGTCTCCTGCGCAACAGCGGAAGTGAGCGCGCATGCCGGGACGCGCACGAGGTACACGCCGGCCGGGCCCCGCGGCGCCTCGCGCGAGCGCAGCTTCAGCGTGACGATGTCGCACCGCGAACGGGTGAGCGGCGCGTCAGCGCTGCCGCTCGAGCGCGTACGCGTTGACGGGCCCGCAGCGGACGACGGCGCGTGGTGGTGATGGTGCACGCGGACAGGAGAGCGTGAGGAACCGTGGGCGTACTCGTCTTCCGTGTCGGTGGAGGAAGAGGTGCTTTGCCGGCGAAGCTTGGGCGGCGCGGAGCGCCTCACACGCTTGGCCGGCGAGGATGCGGAAGCGGCGGGCTCGGCCGCCTCCGACTTGCGGGCGCGCTTCTTTGCGGCCGGCGTGTCGGGCTTCGACAAGCTTGCTGTGGACGGCTGCGTGGCCGCTGAGAGATTCCCGGAGCGGCGAGCGGGCGAAGCGATTTCGGCCTGAGTGGCCTTATTGTCGACCTTACCGGCGGACCGGGTGCGGCGTGGGGTTGCGCGCGCCTTGACGTTCTCGACAGCCTTGTCAACCGCTAGCGGACGCGGAGACGGGAGCGAAGAGGGGCGCGGCGAAGGACGAGCGACACGGATCTCATCCTGCTCATCGTCGTCCGGATGCGCAGATTCAACCTCTTCGGGCTGAATGGGCTCAGCAGGCGGGGCGGGAGAGGCAGTGCGCGGCTGACTTCCCGCTGCGCTTTCGGCCGCGACCGACGAGTCGAGGACTTGTGCGTCAACGTCGGCGCGCTGCAAATGCGGGACGTCAGTACGTGAGCGAAGGGGAGGGACGGGGAAAGAACAACGCACGTCGAGTTCAGAGAGGACGCTCGCGCCGCGGACAGAGATGATCTGCCAGAAAACGTAAGCCGAAACTCGGGAAGGAGGGAAGGGCGCGAACGCACCTCGGAAGGTTGGACCGCCTCGCCGTCCGTGTCGACTTCGATAGCAGCCGACCCGCCACGAACGACATCCTCCTGATCCTCCGGCTCCTCGATGACCGGCTCGTGCGCCTTGCTGCTCCCGGCGGCGATACCGCTCGACTCGCCAAAGCGGATCGGTTCGGAGGGGTCCCACTGCCCGGGCTCGACGACATCGTGGATGTGCAAGGATCCGTACAACTCGGCGGGCTCCTCGTACTGCTTTGAACGCGAGCAAGAGGTCAGCAGGAAGCGATAAGGAGAGGACGGGCAGGTAGACCCACTACGATGCCGTTCTCCTCGACGAGCTCGTCTTGCTCCTGATCCTCTGCGCCGGGTTCGAGGATAGCCAGCTCGTCGCCATCGTCCTCGCTCCGATAGCTAATTGGCTCAGACGAGGGAGCTTGCGATGGCGCCTCCCGCCCAGCCGTGCGTGTCTGGCTCTCGTCTTCCCCCTCAGCGAGCTGATCCTCGTCCTCGCCGACCTCGACTGGGTCGACTGACGTTTCCGTGACGGACTCGCGGTTGAGCGGGTCCGCAAGTATCTCGCCGTCGCCGTTCATCCGTTGCGCGGAGATGGGCGAATCTTCTCCGTCGTCCTCATCCTCGTCAGCGAGCAGTGCGGCCGTTTCGGTGGTGACAACCTCGTCGGCGGGAAGGCCAAGCACGGGTCGCGACTCGTCGTCCGCCCGCGACGCCTGGCGCGAGCGGTCGGGCACGAGCGCGCGGAGCAGCTCCTCCGCGGACTCGTCACCATCACCCTCCTCATCCGTTGAGCTGTCGAGCGCGACAAAGTCCTCCAAGCGGATCTCGTCGGCGTTTCTCAGCTCGGAAACGGGTGCAGACGAAGAGGCAGCTTCGGCGGAAGGAGCGACTTCGGCGGGAGGCGAGGGCGGCGCGGGATCAGGGACCAGGGACGGGTTCTGCGGCGGAGCGACGCCGTCAATGATGGGCGGCGGCGGCTGCTTATCTTCTTGCTCGTCAGGTGGCGGCGTCGCGCCGAGGTTGATCGTCTCCGTCTGCGGCTCGGCGACCTCGACCTCCTGCGGCACGACCTGCGCGCTCTGTTCGACAGCGGCCGCGAGATCCGCATCGTCGTCGAGTACGACGAGCCCGTCCCCACGTGCAGCACTCCCCATCTCCACGTCTTCCTGCTCGTGCACCTGCACGCTCGACGCGTCCACCGCGCCCTCGAGCGGCCTCGCGCGTCCGACGAGCGCCTCGTCGCGCAATTCCTGCGGCTCGACCCCGACCCTGACAGGTGCCTCCGCGGGGTCGTCTCCACCGACGGGGTCACCGTCATGCACGGGGCTGTCGACGCTGTGTTCGGCGTGCACGGGCGGGTAGGGGATGGGCGAGTCAAGCGCTGGGGGAGAGCCGGGCTCGCGCTGGAAGTGCGACGAGAGGCGCGGAGGGGAGATGGCAGAAGAAGGCGCGATGGGCCCGCCTTCGTCGTCTGCAGCGAGAGTGCCGGGGACGAAATCGGCGTTGAAGACGGGCTCGACGGGCGCGGTTGGCGCGTATGAGGCGAGAGTACCGGTGCCGCCGTTCTTGCTGGCAGCTGAAGTAGAATTAGGGAGCGACGAAGACGCTGACTGCGTCGAAGGGAGGAGGGCAGGGTTCTGCGGCGGGCCGATGCCGTCGACAATAGGAGGCGGAGGCTGCTTATCTTCTTGCTCGTCAGGTGGCGGCGTCGCGCCGAGGTTGATCGTCTCCGTCTGCGGCTCGGCGACCTCGACCTCCTGCGGCACGACCTGCGCGCTCTGTTCGACAGCGGCCGCGAGATCCGCATCGTCGTCGAGTACGACGAGCCCGTCCCCACGTGCAGCACTCCCCATCTCCACGTCTTCCTGCTCGTGCACCTGCACGCTCGACGCGTCCACCGCGCCCTCGAGCGGCCTCGCGCGNCCTCGACCTCCTGCGGCACGACCTGCGCGCTCTGTTCGACAGCGGCCGCGAGATCCGCATCGTCGTCGAGTACGACGAGCCCGTCCCCACGTGCAGCACTCCCCATCTCCACGTCTTCCTGCTCGTGCACCTGCACGCTCGACGCGTCCACCGCGCCCTCGAGCGGCCTCGCGCGCCCAGCGAGCGCCTCATCGCTCATCTCCTCCAGCTCGACACCGGCCCTGACAAGTGCCTCCGCGGCTTCGTCTCCGCCGGCGGGGTTGCTGTCGTGCACAGGGCTGTCGACGCTGTGTTCGGCATGCACGGGCGGGTAGGGGACGGGGGAGTCAAGCGCGGGGGGAGAGCCGGGCTCGCGCTGGAAATGCGACGAGAGGCGCGGAGGGGAGATGGCGGAGGAGGGCGCGATAGGCTCGCCCTCGTCGTCCGCGGCGAGAGTGCCGGGGACGAAACCGGCGTTGAAGACGGGCTCAACGGGTGCGGAAGGAGCGTACGAGGCGAGGGGCTGAGTGGTCTCTTCAACGGGCTGAGCGAGAGCTGGAGCGGGCTCCTTCGCCGGATAGGCCAGCTCTTCGTGAGGAGCAGCAGGAGCAGCGGGCTCGACTGCTGGGGGCGTGCGCGGCGCCGGTCTAGGGACAATGTCGAGATTCTGCGGCGGCGCGACGCCCTCGACTATGGGCGGGCGGTCGTTGTCGCCCTCCTGCTCTGTGGGCGGCGGCGTCGCGCCAAGAACAACGTGCTGGCGCCCGCGCGGCAGCTCAGACATGTCTGCTGCCGGCGCCTCAAGCGGCTCCCACTCTGGCGCTCGCGAGGGTGGGGGAGTCGTATCGTCGTCGACGACGAGCAGGCCGCCCTGCTCCGCATCGTCCTCAAGCTCGAGGTCGCGCGCCTCCCGCGGACGCATCGGCGAGCCGTTCTCCAGCCTCGCAAGCGGGACGAGACGTCCGACGAGCGCGCCGTCGCGCATGTCCTCCTCGTCAACGCCGACGCGAATAGGGGCCTCCTCGCCCGCTGGGTATTCGTCATCGGCGAGGTCCTCCTCGCTGTGTACGGGGCTGTCGACGCTGTGCTCGGCGTGGACGGGCGGGTACGGGATCGGCGCGTCGAGCGCCGGGGTGGGGACGGGCTCGAAGCGGAAGTGCGAGGAGAGGTGGAGGTGCGGTGCGGACAGCGTTGAGAGCGGGACGCGCGGCTCGCCGGTCGAGGCGGACTCGGCGGCGGAGGGAGCAAGAGGGGCGTTTAAGGAGGACTCGACGGGTGCGGACGGGGCGTACGAGGCGAGCGGCGTGGCTGATTCGACCTGGAGGTCGTGCTGCGAGAAGTCCTGCGTCAGTTGCGGCTCCGCGTGCGGCAAGTACGCGGTCGTACCTTCTGCTCTTTGGCGACCGGCTCGGCGGAGTCGTCCCCGCCGACCTGGATCGCCCCGTTGTCGTCTCCCTCGCCCAGCTCGTCGCCGCTGCCAAAGACCGGCGCCCCAGAGTCGGCTTCGATCGGCTGTGCGCCCGTCTCCGCGAGCTGGCCCTCGTGCTCGACCTCGAGCGGCTCGTCCTCCTGCTCGACCTCGAGCGGCCCGTCCTCCTGATCCGCGCCCGCCACCTCCGCGGGGAGCACAACCGTCTCCACCACCTCCGTCACTGTCTCCTCGACAACACGCATCTCCTCGTCCTCCGCCTGCGCGTCGTTCTCCGACTCCCGTTCCTCTTCGCCGGGGAGCACCCTGACGCCGCCCGCAACGCCCGCCTCGCGAAGGTGCACCAGCTCGCCCGCGATCTGCGCGAGGCGCGCTTCGGCCGCGTCCGTGGTGGCAGCGCTCTCCCCCTCGACGGTAAGGGCGAGGTCCGGGAAGTATGCCGAGCGGTCGGGCGAGACGGACCTGTCGCGCGGTGGTGACGGGGAGGCGGAGCGCGCAGAGAGGGGCGAGCCCGGAAGGGCGAACGTCTCGCCTTCCTCTCCTCCGCCGCGCTCGGCCTCCGCGTCCGCATCGGAAAGCGCGAGGTCCTGCGGGTCGCGCTCGTCCCCCTCCCTCTCCTCGTCCTCGTCTTCGTCCTCGTCCTCGTCCTCGTCCTCATCAACAATCGACAGCCCCGTCTGCCTCGCGAACTCGGCCTCGACGTCCTCCATCTGCCTGACGAGCAGCCTGCCGACTTCGCTGCCGCCGTTGACAGCGCGCCTGAGGTCCACGACGAGCCGGTCATGCGTCTGGAGGAGCTCGGCCGGGTCGAGCTCCGCGAGCGCGGCGGCGCCGTGGAGGGCCCAGTGGGCGAGTGCAGCGGGGACGTCGAGATCCGGGGGTGTCGGAGACAGCGAGGAGCGCCCCGGAGATGGGGAGCGCGAGGGCGCGTACGAATGCGACGGCGACGAGGGCGTCGGCGGAGCGCGCGCTTTGCCCTTGGCTTCGTACGGGATACGTGGGCGGACATCCTACGCGGGGATCCGTCAGCCTTCTGTCGTGGAGAAAGCGCGAGAGAGGGAGAGAAGTACCTCCGAGTCCTCGTCCGCGTACAGCGACTCGAGCGGGTTCCTTCCTTCCACCACCTCCTGCCCGACATCGCTCATGCGCGCATCCTCGCCCTCCTGCTCCTCTTGCAGCTCGTCCACCACGTCGACCAGCACCCGCTCGCCGTCCCCCTCCTCGCCATCCTCGTCGCCCTCGTCCTCCACATCCGCGAACGCCGCGCTGCTCGCGCCGCCATCCTCCTCGTCGCCCTCTCCTTCTTGCGCGCCCACCCCGAGCCACTGCGGCAGCGCATCGAGCATGTCTGCGTCGTACGGGGCGGCGTGCGGCTGCTCGCGCACGACCTCCTCGTCGTCCTCGGCAGCAGACGGCGCACCATACACCGCACGCTTCGGTTTCGACCGGGGTTCTGGCGCTGGACGGAGCGGGGGCAGCGCGTCGCTTTCATCGGAGGACGACCCGAGCTCGAGGAGCTCTGTCCCGCCCTTCGTGCGTTTCGTCCCGGCCTCGCCCTCCGCGTCGTCCTCCTCCTCGGCCTCCTCCCGCTGCGCATCCCCCATTCGTCCGCGGCCGGCCCACTCTGCCTCGGCGCTGTCCATCGCACTGCCGCCGTCGTCCACGAGAGATGCAGGGACAGGCGCGTCGTCCCCCGCCTCGTAGTAGTACTCGCCGTCGTCCTCCTCGACGGGGGCGTACTCCTCCTCCACCACTTCCTCTTCTTCCTCGACGCCGGAGCCGTAGCGGACCCGGCGGCCAAACGGGTCCCTCGTTCCGTCATCGTCCTCGCCAGACGCGGACGCGTAGGCCTCCTTCTCGCCGGCCCCTTCCTCGGAGGCAAGAGCGTCGTACTCCTCCTCCGCGGTGGCGGCAGCGGCGCGGTCAAGCTCCTCCATCCCCTCACCGAGCGCGTCCTCGTCCCAGATCCTCTCGACCTCCTCCCCGCCCTGCTCGTTGTCGTCCTCTTCCTCGCTGCCGGCGGAGGAGGACGACGACGCGGCCGTGTCGAGCCCGTACGTCCCCTCCCTCCCGTCGTGCCCCTGCGGTGCCTCGTGGTCCGAGGCGGACGTGCTGCCGGCCGAGGGGGGGACGAACAGCGGCAGCCGGGCAGACGAGGAGGGGAGGCGCGCCTCGCGCATCTCTGGCTCGTGGGCGGGGTGCGCGTCGTCCGAGGCGGTGACGGACGCGGAGGAGGAGCGCGGATGTACATGCGAGTGCGCGGGCGAGGCGGACCGCGAGGCGCTGTCCTGGACGGAGGGGGCGAGGCTCGGGGTCCCGAGGGAGAGGTCGGCGAGGGGGCCGTAGGAGACGGGTGGGGAGGTGGGGCGGGCGCTGCGCTCTCTGTCCGTCAGCGCGGATGTGTAAACAGGTAAATACGGAGGGAAGGACGCACAAGTCCGCCGCGCTGATCTCGCTGTCCTGGGCGGCTTCATTCACCGGCACCACCTGACCGAAAACGTCTCTCCCGCCCTGTGCCTCCCTGTCCGCGTCCTTTCTCCTCCTCTCCCTCTCTTGCCTCGCTCTCTCCCTCTCCGCCCTCGCCTTCTCCCTCTCGCGCTCGTGCTCCTCGCGCTCTCGCCTTCGGCGTTCAGAGGGCAGCTCGCCGCGCGCACGGGGCTCCAGCACGGCCTTGATCGACGAGGTCAGCCCAGAGACGAACGTGTCAAACGCAGCGGCGGGGAGGGCGTCGAACGGGTTGTTGCCCTTGGCTGACGCCGTCCGGGCGGAGAGCGCCGATGCGGGGGTGTTGGCCGGCGCGCCGGGCATGCGCGGCGTCGCGAGTGCGCTCGCAGGGGTGAAGAGCGCGGTCGTCCGCGGTGCAGAGAGGGGAGAAGGGCGCGGGTGGAAGAGCGAGGGGCGGAGGGCGGAGGGCGTGCGCGCCGGGGTGGAGAGGAGGGAGGGGCCGGTCGCGGGAGGCTGGGTGGGCCCGCGCGGGCGCTGCGATGGGTGGAGAGGGGTGTTGTAGGTCGACATGGTGGGCGCGCTCGAGCTGTGCGGCGGGCGAAGGGGAGGGTCAGCGAGAGGAGGGAGGGGTGGAGCGGGTTGTTGCGCGGGAAAGGAGCGAGGGTGGCCTCGCCCACCAGGAAAGTGACACAGTCGGTCCTCTTTGACGGTACGCTCGTTCGCGTTCGCTGTCGCACTGTTCGAGCGGATGCGCCGAGGGTCCCCCCACCTCGCGGCGTCCTGCCGTTCCTCTGCCGCGGCGAAGGCTGCAAGAGCATGTACGCACTGGTGCTACCCTGCAAGCTCCTTCTGCGGGCAACTGCTGCCCCAGGAGTGGATGCGAGCGAGTCGAGGTTCCGTCGCGGTGATGAGGCGACGTCAACCCGCGCAGCCAGCGCAGAGGCGATCAGGCGGGCGAGCGATGAGCTGGGTCAAGTTAGGCAATGCTTCCCAGACCGAGCAAGCCTTGGCCAGCTGGAATCTGCGTGAGGGAAGGCGTGAGAGCCGCGCCCCTGAGTTGCTCATCGTCTCGCTCGCCCCTTACCAGCGGAATACTCCCCACATTACAGCTCAAATACATTACTGGGAGAGATGGCCACCGCCCCACGCACCGTCGGACCGACTCCAGCGTCGCACTCGTCGCGCACGCTCACCCTCGACCACGCCCCGCCCTCGTCGTCGCAGGACCCGTCCTCCTCCGCACCCGCACCCGCACCCGCACCCGCACCCGAGGCAGGGCCCAGCATCGCGGGCACCCTCCGCCTCCGCGGGCGCGCTCCCCCCGGACAGCGCGTCACCTGGACCGACGCGACCATCGACAACGAGGGCCTCGGCCGCAAGAAGAGCAAGAGTGCGCCGCGCCGCTCCCCCCCCTCTCGCTAGGCCCGACTGACGCCACGAGCCACACAGTCTGCTGCATCTACCACAGGCCCAAGCCCTTCGACGAGTCCTCGGACGAGAGCGACGAAGCGTCCTCCTCCTCTGGTGCCGACTCGGACGGCTCGAACGACTCGCGCGACGGCCGGGCAGCGGCGAGGCGCGCGCGGCGGAGGCACCACCACCACCACCACCACCAGGACTGCGACGGGCATGACCACGGCGCAAGTCCGAGCGGCAGCGAAGCGACGAGGGAGGGGGGAGGGAGCGCGACGGTTGTCGAAGAGCCGAAACCGCAGCCCAACGCGTACGAGCGCGGGACGGGCGGTGCATCGGGCGGGGGCAAGGGCAAAGGTGCGTACCACTTGCTTGTCTCGCATTCGATGAGGCGGACTGACACCGTCCACCGCGCAGGCAAGGCGACTTGACCCTCTCCGCCCCTCGTTTCGCTTCTCGCACGCGCGCGCACGTTCCCCTCATCGTTCCTCTCCGTCATGCACTTCCCACGCAGTCCTTCTTCTCTTGTTGTAGCCTTTCCTGCCAATGTCCGCCGTCACTTGTAACGACCCGTCCTCTGCCGCGCACGAGCGCAAGTCGGAGCAACAGCAATAAAGATAGACCAATGCAGCACATACACACACACACACACGCAACACACACGCCCCGACCCTGCTTACCGCTGCATCAACCCGCCCCTGCACACCCTGTGCAGGAGCACCTCGACCAAGTCGCCCTGCACGGTGGGGCACAAGTGCGCGTTGTCCCTCGCAGCGTCCTCCCTCGCGGCGACCATCTCGACCGCGCCGATCGTGTCCACGCCCGCGGCGTCGAGCTCGGCGGCCGCGAGCGCGTTGAGGAGCGCGACGCGCGGGTTGACCTGGTACAGCGGGTCGAGCCCGGGCGAGGGGAACACGGGGGTCGTCTCCCTCCACAGGAGGCGCGGGCCGTCCGGGTTCAGCGGGTACGCGAGCGCGGCGAGGTGCGCGAGCGACGCGCGCAGGCCCGCGGCATAGTCCGCTGCGCGCGTCCACGTCGCGGCCCAGAGCCCGACGTTGAGGACGACGACGTCCGGGTACGACTTTGCGCGCGAGAGCGCCGCGTCCCACTCCCATGCAAGGAAGCGGTCCCACGCTTCGCGGGTCATCGACGACGAGGCGACGTCGAGCGCCTCGTACTGGAGCGAGTTGAAACGGATGTGCAGCTTGCTGTCGGCGACGCCGAGCTGCGACAGGAGGCACTGCAGCGCCATGAACGAGTGGCTCGCGACGCTGTCCCCGACGACGACGATCCTCCTCCTCTCGCCCTCCGGCTCGCCGACCCCGAGGCACGACCGGAGCTCGCTCGCGCGCAGCGCGCCGCCCTCGAGCCCGCGCGCGCCGTCCGGCACCCAGCGGAGGACGCCCTCTTGCTGGGCGCGCTCCTGCGTCCCGCACGCCGCGTCCCAGTACGATGCGGCGAACGCGCGCGGGCACGCCTCGGACGAGTACAGCCGCGCGTGCGGGTCCTCGCCCGCCGCCGCAGCGGTGAGCTCCTCGAGGCTGTGGCGCGCCCAGTGCCCGCTCGTCAGCGCGTGCGGGGCGACCTCGCCGCTCGACGGCGGCGCGGGCGCACGAGGCGGCGCGCGGATGCGCAGCGCGCGAGAGACGACGCGCTCGCCGCGGAAGCGCGCGTGCGGCCACGTCTGCGTCGCGACGGTGTACACGCTCGCCGTGTCCGTGTCCCTGCATGTGCCCTCGCGGAGCGCAAGCAGCTGCGCCCGCGTCGGCTGGTTGCGCAAGTGGCCCATGATCGAGCACGGCGTCGGCGGGTCCATCTCTGGCGGGGGCGACGACGCGTACTGCCGTGTAATGTTGAGCTGCACCTCGCCGCCGCCGTTCGCAACCTCGGCGGAGGAGGGAGGCGGCAGCGAGAAGGACGCCCCACCATCGGAGAGGTACGTCACGGGGAGGAAACGGCGAGTCTCGCCGCCAGACGTCGTGAGCAGCACCTGCAGATGCCCGACGTCGCTCCTCGCCGAGTCAAGCACGAGCGTCGTGCCCGCCTCGAGCGACTCGGGGAGCTTGGCGCGCTTCGACCCCTCGAGGAGCGAGAGCGTAAAGTCCGCCTTGTCGAAAACGGGCCACCGCGCCTCGAGCCGTGCGACAAGCCCGCGCAGTTGCTGACCGCGCTGGACAAGCGGAGCGTCCTCCTCCACGTCCGCGTCTGTCGCACCGCACGCCTGCGTATCAAGCTTGTCGAGCACGCGGTCCGTCACCCGCTCCGCCTCGCCGCCTGCACGGCACTCATGCGCGCGTCGGACGTACCGCCGCACGTACACCGGGTACTGCGCAACGACGTCGCGCGCGGAGCGGTCGGCCGTCTTCTCCTCGCCGAGCGGGTCGACGACGACGTGCTCGCGCTCTATTTCGCCCTTGCTCTGCGCGAGCACGCGCGGTGAGGCGAGCGCGTCCTGCCCCTCGGCAACGACGAGCGCCGTGTGGGCCTCGAGGACGCTGGCGTCTTGGTCAGCGCGCTCCCCGGCTGCAACCCACACGCGCGGAAGCTGCACACCGTCGACGCGCTCGAAGCGCTCATCGAGCCAGGCAGGGACCGCGCCGTCGTCGCCGTCGTGTACGAGAAACTCGTTCACATCAAGAAACGCGGTCCACCTCGCACGCTGCGCACCCGCGGGCGCAGCCCACTCGTTCTGGAACTTGCGCGCGGCAGACTCGTAAGCGGCGGAGGGCGCTCCGCCGAGCGGGAGGAGGGTGACCCATCCGAGCTCGACAAGCGGGAGGATGCGGTCCCGTGTTTCTGCGGCGAGCGCGTCCGACGGGTGCGAAGCGTCGTAGATGATAATGTGGTCGGCGCCGAGCGCAAGGTGGTGCAAGACCCACTCGACGAGCGCGGGGCCCTCGGAACGCTGGACGGTGCCGAGGAGGAGGCGGTACGGCGCGAGCGGAACGGGAGAGTCGATGCGCGACTCGATGAACGTGGTGAACGGGTCGTCCTGCAATTATGAGGAGGATCAGCGCGATCCTCGCGCACAGCGAAAGCGGGCGCACAGCCGAGACCAGCCCCCAGCGGTGGAGGAACGAGCCGTGCTGAGCAGGAAGCGAGCCGGACAGGCTGGCGATCTGCGCCGGGACTTGGTGCTCGGAGGGAAGGAACTGCGACGTGCATCTGGGTCAGCTCGCGCGGGCTGGGCGTGTCACAGCGCAGACGCACTCGGTGAACAACGAAGAGGGCAGCAATGGCAAGGAGCACGCGCCATACCCGCCCGAACGCTCGTGGGCGGGGACGCGGCCGCCAACTGCTCGAGGAGCGTGAGGCCAGTCTCTGCGGGTAATGGGAAGCAGCGTCAGCACGCGCCGGGTCTCCAAGCGATGGGGTAGACGGGCGCGACGTACGGGGCGCTTCTCGGTGGCGTCCTCATCGCTCGCCTCGCTGTCGAGGCTCCGGGTCGAGACGGGCGAGTCCATCGGGCGCTCGACCTGCGAGAGAGGGCGGTACAGCGCCTGCGGGGTGAGCGACGACGGCTTGCTGTTTCGCCCAGCCATACGTCGGGGTCCAGGTCAGCACGACGCGCGCGAGACGGGAGGGCGGACGCGACGAGGCGCGACGGGGAGGAGGGAGAGCGCGGCGCACCCCATCCACGCAGAGATCTCGAGCAACCAGGTAAGCAGCAGCAACAGTAGCAGCAAGGCAGGGAACGCGCTCGCCCAGCAGCTCGCGCGCGCCGACAAGGAAGGCGACGAGCCTGGCTGCGTCTGGGGAGGGAAGTCGCGCCGGAACCTGGAGCCTTCCTCTCCTGGGCGGGATCTCGAAGCCCGCAGGCGCCTGGATGGGCAGGCAAGGGGCAGGCGCAGCGGAAGCCAGCACGGAACCTGTCCGGGCGACGTTGCAGGAGGAAGGTGACCCTCGCTTGACACTCGTCGTCCGGATCTCCAGGACGAGGACGAGGGGAAAGGCGAGTGCGAAAGGCGCAGATCATGACGAGTGCGACAGCCACGCGTGAGCCAGCCAGCCAGGCGGGGAAAGGAACAGGCAGGACGAGCGAAAGGCAACGGGCAGGTCTGAGGGAAAGTAGGCGGGCGAGAGGAGGATGAGGAGGTCGAGTTGCGCGGTTCTCCTGGCCCTCTGCTGCGACGAGGAAAGCGAGCGTTACGATGCATCAGAACGAACGGGATGTATAGTGAGCTTTCCCGGAGAAAGGTGAGCGAGTCGTCGCGAACCAGACTGCTCCTCCGAGTGCGTCAAGTCGAGGTGGACCTTGTCGTAGCGAAGTCAGCGGACGGCTTTCCAGACAGCCATGCGCGCTCCGAAGGCAGACGTGCACCCGAGCGGAAGCCAAGGCGACTCTGCATTCCAAGCGTGCAAGCGTATCTCAAGCGACATGCGTCCGTCCTCCTCACATTCTCCTCTTCGCGCTCAAAAGCCTCAAGCTAGTCCCTTCCTCCCTTCGGGGCCTCGTACGGCCTCCTCGCCGAAAAGGTCTGATGCCACCCCTGCCCGCGCTTCCCCCACCCTGGGCTCGCCTGGAAGCCGTTGCTCCGCTCGCGCTGCCTCTGCGCGTCGCGTTGCCACTCCGTCAGCGGGCGCTCCCTTGGCCCGAACCCGCTGTCGCGCTGAGGGCGCGAGGGCCCGCCGCCGACCGCGAAGCCTGGCGGCGGCGGCGGTTGCTGGTGGTGGTGGTGATGTTGCGAGTACGGGAGCGGCGCACCCGGCGATGGCGGGTAGCCCTCGTTGACGAACCGGCGCGGGGCAGTGTCGATCTTATCGCCCCCAAGGGGTGTCGGCGAGCGGGAGTCATAGTATCCGTCGCGGTTGCGATGGTAGTTGAGGCGCGGCGAGCGCGAGCGGGAGCGCGGGTGGCTGCACGTTGTGTCGGGTGCGGAGCGCTGCGAGCGTGAGCGGGGTGTTCAGTCTCTCCGCTCCCAGCACGAGCAGCGTGGTCAGCACACCTCCGTCTTCTCGGGCCTGTACTCCTCGCGCCCGAACTTTGGGCGTCTGTACTCTTCGCGCGGCCTGCTCGGCCCCCCGCGCTCCCTCCCCTCGTCCCGCCCTTCCGACCGGCCATTGCGCCCTTCACCGCGCCGCCCGCGCTCCAATTCGCTGCCGACGCCGCGCTGCATCCGGTTCGCCGGCGAGCGCTGGCGAAGCTCGTGCTGTCCGCGCGCATCGCTGCGGCGGCGGTCGTCTTTCCTCGTCAAGTGCAAAGGATCGTCCCGCTCGCGGAGCGAGCGGCGCAAGACGTACGAGGCGTCATTGCCAACGCGCGAGTGCGGCGACTGGCCGGACGATGGCGAGCAGGTCGAGTATGGCACGGAGTCGGGCGAGCGCGGCGAGAGAGGCGAGTAGCTCGCCATCGAGCGGGGCGAAACCTCCCGCTGCACCGGGACCTTCGTGCGCTCGCCGTCCGTCTTGCGCTTGCCATGCGTCTCGCCCGTCGAGGGCGCGCCCGTCCCTGCCCCGCTGCTCGCGAGCACCTTGTCGACGAGCGTGCGTGCCTCCTCAAGGCTTGCGCTGCTCGCGCCTGCGCCCGGCTTGAGGAGCAGCGCAGCGCCGTGCAAGTCGCCGCTGAGCGTGATATCGACGCCCGTCGTCTGCTTGATGAAGTGGCCCGAAGCGTTCGCGCCGATGAAGAGCGAGATGGACGAGACGGGGATGCTGCGCGCCGAGGGAGCGCGTGAGCTCGGGCTTGGGACTGAACGCAAGGCAGAGAGGGGGGACGCACGGGATGGTGAAAGACGCGGGCGGCCCCTCCGCCTTGCAATGCTTCTCAAACGGCGGCCTGCGATCTGGCGAGCGGGAGCGGGAACGGCTCCTCACGCGCCTCTTCTCCTGGCCCTGCGGCGGGCGGGATGAACCCCCGTCGACAAGCTTCTTCTGAAGGGTGTAGTTGTCGCAAGGGCTGCTATACGGCTGGGGTGAGCGCGTGGAGCAGCGCTGGTCGCCGGCTTGGGAAGGCTGACGGCGGTAACGGTCGTCGCGGTGCTGCCCTTCGCGATCGCGTGGCTCGTCACTGTAGCCGGACACCGAACTCGGGCGGTAGCGGTCGCCATGGCGAGGGAGGACGGGGTCATCGCCGCCACGCAAGGTGTGGTTCGACGTCCCGCGAGAGTCAGGGTCGTCGCGCTCAGCGTACTCCGTCTTGAGCCAATACCCCTGGAGACGCTCGATGTAGGCTTCGTCGTACTCGCACCAGCTCGGGTCGGCGGCATCGAGAACGGCTTGGTCCAAGGGCCTCCAGTACCTCGTCATGTCCTCGCTATAGGCGATGGTCTCGACGAGGTGGAGCGCACGCTTGATTGACGCCTTGCTGCCGGAGATCACGGCGATAGGCGTATCGTCCTCGCGGAAGAGAACGTGGAACTCGCCCGTGCCGGCTTGCTCAAGGATGTCGCGCGCGACCTCGCCGGCAGGGCCGATGAGGCGGCCGCCGACCTTGCGCGACGGTAGCTCGAATGTGTACTGCCACACTGCGACGGCAGGAGGTGGAGGCGCGGGTTGTGCGTACGCGAAGCGTTTCGGGTCGAAGCGCCTGGCGGCTTGACTCGAGCGAGGCGTGAGAGGACGCCGGAGGTAAAGCGCGACGGGCACGTCAGGCGGGTAGTTCTGTCAAGACAGGTCTATATGAGGCGTCTCAGGAAGCTGAAGCGGCCGGACGAGCTCGCACCGATTCATTGTCGAGGTTGTCAACCGGCTGCTTGGCTTGCGCCGAGGTCGACCCGCGCTGACGCTCAGGCTGAATGGATGGGGTCTCGGGTGTTGGGGGAGATGGTGGCTGGTCGGAGGCAGCGGAAGCGTGAGTACTGGCTGACCGAGCGTACTTGACACAGGAGGGGCGGCCCACATGGATACCGCGATCCTGAGGCGGAGGCGGCGATGGTACTGGCGAGCCGCGCATGTCCCCGACGACCTGTAAACGGGTTGTGCGTGTTATTGGCTTACTCGATAAAGCATTCAGCGGGAAACGCACCTTGGTGGACGGCTGTACTTGCACGACTTGGCCCGCAACGCTGATCTTGGCGGTCGTCGCCGCCTCCTCCACGACCAGCTCCTGCTCGGAAAGGATGTCGTGCAGCGCCGCGTCCATCTCGCTGTCTTCGCGCGGTATGATCTCCTCCGACTTGGGCTCGACGCCCCTCATCTCAACGTCGCCCTGGTCCTCCTGCTCGACGACCGTCCCTCCGCTATGCGCCGCCTTATTCGCCGACTGCTCGATCTGGTTTAAACTGGACCAGTCGGAGAGGTCGAGCACATCATCGTGCTCCGAGGCGTCGAGGTTCTGCTCGAGGTCGGGGGCGGTGGAGCGGCTCGGAGCGGG
Source organism: Rhodotorula sp. PL61-2 (assembly GCA_028828645.1). Taxonomy (NCBI): domain Eukaryota; kingdom Fungi; phylum Basidiomycota; class Microbotryomycetes; order Sporidiobolales; family Sporidiobolaceae; genus Rhodotorula; species Rhodotorula sp. PL61-2. Next base: position 252,607 of record JAPZQE010000016.1, read on the forward strand.
CGAGGAGCGGTCGCTGCTGCTCGCGAGGCTTGTGAGAGACGAGTCGGAGCCTGCCGGTGTGGCAGAAACACTCCTGGTGCGCATATGAGCCGAGCTAGTGAGGCGTAGGAGGGAGAGAAGCGCAGGTGGGGTGGGGCGAGACGCGTCCGTGGAGAAGAGGGTCTGTGCACGCTCGCGCGAGAGATGTCAACGCGCACTCGTGCTGCTCGTAGGGAGAGCAACGTATATTCAGCCGGCTGCTCGCCCCAATTCACGCTTCCAGCGCGCTCGGGCGACCGCAGAGGAGCAGTTTGGGAAGGTCAGCGCGTCTTTCCCTTCAAGGCTGTCTTCGCGACGTTCTCGTGCAGATGAGCAGCGGAAAGCCAAGAAAGACTTTGCACACACCCGTGAGAGCTACACTGTTCACCACAGCAGCGCGACGAGCGCCGCAATCGCCTTCTGCTTCTCCAGCCCAACGGCGCCGAACAACCCAACTGCGTCGCCCGCCTCGCGCACGTTCTGTGACTGCTCCTCCGTCGCGCTCGGCGTGTCCAAGCCTAGCGCATACACCTCCTCGAGCGAAGGCGGGGGAAGCGGGACCCCCGCAGCCCGGACAAGCGCGGGTGGAGGAGGACGGAGGACGATGGCGGGAGGGGCGCTGCTGGCAAGAGGTTCGGGCGGGCGAAGGGGCGGGCGAAGGGACGGGAGATTGGGCGTGGCGGATTTGTAGACGGGCGTGGGCTTGGTGATGCGTAGCGGAGAGAGCGGGTAGTTGCCAAAGGAGAGCGGCTCGACGACGAGAGGCGAGACAGAAGCGTTGTCTTCCAGGACGACCGTCGCAGAGGTGGCCTCTGATATCGGTGCCACCACGGAAGCAGCGGGACGCTCGACGACGAGGGGGAGGAATGGGTAGGTCGAAACGTACAGGGCATCGACCGCACCTGGCGTTGGCGAGACCGGCTGCTGCTCGACCGAGTCGAGTCTATCGTTCCGCATGGTATAGACCCGTACGTACTCCGGATCGACAACGACCGCTGGCGGCGCGGAGAACCGCTCGACTGGCTTCTCCGGCCCGTCGGGGTGCGGGGCACCGATGCCCATCTCGTCGCGCATCTCCCCGCCCATGCTGGGCGTGCGAACGCGCGGCTGACCCACGGCGCGCGCCTGGCGCTCGCTCGCGGGCACCGGCGACAGCGGCGCGACGGCGACCTCGTTGTCCGCGAGGTCGTCCTCACGATCCACGCGCTCTTCGTCTTCCTCGCTCGGCTGCTCCAATACGTGCTCGACGACCGAGCCCGTCTCGCTCCCGTAGCGCTCGCCCTCCTCCTCCTCCTCCTCCTCCGTGCCGATCGCCGCGCTCTCTAGCTGGAGCAGCTCGAGTCCAAGCCCCCATGCGGGCTGCTCCTCCGCAACTCCACCCTCTTCCTGATCCCGCTGGTCGTCATCAGCCGCACGCAGGGCGGCGCCCTCCTCCGGCCGCGGCCGAAGCGGCTTGCTCGGCGGCGCCGGTACCAGCGGGCGCTTCGGCTCCGTCTCAAGTGGAGGCGTGAAGGAGACGAGGGAAGGGAGCGCACACGGGTCGAGCGAGGGCGAGGGCGGCACCGAGATCTTATCCGGGGCAAGAGGCGGGAGTGCGTCTGGGCATTGTCGATGATGGTGCGAGTGGCGCCGCGGGTACGCGTACGGGTGCGGCGGCGTGTGCGGGCCTGCATCGCCGAAGGAGGAGGTCCCGAAGGAGGAGGAGATTGACGAAAGGGACGAGACGGTCGAGAGACGGGAGGCCGACAGCGGTGGGGAGGGCGGGGTGGTCCTGCTCGACTCGCTGGCTGAGGGACGGAGGTCCGGGTATATGTAAGGCGGGAGAGGCGGAGGAAGAGAGGACGGCGGCTGGCTGCTCCTCCGCCGGAAGAGCGACCAGCGACGCTTTCTCCCGCCCGCCTCGTGAGGCGATACCGGCTCCTCCGGGTGTGCGAGGGACTCGACCCTGATCAGGTCTGCCGAATGCGAAGAGGGCGATGCCGAGCCCTTGCGAAGGACGTGGGGGCGGCCGGAGGAGACGTGGCGCGGGTGCGGGTGGATGAGCTGGGTGAGCCGCCGAAAGCTCCCCTTGCGGGACGGCGAGGAGGGAGGTGTCGGAAGAGGTATTTCGCACGGTCTGGCGTACTGCGTGGGGCGGAGGAGCGGGAAGTGGATCTCTGCGCGTGCGCCATGTCAGCTGACAGCGCGAGGCGAAAGAGGGAAAGGGGCGCGCCTCTGGAATCCTCAAAGCGGAGCGTCATCAGGCTGGCGCTGTCAGCAAGTCGAGAAGGGAAGGGTGAAGCGAGACGGAAGGCTCAAGGAGAGAACACGGGAAACCAGCGCAAGCCCTGCGACCAGTCGAGAAGGTAGCGGAAGTCATGACGCACTGGCCGACCTTGGGCGGCTGAAGACTGCCTTGACTTCCATTTCTATTGACATCGCAAGCGGGGGAGGCTGCACGCGACGAGCATGAGCAGGAGGTTTGGGGGGAGGGGGGTAAAGGGGGGATGCGAGCAATCGCCTCTTTAGACGACCGTAAGCTTGACAGCGACATTGCCGTCGATGGCGCGCGAGTACGGGCACATCTTGTGCGCCTCCTCGACGAGCTTCTGAATCTCCGCGTCGTCGAGGCCGATCTCCTTGAGCGGAGCAGCGTGGACCTTGAGCTCGACGGCGAGGAGGAAGCCCTGCGAGCGCGTGCATCGTCAGGGTGGCTCAAGGCGCTGAAGAAGAGTACAGTAGCGCACCGCGAGCTTCTCCTCAGCATCCTTGCCGATGGTCACGACGGCGTCGACCTGAGTCGACTTGGGGAGGGGCTTAGAGCCCTTGTTGAGGTTCCCATGGGTGGCGCCCAGCGCGGAGAGGAAGCAGGTACCGTACTACGCGTATGAAAAGCGTGAATAAGTAAGTCCGCATCGCGTAGTACCGAGCTGGACGAGAGGAGAGAGACGCACGGCGGCGCCGAAGAGCTCCTCCGGGTTGTGCTGCGCGCCCTTGCCGCCGAGCTGGGTACGATGGTACTGTATCAGTAAAGACCCTCCCGGGCAGCAAAGTCATCACTGCGCTGCTTTCCCGTATCATCAGCCCTCATCACCACCTCCACGCCAACCTCACCCCGCTCACCCGACACCGCACGCAAGTGCTCAGTGGGAGGCAGCGTAAGCCGAAAGCGCACCTCCTTGGGCAGGTCCATCTTGAGCTCCAGGCCCGACTCGGTCTTTGCGAGGCCAGCCGCGCGCGATCCCGTGGAGGTTGCGGTGGTGGTGTAGATCGGCGAGACGGACGCAAGGCCGCGCGCCTGGATGGCACGGCGCGGGACGGCACGGGCGAGCGAGAGAGTCGAGCGGAGCATCTTGGCGGGGCCGAGGTGAAGGTGAGGAGGAGAGCGAGGACCGCCCCACCTCAGAGCTCCTCCCGAGGTCCCGAGCCTCGCAAGGGGGACGCCGCTTTCCTGCTTCTCCTCCGCACGCTTGCTATAAGGGATTGCTCAAGGAAAGATGGGTACAGATGCAATGCGGAACGAAGATTATGTGCGACAACCTCCCGACCATTTCCGACCGTGATCACCTCGACGTTGACGGCGCTCAACCCTCCTTGACGACCTCGATGATGGCGTTGCGGATCAGCTCGCAGCCCTTGGCCATGTCCTCCTTCGAGATGTTGAGGGGCGGGATGAAGCTGCGGGCGAGGGGGAAGCAGGTCAGTTTCGTCCTCGCTGTCGAAGCTCGTGCTGTCCAGCGAACAAGCGCTCCTTCCACCGCTGTCCTTACGCCACCGCCCAGCGGCAGAGAAATGTGGAAAGGGAAGACGCACCGGATCGTCTCGTACACGCTGGTCGTGAGCACGAGGAGGTCCTTCTCAAGGAGCTTGTTCTGAACCCTGCTGGCCATCTTCGCCGGGACCTTGCCCTTCGCAGGCGTGTACGGGTCCGTCGGCGCCTTGAACTCGACGCCGACCACTGCCAGGCGGAAGGACGATGTCAGCGAAAGTAGCGAACGTCGGCGACCGGTGGTTCCCGGCGGGAAGAGGGAGAAAGACGCACTCAGGCCGAGCCCGCGGACCTCGGCAATCGTGTCGCCAACAGTCGGGTCCGCCTGCAGCTCGTGGAAGAGGCCGAAGAGCTCCTTCGAGCGCGCCTCGACGTTCTCGAGCACGCCCTCGTTCTTGAAGGCGTCCTGAACAGCGACTCCCGCAGCACATGCCACCGCGTTACCTCCGTACGTGCCACCCTGCGAACCCGCCTGTAGGAAGGAGATCAGCGTCAGATGAAGCAGGGGAAGCAGTCGAAAGCCCGGGGAGAAGGAGGCGCACCGGCTGCTTGTCCATCAGCTCCTTGCGCGAGACGATGCCCGACACCGGGAAACCGTTGGCAAGGCCCTTCGCCATGACCATGATGTCGGGGCGGACATTCGGCCAGTGCTCGATGGCGCTACGAAGAGGCGAAGTCAGGTTGCTTTCCAGCCAGGAAGGACGGGCTGAGGCTCGTCAAGGATACTGTGCACGCACAAGTACTTGCCGGTGCGGCCGAAGCCGGTCTGAACCTCGTCGATGATGAGGAGGATGCCGTTCTCGTCGCAGATGCGGCGGAGTCCCTCGAGGTAGCCCTTGGGTGCGGGAATGTAGCCGCCCTCGCCAAGGACGGGCTCAATGATGAGCGCCGCGGTATCGCGCGGAGCAGTCTCCTGCTTGAGGAGGAGCTCGAGCTGAGAAGGGGGAGAAGCGGTAAATCACTCGTCGTGCGAGGGAGCGGGGAGACGGAACGCACGCGATAGAGGGCGTTCTCGACAAGCTCGTCGTTCGAGGTGGTGTGCGGGAAACCGAGCTGGTGCCAATAGGGGTAGGGGGTCGTGAAGACGCCGGGCTAAGGAGGAGAAGCGCAGGGTTAGAACGATCCGGTGCGCTCGCTACCGCATCTCCGCAAACGTGCCGAACTGAGATAGGGTACGCACCATGAGCGGGGCGTAGCCAGCGCCGTAGATCGTCTTGCTCTTCGTCAACGCCATCGTGCCGAAAGTGCGCCCATGGTAGCTCCCCTGCACGACGATGATGTTCTGCTTACCCGTCGCGTGGCGAGCGAGCTTGATCGACGCCTCGACGGCCTCGGCGCCCGAGTTCCAGAAGAAGAACGTGTCGAGCGACTTGTGCGGCATGACCGGGAGGAGCTTCTCGATCAGCTGAAGGTACGGCTTGTTGTAGCCGAGGTTGCACTGCAGGTGCATGGCAAGTCAACTCATTAACATCGCTCACGGCTGAAGCAAGGGAACACTCACCTGGCCGTGAACAAGGGTGCCGACCTGATCCTGCGCGGCCTTGGTGACGCCCGGGTGGCAGTGGCCGAGGTTCGTCACGCCGACTGCGCGAAGCAGCAGGGAATGAGCTCCTCGTAACGACGGCTGAAGAGAAGGAACGCGACGCACTGCCGCAGGTGAAGTCGAGGATGTTGCGTCCGCAATCCGTCTTGACGTACGAGCCCTTGCCCTCCGTCATGACGAGCTCTGTGAAGCGCCCGACACTACAAGCACGGTCGTAGAGTGTATCGTGGTACAACGACGGGCGACAGAGAGGTTAGCTCGAGGTCCTGAGTTGAATGGGGTGAGCACCTGTTCTCCCGACGTGCGCCGACACTCCCGCCCGCCCGCCACAAGCTCACGCTCGCCAGATGTACCGCCGAACACCGCGTGTCGACCACCGCTAACCTGCCTGCCTCTCCGCAGATCGCCTTTCCCGCGCACAAGTCCAGCGAGCCCATCTCGTCGTGGCGTGGTCCCATCGCCATGAGGAGCGAGGAGAAGCGCAGCGCACCCCTTGGCGACATGCTTGGCACCGAGCTGAGCGAGGGAGGTCATCCTGAGTAGCGCAGGAGCGAGCGAGCGATGGAGACGGGAGTCAAGGCAGCCCTCCTCGAGGCGCTCCCGCTGGACGCGGCTGCGGGCCATTCGGTGCCAACTCTCCGCCGCTGCCTTTTCTGTCTCCGACGCATCCCGTGATTCGCTCAGAACAAAATGAGGGGGACGTGCGGGGTGCAAAGATTCATCCCCTGCTTGCCGTGAGTCTCCTCCTCTCGCCGTTCCTTCACTTCGTGCGCAGCTACGCTTCTGGCTTGCGGTCTAGCGCACAGAGGCGCTCTTCCCTGCTGTGTCTGCACTACCGGGATTCGGGGCCGGCGTGGGCGAGCCAGCTGCTTTCCCTCTCTCCCAAGCGCTGTTCGACTGGCTGTGCCCGTGGACTCCCGCCATTTGCGCCTCGGCCGTAGCTCACAGCCGTGATCGAACGCGCGCTTCGCGTGTGCCCAGCCCGAGTGCTCCCGCTCAATCTTTCGCTTCTCCAGCATTCTTTCCGCTATGGACGCATTCCCAGCACCTCGTTGGCGGGCTGAAGCTGCCTACATGGCCACCGCACCCTTTAACTCGCCGCATTTGATAGACCGCTCGTAACACACGCCGCAATACCCGCCTTACCCGCGGAATCGCTCGACACCAGTGCAAGCAGCCTTCCCAGGCGCATCTTAGCAGACGCTCACTCGCCCATCGTGTGGCGCACCCGCACGAATGGCCTGCGTACCACCTCGCTCCTGTGCTGCATCGTCCCCACCCTTCCCTCAGCCGGTGCGTCCCTTTCTCCTCTTGTCCTCCTCTCCTCCGCGCTCTCCCTTTCCCTCCCTCTCCGCCTGATCATCCACCTTCTCTTCCCTGCCATGTACTCTGAGCGCTCGTGTCAGTGCCTTTCCCCATCCCGTCAAACTCATGCAACGTTCGCTTGGAACCTGGTTCGTCCCCTCGAGAATACGGCCTCCTCAGTCCAGCGTGCGAGCGATGAATCGAGTTTTCTTTCGCCCTCTCTGCAGCACACGGAACCTTGCACTCGCAAGCTTGCGACGCCTCTTGACGCACGACCTCGCACGTCCCGAGAGCGATCCCGGCCGCGCCCCGGGATGCCTCCTTCGCTGCGCCCCTTTCGTTTATACACAGCTTCTTCACTCCTGCTATCACTCGCACACTATGTCAACAGCGTCAGTTGAGCTCGAGGTGCTGGAGCAGACCGCTAGCGTGCCGCCAGCCGCCTTCCCGGCTTCATCGCTCCCACGGAGGAGCAGCTCTTTCCCCGAGGCGGACAAGCCGCTTGCAAGCAAAGAGGGTACGTTTGAGCACTCAGTCAATGTGGAGAGGCGTTGTCTCACCCTCGCCTGCTTCGCTGACCCCTTCACCGCACAGTCTTGGAGGCATTCGAGGCATACCCCGACGGCGGTACCCAGGCGTGGACGCAGGTAGGGGCTTGCTTTGCGCTTTTCTTCACGACGCTAGGTGGAGTTTACAGCTGTGCGTAGCTTTCCCTTCATACAAGACCTCTGCTGAGCACCCTTCACGCAGGGGGTGTCTTCCAAGATGCGCTCGTTGCTGCAGGAGTTGCGCCTGCTTCCACGCTTGCGTTCATCGGCTCAACGCAAGCAACTATCGAGGCAATTCTCGCGGTCCCAATCAGTCGCCTCGTCGCGGCATATGGCCCGGTACGCACTTCTCCTCATCCAGCTCCGGAGGATAAGACTTGACCTCTCCTCCTCGCAGCGCCGCATGGCTCTACTTGGTACGCTTTGCGCAGGCCTTGGCCCTCTTCTCGGCAGCTTCTGCACAAACAGCGTTGTCGGACTGCTTTTCACGGAGGGTGCGCTCGATCGCCCCCAACCTCAATGCGGCTTGCTGATCCCGGCCTTGTGCAGGTTTCCTGTTCGGCTTGGGGCAGGCGCTATGCTTCTTCTGCGCTGCGACTCTGCCCTCGATGTACTTCCTCAGGCGGCGGAACGTTGCGTACGTTGTATTCCGCCATTTCTCCACAGGCGACTACCTAACCTCTTCCTGCAGCACCGGCATTGTCTACTCGGGCGCGGGTGTCGGCGGCGCAGTATTCAGCATCGCTACGAGCGCGCTGCACGAGCGCATGAGCCTGCCGTGGACGTTCCGCAGCGTCGGGCTGATCATGACTGCGATTAACCTGCCAGCCTCGCTCGTCCTGAAGACAAGGCTTGAGAAGCAGCCCCTGCGGTCAGGCGGGAAGGTTTTCGACTGGTACAGTGCCTGTCATACATGCCGCCAATCCCCGCTTACCTCGTTTCCTCGATCAGGCGCCTCTTCAAGGACATCAAGTTTACGCTCCTCCTCGTCGGCACCTCCATTGCACTCTTCCCGCTTTTCGTTCCTCCTTTCTTCCTGCCATTGTACGGAACGAGCATTGGCCTCTCCCCTTCGCAGGCGTCTCTCATCCTGGCCGGTCCGCTTCTCTGTACCCTCTCGTCCTTTCTTTCCCGTTGATCTCGCATCGTACAGGCTTCAACCTTGCGAGTGCGGCTGGCCGTATTTCCTTTGGACTCGGCGCCGACTCGCTCTTCGGCAGCCTCAACTCGCTGTTCATCTGTCTCCTGCTCAACGCCTTGAGCACCTTCGTCGTTTGGCCGCTCGCAACCTCGCTCGGACCACTGTGCGCCTTCTCCACTATGATCTCCACCGCGAAACTGCGAAGAGGCTGACCCCGAAGGCACTGTGCAGCATCGCCTTTGTCGTCTTGAACGGCTTCTGCGCGTACACTGCTGCACTTTCCTACCCTCCGTTCAGAGCACTGATCTTCTGCAACCGCCTCATTCGACAGCGGCGGCATGTTCTCTCTCATTCCCGGGACCCTGTCGTCGGTCTTTGGCTCATCGCGCCTGTCCGTCATCTTCTCCATGAGTGCGTATCGCTTACTGCACTCCCTTTCCGCCACATCCGCTTACTCTCCTGCCACACAGTCGTCACGTTCTGGACAGCCGGCTATTTCCTCGGCTCGCCTATCGCAGGCTTCCTCCTCCAAGCGTACGGCGGGCCAGGCAAGGGTGCCGAGGCCTACTTTCCGGCGATCATGTACGCTGGCGCGCTCTCGCTCGTCGCGGCGGGCTTTGTCCTTGCGGTGCGGCTCATTCAGAGTCGCAAGGTGTGGAAGAAGCTGTAGCCGAGGTTGTACGCAGGGTGCGAGCCCAATTGGAGCCTGCCAGCGAGAGTTGCGCGTGAGAGGGTTCCCGCGACCCTGAAAGTCGACCCCTGTTCATAACTTTTGAGCTCTTGCCTCCGCTCCTCTCGCAGCTCGCTTGAAACTGTCTGCAGGCCCGAAGAGGACGATACATGCGGTACAGCAGCCGAGGACACGGCCGGATCCAGGGCTGACTCCCTCATCGTTCTCGCAGACCTCCCACCCGCTCGATTGCGCTTCGTTGCTTGCTGCGACGACATGTCCACGGCCTCAGTGGAGCTTGCCACGCTTGAGCGGGCCTCAAATGCCGCGTCCGCCGCCTCCCCTTCTTCATCACTCAGCGTGGGGAGATCATCGTTTGTCGGAGGGGAGGAGCCACCGGCGAACAAGGAAGGCGCGTGGGTTTCTTTACAGTATCTGACTGGGCGCATCGCTGATCTGCCCTACTCGCTCGGCGCCAGCTTTCGAGAGCTACCCTGACGCCGGGTTCGAAGCGTGGACGCAGGTCGCCGCGTGCTTTGGTCTTTTCTTCACGACGGTCGGAGGCGTCTACTCATGTATGTCCCTCTGAGCGTGCCGAGATAAGCCGCGCTGACCTGGCTCACACAGGGGGAGTCTTCCAAGACGCGCTTGTCGCCGCAGGTGTCGCGCCCGCATCGACGCTTGCGTTCATCGGTTCGACGCAAGCGACGATGCAGGCCATCCTCGCCATCCCCATCAGCCGGCTGATTGCCGCGTACGGTCCGGTATGCTATGCCTCTCTGTCCCTTCCCCCCGGAGAAACCCACTTTTGCCTCCCGCAGCGCCGGGTCGCACTTGTTGGCACGGCATGTGCGGGACTGGGACCTATTCTTGGCGGCTTCTGTACCGACAGCGTGGTTGGGCTCTTATTCACCGAGGGCGCGTCCTCCTCAATTCTTCGCTCACACCGCATCTGACGCGCTTCTCAGGCAGGCTTCCTTTTCGGCGTCGGCGAGGCGATGTGTTTCTTCTGCGCTGCGACTCTGCCCTCGATGTACTTCCTCAGGCGGCGGAACGTTGCGTACGTTGGATTCCGCCATTTCTCCACAGGCGACTACCTAACCTCTTCCTGCAGCACCGGCATTGTCTATTCGGGCGCGGGTGTCGGCGGCGCAGTATTCAGCATCGCTACGAGCGCGCTGCACGAGCGCATGAGCCTGCCGTGGACGTTCCGCAGCGTCGGGCTGATCATGACTGCGATTAACCTGCCAGCCTCGCTCGTCCTGAAGACAAGGCTTGAGAAGCAGCCCCTGCAGTCAGGCGGGAAGGTTTTCGACTGGTACGATACCTGTCATACATGCCGCCAATCCCCGCTTACCTCGTTTCCTCGATCAGGCGCCTCTTCAAGGACATCAAGTTTACGCTCCTCCTCGTCGGCACCTCCATTGCACTCTTCCCGCTCTTTGTGCCTCCTTTCTTCCTGCCTCTGTACGGAACGAGCATCGGTCTCTCAACGACCTCTGCCTCGATGATCCTCGCTGGTACGCCGTCCATCCCCCGTTTCCCTCCTCCCCGCTGACTTGCCGTCTTCCCAGGCTTCAACCTCGCCAGCGCAGCCGGCCGCATTGCGTTCGGCCTCGGCGCGGACTCGTTCTTCGGCAGTCTCAACTCGCTGTTCATCTGCCTCTTTTTGAACGGTCTCACCGCATTCGTGATCTGGCCATTGGCAACAACCCTCGGGCCACTGTACGTCTTCCTCTGACTCCCTTGCTGCTTCTTAGCAGTTCCTGACCTCACGGGGCGCTCACAGTGTTGCGTTCGTCATTGTCAACGGCTTCTGCGCGTGCGTTCCCTCTGACTTTCGCCTTATTCCGCTGGAGTCGCGCAACCGCTTACTCCCTCTATGCAGCGGCGGGACCTTCTCGCTGATTCCGGGCACGCTGTCGTCCATCTTTGGCTCTGCGCGCCTTTCCCTCATCTTCTCCATGAGTGCGCGCTTTCTCCTTCTCCCTCTCCCCCTCCCTCACGCTTACGTTGACCTTCCCAACCCATAGTCCTCACTTTCTGGACGGCCGGCTACTTCCTCGGCTCGCCCATAGCGGGCTTCCTCTTGCAGGCGTATGGCGGACCGGGCAAGGGCGCCGAGGCCTATTTTCCGGCGATCATGTACGCGGGCGCGCTCTCGCTCGCCGCGGCGGGATTCGTCCTCACTGTACGGCTCATCCAGAGCCGCAAGGTGTGGAAAAAATTGTAGAAGGAGTGGACTGTATCGACGGCGTTGGGCACCGCCTGCTGCGGGACGGGGCAAGCTTTCGCGCGCGGAGAACGGCCGGCGCTAGTCGAACGGGAACAGCGACCAAAGGTGGACTCGGGCGGTCTTCGGTTCGCCGTAGGCCGACTCAGACGGCTTCTCAAGCGCGGGCGCTCGCTTGTTGGCGCGGCACCGGAAGCGGCGGCGTAACGGGTTTTTCGAGGCGCGCCCGCAGTCGAGACTCCCCCGCCCTTTTCGCTCGATCACCGTTCTACCGCTCGCGTGCGAAAGCTGGAGACACAAAAGGCGGAGGTTGAGGCAGGGCTCGCGAATGTTCTGCAATGCGCACAGAGCCTGCAGCAGAAGGAGGGGTACGAGCGGCGGACAGACGAAGCGGATCACGAACAAGAGGGTCCTTTGGCACGGCACCAGCTGCACAGGGGCGGGCGAGGGAAGCGCGGGACAGATCTGCGTCGATCGTACAGACACTCTGGGGACGCATGCGCCGAAAGAAGGACACCTCATCAGAGCGGAAGTCCACGGTTCTCCCCCCCTACTCGCGTCGTCCTCGCCATCCTCGCCACCTGCTCTCGCCACGCAGGCAGCCAGCGAGCACAGGCGCACCGCCGCACGTTTCAGCCGCTTCCGTCGCGCCGTGGTATCTCCGCCTACGCTCCTCCCACGCGAGCACGCTCGCCCAACGATCCTTCGCCAACCGCCCGTCTCCCGCCCGCCAGATCACCGGGCAGTCTCCCGGCAGAAGTGGCTTGAGCAGCCTTTATCAGCAGCACTTGAGAACCTGCACCCGCGAGCCGGCCTTTCCCCCCTTCGCCGTCCTTCGACCACTCCTCGTTCCTGGCCCTGCTTCCGACCTCCTTCAAAACCCGCGAGATACGCGCCAGCAAGGACGTCGTCGTGCGCCATGGTCGCCCTGCCGACGCAGCCGCGCCGCCAGCTCTCCACGAGCACGCTTCTTCTGCCTGCCAAGAGCGGCCGGCGGCGGAAGCTCACGACCCCGCTCCTCGTCCTCCTCGTCGTGCAGGGCATCGTCGCCTGGCATTATTGGGGCGGCGCAGCGCACGAAGACGGGGATCTGCATGCGGGTTACGCAGACGGGCTGAGGGAGAGCGGGCGAGGAGCGCTCGCGCGGATATGGCCCCGGCCACGAGATCGACCCGGGCTAGGGGACGGCGCAGACGAGGGCGAGCGAGCAGGCGGCACAGGGCTGTTCTCGACTGCGCTGCGGCGACGAACCGACCGCGCGCTCGATGTTCCCTTTGAGCTCTCGCCCGACCCGCTCCCCGTCCACCACATCCACGAGCAGATCCACTTCCACAATCACCCGCTCGCACCGCACCGCCCGCCGTCGAACCAGTTCCTCCTTGCGCCTGAAGCCGTCTCGAGTGGGCGGCTGAAGCGCACCCCGCCGGTCATTAGCATCATCACGGCGACGCAGAACCCGCGCGAGATCATGCTCGAGACGGCGGCGTCGGTCCTCGGGCAGAGCCTGCAGAACCTCGAGTGGGTCATTGTCGACGACCACACGACCAAGCCGGAGTCGCTCGAGATGCTCCGCCAGATCGCCAAGGACCCGCGCGTGGTCATCCTCCCGAACGAGGGCGACAAGGGACTGTCGGCGAGCAGGAATGTCGCGCTGAGGTGGATCTTGAGCGAGGAGAAGGAACGCGCCGGCAGGAGGCCCAAATACCTCGCAAGCCTCGACGACGATGACCTGTACGAGTTGACCGCGCTTGAAAAGGTGCATCCAGCCTGCTTTCGCATCCTCTGCTGGGGCTGACCCCCTCGCTCCGCAGACCGTTTGGATGCTCGAGTCGAACCCGGAATGGGACCTCGGCGGCTTCCAGGTTATCAAGTTCAATGCGAACAACGAGACGGTCACGATGGGCCTGCACTCGGGCGCGGCCAATTTCTTCAACGTGCGCCTGTCTCCATCCGCCCTCACCGCGTACTCTTCTGACTCTCGTGCACGCAGGGCAACTTTGTTCCAAACGCGGCCGTCTACTCCACACGTGCCGTCCTCAACTCGGGGTGTCGCTACGACGACGTCAACTTCGCGGTCGGCGGCGAGGACTGGGACTTCTGGATGTGCTTGGCGGAGGTTAGGATCTCGCCTAGCCCTCTTGAGACGGCTGCTGATGCTTGCTTGTGCAGAATGGGCATTGGGGCGGTACCGTCCCCGAGCCTCTCTACTGGTATCGCGGCAACCCCGCCGCTTTCCGCCAGTCGCGATGGGGCAACATGTTCGTCGACGGCTTCTCGTCGCTCAAGGCCCGCATTCAGGAGAAGCACATCGCGCTCACCAAAGCCGGCCGCTTCCCCGACGTCCCGGTGCGCCCGTCGCGGCAGCTCGAGGCGATTCGGTGGGACCCGCCCTTCGAGACCCACCTCGCGCGATTCAAGAAGACGATCATGTTTGTCGTCCCCTGGCTGTACGTGGGCGGCGCGGACGTCGGCGCGCTGCACCAGATCCAGCTCTTTGCCGAGCAGGGCTACCGAGTCACCGTCGTCTGCACGCTGTATCGCAACCCGGCCGGCATCGAGCTCCGCCCGCAGGTTCTCCAATACACGCACGACGTCCACGTCCTCCCGTCGTTCCTCCGCGCGAGCGACATTCCGCGTTACATCAAGTACCTCGTGCAGTCGCGGGGGATCGAGGACGTCGTCATGAGCAACTCGCAGCTCATCTACGAGATGCTTCCCGCCTTGACGGAGCAGATGCCGCACGTCAAGTTTATCGATGTGCGTCATGCTTCATCCGCTTCTACCCCGCGCACCGACTGACTCCCCTCCCGCCGGCAGTACCTGCACAACGAGGCGTACGATGGTTGGAAGTCGGGCGGGTACCCGACCTTCTCGCTCATCACGCAGCGCTTCCTTTCGCGCACCATCACCTGTTCGTCGTACCTCCGCGACTGGCTCGTGGAGCGCGGGCACACCAGTCCGAACACGATCGGCGTCGTCAAGCTCGGCATCGAGGTCGCCGACTTCACGCCCAACAACGCGTCGATGAAGGCACTTGCTAAGCGTGACCTCCTCAACGTTGGCGCGTCGACGACCGTCATCACCATTGTCGGCCGGCTCGACCCGCAGAAGCGCCCGACGCTCGTCCCCGACATCGCGGACGCGCTGCGCCGCCTCGGCGGGTATAAGAAGGGCGACTTCCTGATCGTCATGCTCGGCGATGGCGACAAGAAGGACGAGGTCAAGGCACGGATCGCGCAGTTCCGCGTTGGCGACTTTGTCCGCCTCCTCGGGACCGTCGAGCACCCGCAGACGTACCTTGCCGCAACCGACATCTTCCTTCTCCCGTCCATGAGCGAGGGCATCTCGATCGCTGTCGCCGAAGCTATGGCGATGGGCCTGCCCGTCGTCACCGCCCGCGCAGGCGCGCTTCCCGAGCAGCTGGGCGAGGTGACCGGCGCGGCGCAGGGCGCGCAGCAGGCGCAGCTCGCGGGCGTGCTCGTCGATCACACGCTCGACGCCAAGGTTGACGCACCGCTGTACGCCGAGGAGCTGCACCGACTCATCCGCGCGCCGGAGCTGCGCGCGGAGTACGGCGCGAACGGGCGCAGGAACGTGGAGGAGACGTTCGACTGGCGCAAGACACTCATGGGCATGTTTGACGAGCTCAAGAAGGCCAAGCTGCCTGATTACGGCAGGGCCGCCGCAATGCCGAACCCCGCTGCGCACTTTGCGCTGCAGAACGTCCTCCTCGAAAGCCAATCCGTGCGCTCCTCCTTCCTGTCCCCTGTCCGAGCTCGAATAACGTAACGTCCTCACATAGGAGACCGACTTTGCGGCCGGCCAGAACGCGCTCAAGGCGCCGACGCGGTTCGGGATCGGCAAGGAGCTGCAGGACCGCTGCGGAGAGTCGTCGCAGGCCCTCACGGATTGGATCGACTCGATCGAGACGCCCAAGCACTGCAAGGCCAGCAAGGGCTTTTCCCTCGACGCCGAGGTCCTGCAGCGCAGCGCAAAGTTCCAGTGCGGCGCGTGGTGCGTTCCCCTCCTTTCCTGTTACCGGGCGGGTCGTGACTGACGGGAGCGCCTGCAGGTGCCTCTTCGACCTGACGACCGAGGACTATGCGGGTTGGTCGTACAACGGCGCATGCTTCACGCCGTTCGACGACAAGAACCAGGGGTGGTGCAAGCAGTGCGTCGTCTAGCCTTGTCTCTCTCGTCTCGCGCTCATTCTCTCGCTCGGAAACAGGTTCTGGACTAGCCGCCCCGCCGGCATTCACTTGCCAAAGGACGTTGCGATCCCACTCGACACGGCGGAGAGCGTCGAGGACGATGGTGGCGCGCTGCTGGACGACCTGGCGGGCGATGACGAGGCGGAGGTTGGAGCGCTCGCGCTCGCACCTGACGCGGAGGACACGGAGCAGTTGCTCGAGGCGCTGGAGGTGGAAGACGAGGTGGAGGAGCAGGTTCCGCGGGTGTACCAGAAGGGTAGGGGACGGGGCGGTGCGAGGCGCGGCGATTCGTAGGAGTCGCGTCCTTGGCGGTGGGTTCTCATCTTTTTATTGCTTGCATTGCATCTAGACGTCTTTGCTTGAACAGGCGAGATCAAGGAGGAGGAAAAGGTGCGACGCGTTGCTTCCGTGCGCGCCCCGACGCGCCAACGTCGGGCTAACTTCGGCGTCGTGTGCTCCTCCTCTCCCTGCTCGCAGCAAGCAAGCGCCCAGCGCCGCTCAACCGCAGCCATGGACGGTCCCCGTGCGTCTCCGTTCTGCTTGCCTCCAGCTTCGCCCTTGTCCTTCCCCTCATCGCGCTCGCGCCTCGAGGCTTCGATCGCACGCTCAATCTTACGCACGGGCGCCTGCAGCATCGACGCCGCCGCGCAGGAACGTCGTACACCGCGCAGGCGCGCACCTGCACAAGCGCACGACGAGCAAGATCACGCTCATGCTCTCCCCGCCGACCCCTCCCCATGGCGGGACTGCCTCGACCGCGTACCGCATCGTCCCCGACTCGCCCAGCGCCAACCGCATCATGTCACCGCCTTCAAAGCGGAGCGCGCTGGCCCAAATTTCGTGGGGGCCGGACGGTAGCGCGAAGAAGCAGGGCGCCAGCGGGTTCTGGACGAGGAGGAGGGTGCTCATCCTGGCCGGGATGACGCTCGTTGTCGTCTTCCTCGCGCGGAGGTCGCCGAGCGAAGGGTGGGGACGATGGGCCAATGGTGGCGACGTCGAGCAGGCAACCTATGGGCGCGGCAACGCAGACAAGCCGTCTCCGCGAGTTCCGCCCGTCGAGGCGCACGTCGCGCCCGAAGCGCAGTTCTACCCCGCTCCGCCAAAACAGCTCGCACCAGGCGCTCGCCCGCCGCCCGTACCTCCTCCTCCGGGGCATCGACGGCCGCCAGCCGCTGCAGAACCGCACGACCGCTTCCGCAAGGTCGCGGCTAGGCCCGCTGCAGCTCCACCTGCACCTCCTCCGCCATCGCACAATCTCGAGATCACCTCGGCAACCGACCCGGACGCAGCGCAGCGGTTCCTCCTCGTCGGATGGATGGGCGAGCAGGAGACCAAGGCGCAGCAGCACCTCTATCAGCTCGGCCTCCTCGCACTCGCGCTCAACCGCACTCTCGTCCTGCCCGGCGTCAAGCGGTCACGCTTCGGCACCTGCTACAACAATCCCTTCTCGCTGTACTACGCCGAGGACACCCTCTCCCGGTTCGGCATCCCCTACATCACCTCGGCAGACTTCTGGGCGTGGACCGATCGACAGCGCACTGCGCCGTCGGCGCAGGTCGTCAGCTTCATCCGCGGGCCCGTCGAACCCGTCGAGGCGGTCGCCGTCACCCCGCAGCGCATGTGCCTCGCTGAGCGCAACCTCGATTTCGGTAACTTTGAGGGAAAGGCGTTCTTCTCGCCAAGCACCGACTGGAAGTCGGCAGAGATGCGCGAGCAGTATGGCGTCGACGTCGTGCAAGAGCTGCTGAAGCAGGAGCGCGCAGCGGGCGCCAACGACCTGGGCGATGTGCGGACGCCGGCCGTCCTCGTCGCGCAGTTCAACCTCCGTTATCCCTTCCTCTCCCCTTCCACCGTCGCAAGCCTCTCACCCTTCGACTTTCCTTCGCCCTCACCCTACTCCTACTTTGCCTACTCGTCTCACTGGACCACGCTCGGCGAGTCAATCGCCGCATCCCTCTCTCCCTTCGTGGCCGTGCACTGGCGCACCGAGACTCTCCCCGTCGACACGCTCGTGCCCTGTGGCGACGCGCTCATCGCTTTGCTGCATGCGCTCAGGGGCGCGCACCCTGAAATCAAGAGCGTCTACCTCGCGACGGACTACCCGATCGAGGTGCTCCGGCACCCGGGCGACGAGCAGGGCGCGACGGCGCATTCGGGCACGATGACCAAGACGCTCACTCCAGGGCATCATGCCGCTATGCGCGCGTTCCTCGCCGAGCTTGAGGGCAAGGGCGTCGTCGAGGCCGAGGATGACTGGCGGATCGCGACCTTCATGGAGGAGCAGGCGCGTGTCGAGCTTCCGCCCGAACTGAGGAAGCTCGCAGGTGCCAGCGGACTGCAGGATCTCGACGGTGCGATCGTCGGCATCGTCGACAAGATTGTCCTCATGAGCGCGGAGGGTGCGTCCGCGCTACTTTTCCTCTACCTCGGCTCCCCAATCCGCCGCCTTGTCGCTGACCTACTTGCGTGTACGCAGTCTTCTATGCAGGCCTCCCCGTAAGCGAGTCCGCGCAGGGCTGCGCCAAGCTTTCCCAGTTCACGACGCAAGTCGTCGCGGGGCGGCACGACCTGCGTGCACATGGCGGAGACGAGGCGGCGCGGCTGTGGAACGAGGTTGAGCACTTTTCGCTCGCGGAAGGGGCGCGGCGATCTGGTTAGACGGAGAAGGAAGGCGTGCTAGACGGACACTGCCGGACAGACACTTGCCGCATGCCATGTATCTCTGTTGTGATCTCTGGACAGCGTACAAGATGGAGAGATGCTTCCACATGCAAGCTATAGCCACCACGAATCTACCCTCCCTCCGGGGCCTTCTCTCCTTCGCCCTTCTCTAGCTCGCCTTCCCCTCCCACAGCCACGATGGCCGCAGCCTCTGTCCCACCCTCCTCGTCCCGTGAAGCCCCTCCCGCCTTACGTCGTGCGCTTTCCGCCGGCTCGTCCGGCACAACTGTCGACGCCCTGCTGCGAGGTACGTCCGCTCGGTCCGGCCGATCCAGCGGAGACTTCACCATATCCTCGTGAGCCTCCTCTTCCGCAGGCTTGTGCTTTGCCCCGCCCGCCAGGACCGTCCCCTCCCATTCGGTCCCCTTTGCACGCATCTTGTCGCCGAACTGGATCGTAAGCAGGACGAGCGCGCAGCCGAGCCAGACGATCAGCGCTGCAAAGGTGTTGGTCCACCCGACGCCGATGGCTTCGATCATGGGGAGGACGAATGCTGAAGCTGCGGCTGAAAGAACGTAGCGGCAGGCGCTGCGCGAGGGCGTAATCAGTGGTGACGAGGGGGACGGGGGAGGGGGGAGCGCACTTGTTGATGGCGATCCCTTCGGGCGAACGAGGACCGAGAAGATCCGTCACGTAGGTATTGGCGGGAGTGAGGACGCACTGTATGGGCAAGATGAGTGTTAGCATTAGAAACCGTGGAAGAAGGGTAGAGCGGAGAGACGCCAGAGGAGAACGCACCATCAACCCGACCCCGTCAACTACCAGGAGAATGACCGCCCATGCTAGCCCGACCTTGCCTGAGCCCTTGTCGAGCACCCATCCGAGCGCGAGCACCGAGCAAGGGAGGATGAGTGCGCCACCGATGAGGGTCGCACGCAGCCGGTCCTCGGGGTAGTAGTGCCCGCCTCGGATCTTGAGCCAGCGCCGGAGGGTCCAGTCCGCATACAGACCCGTATAGCGTGAGGCGACGGCGTTGCCGAACCCTATGGGCGAAGGCGGAGTGTGAGAATGAGCGTGAAGAAAGGGGATTCTGTATGGCGCACCTTGCGCGAGGTAGAAGCAGCCGAGGAGCGCCGCATTCGTGATGTTGTACCTTGGCGCCAGCGTCTGACTCAGCGGGACGAGGATGGCTGCGGCAAGGCCCCGTCAGTCTCGCTCGGGGGAGAAGAGGCGATGCAGGAAGCACTGTAGGTTGACATGCTGTAGACTTGACGGGTCAGTAACAAGCATTGAAAGACGGGGACTAAAGAAGACCATACAGCGTAAAGCTCGAATTGAGGCTCTGCGGCGAGAGCCACCGATGGTTAGTGACCTTCGCAAACGGAGAGGGGGGAAGACGAGACCCACGATAGCCGCGATAGTAGGGTGCATGAGCAGCTTGATCGGACCAAGCGGGTTGATCCATACCCAGACGAACCCCTCCCATCTGCGCCTTACCCAACTCATTCCCCTCCGCTGCTCGTTCTCCTCCTGCTCAAGTACCTCGACCTCGACGCCAGCCTTCTCCGCACGCTTTTGCAGGCGTTCCTGCCTCACGACGTCTACACCTTTCACATGAGCTGTCTCGGGGAGGAAGAGGAGAATGAGGGCGAAGGCGCTGAAGCCGAGCGCCATCAGGAGCCACTGCATCGCGCGCCAGCCCGTGCCGGACGGGCGCACGTACTCCGTCAAAATACCGGCAATGGCGGGCGCTGTGGCGGGTCCGACGAGAATGCCGAGCTGCAGAGCGGAGCGCGAGTTGAATGGGAAGGAGGTTGTGGATGGGAAGGAGGGCAACGTACGTAAAACAGGCCCATGGCCGCGCCGCGCTCGTGCTTCGGGTACAGGTCACCGATAGTGCCCGCGCCGATGGAGAGAACGGGCGAAGAGCCGAACGCTTGAATGATGCGCGTCACGATGAGCGCGGCGAGGGAATGCGACAACGCCGTGCCCATGCAGCCGAGCGCAAAAACGGGAAGGGATATGAGATAGATAGGGCGTCGTCCGTCTGTGAAGAAGACAGTGGTGAGCGCCCTCGTCCGTTTATGAGTGGGGTCAGCGTGTAGAAAAGAACACACAAAGACCGGAATAGGGAGCGAAGACGAGCGGGAAGAGCCCGATTGCCAAGATGAAGATGGCGACAGTGACGTTGATGATAGTAGCAGTCGTATTGAGGTCCTCGGTGATCTGAGGGATGCTCGGGAGGAAGGATGACGAGGAGAACGCTGAAGGAGCCAGCGTCAGTCCAGGTCGCTGAATGAGCGCGAGCGTCGACTCACGGGCGAGAAGGGCGGCATAGGCGACGATGCCAACAATCGCGCGTTTCTTACGAGCCGAGAAGCGGGCGTACATCCGGTCCGCATGCATGACCGTCTCCTCGACGACCTCATCGTCCGCGCCGACGGCGACCTCCTCATCCACGACTTGCGCCTCTCCATCCTCCTCTATTCGACCCTCCGCTCCTACGACGACGGGTCCTCGCCGCGACTGTCCCGTCCGGCTGGTCTTCAGCCCCGCCCCTCCTGCACAGCCGGGTCGCGCGCGAACGCTTCGCACGCTGGTCTGCGAGGTCGCGCGCTCGAGGACTGCCATCTGCGTCGACTCGGGCAGATCGTAGGCGCTTGTAGCGGGTACGTCTGCATTGCTCCAAGCGGACGCACTTGAAGCGGTTCGCGCGAGAGGGCGGAAGCCTGACGAGGAGGCAACGGGTGGTAACACGGTAGTGGCGTGCGCTGAGGCTGGCACAGGTGACGCAGCCTGCACAGGCGATGGCATCGCAGCAGTCACAGGCTCAGCAGGAGAGCAGTGAGAGGAGCGAAGTCAAGTTTGGCGGGCGTTCGCTCATCTCGTCCGCCCCGCTTCCGAGCCCGGGCCGACGGAGGTAGCCTTGCAGGGTTCAGCAGCGCTGTCGGCCGTCCAGATAACCCCCAGATGAAATCATGTGCCACGCCGAGCCCAGCCGACGCTAGTTGAAAGCCGGCCTCCGTATATCTCCCCGGCGATGATGGCGAAGGAGCGCAGCTCGCTCCAGCAGCTCGTGTGCTCTCGCTTCGAAGGACGACTTGTCTACAATCGACAGGATCCCGTTGCACGATATGGTAGAACCAAGAGACGCGACAAAATAGACCGAAAGAACCCTCTATCATCCCCTCAGCTCGTAGCGCGGCGCCTCGACGACGTCCGACGCGAGTGCCTCCTCCTTCTCCTTCTCCTCGCTGACGGCGTCCTCGCTCGCACCGCGCGCGCCCGGCTGGCACTCGGGCGGAATCCACAGGCCCTTCGGCTCGCTCCAGGTGTCGCGCATGTTGGGCTGGGGAAAGAGCCGCGTGAGAAGCCAGTAGGAGCCGCCGGCAACGAAGGTCGTGGTGAAGATCGAGAAGTAGTACGAGCGGATGAGGCGCTCGCTCTTGATGACGCCGAGGTTGCAGAGGAAGCCCGCGAACGAGGTGCCGACGCCGAGCCCATAGGCGACGAAGGCGCGCCAGTTCAGGCCGTACGTGTAGTCTGCGGACCGGATTAGGTCGTCAGCATCGGCGCAGACCAGAATGGACGAGTGAAGGGGTCAAAAGAAAAAGGAAGGGAGAGTGGGTGCGGGGAGCGGAGGCGGGAAGCGCGGGCCCGGGAGAGGAGGAAGAGGCGAAGCTTGACGTACAGTACGCGCCGTCCTTGCGTCGGTGGTAAAGGTCTTCGTAGATGAAGAAGCCCTGCGCACGCGAGCGTGTCAGTCGAGAGTTACCGGATGAACGGTAGCCAGGCAGGGAAGAACCCGGAGAAAGGAAGCAGGAACAGCGAGCTCACCTTCGAGACAAGGAAGTAGTCGGCCATGATGATTGCCGCGATCGAAAAGAGGAAGATCTGGTAGCTCGAGCTGAAGCGAGAAGCGCGGGTCAGATGAGGGAAAGAGGGAAGACAGGGGATGACGAAAGGACGCACAGGACGGTGATGAACTTGCTCGCCGAGCCCATCAGGTACCACGGATTGATGATGCACGAGATGGCCTGTGCGAAAGTGTGAGAGGAAGATCAGACTATGCGGAGCGGAAGCGAGGAGGGGCTGGGGGGAGAAGGAGTGTCTTACAAGGCAGAGGAAGAAACCGCGCCGAACGCTGATGTACCGCGGGCACAGGGCCGCAAGGTCGTTACCGCAGGCTGCGGGGGTGGAGCAAGGTCAGCATTGGCGAATGCGGTCCCGCTCTTCTCCCCGTCGCCAACCCCTGACATTGATTCGAACGCACGCAGGATGTTCTCCGTCACGCAGGAGAACAGCAGGCAGTACACGAAGCCCGCCGCAATGAAGAAGGCACCCGCCCTGTACTTGGCCGTGTAGTTGTCGCGGAGAAGCATGGTGAGGAAGGTCGTCGGCATCCAGACGACCTCGCCATACAGCACCTCGCTGCACGATGCAACGAGCATGCCAATGATGTTGGTCACCATGTTCGCTAGAGGGAACCCGAGGATTTGCCCGATGATGGGGTCCTGCGCGCAAAATAGTCAGCGAGAGAGGGAGGGAGGAGGGCGAAGGGAGCGGGGACGCACGTTCGGCTTGGTAGCCTGGCGCTGCCAGTCGGAGGCGTTCGAAGCGAACGTTGAGCATGACGCCGCCGACGTGAGGATCATACGGATGATCAACCACGCCTTCTCGGACCCATGGATGGTAGACGGCGCCGAGACGACAGGCCCGACGCCGCCACCAGCCTTGGTGATGGCGAGCGCCAGCATCCCTGCCGTAGAGATGGCGTACACGACGAGCTTGGCGTAGACAATGCGGTGCCACTTGTGGACCTCGAGGAAGAGCATGCTCACGTTGATGAGCAGGAATAGGAAGAAGCAGATCATCTCGGCCTGTGTATCCGCGATGGTCAAAGAGGTCGCGCAAAACATGACTGAAGCACACGCACCGAGGTGAGAGCCGAGTTGGTACCCATTGTGTTCTTGGGGACGCGATCGAACGACGGGAAGATGGCAAATAGGCACGTGTAAAGTGCTTGAGCGCCGGAGACGGCGCTATGGGCAAGGATGGTCAGCTCTCAAGCAGAACAAGCACGTTGAGAGCTGGCGTACTTGACGCCCTGCCAAACGCATGCCACTGTAGGCGAGTAGCGGTCAGCAAGGGTGAAGAACGGAGGGGGAAGAAGACAACGCACTGAAAGCACGGTTCAACGCGGGCCACGCCGCGCCAAAGATGCCAAAGCTGCTCCTGCAGACGACGGGGAAACCGATCTGCGCGAACGGGTGGGGAAAGTCAGAGGCGGAAGGAGGGAGCGATGAAGGAGGAGTCGCGACTCACGTTCCACCTCGCGCCCGGGCGACCGCAGGCGACCATCCAGAGCGAAACCTACGCGCTTGGAAGATCAGCAGGTCATGGGGGAGTTATGCGCAGGCATAGGACGCACGATCTGCGGAACGGGGGTCAGTCTCCAGATCGGTCCTTCGCAATGAGGGAAAAACGCACTGCGAAGCCGGCAGTCGCGCAGCCAACGCCCTCCCAGAACGTGATGCCGAGCGAGAGCCAGGACGAGCCGGACGACCAGTTCGAGACCTGGAGGACGACGAGGGTCAGAATGAGCGTTGCCGTCGAGGCGTACGAGATGAACGTACGTTGGTGACGGCTGCAAGCCAGAAGAGGTTGTAGAACGTCTTGTTCCACGTACGGCGCTCAGGAGGCGTCGCGCGGAGATCCTCTGAGTCGAGGATGCGCGACCCGCCTTCTGGTGCGGGTACTTCGAGGCGCTGGAGCAGGCCCATTCTAGCACCTGGGTCTGTGGTCGTGTGGCGAAACGATTGCGGCGGAAAGGATAGCCGCGAGTGAAATCAAGATGGTCTGTCGAGAGTGCGGCGCGGGAGGGAGACGAGGGAAGGAGACGCTTCGAGTGCAGTCGACGGAGGAGGAGACCCGCGAGAACTAGCGCGTTGGTCGGGTAAGCGCAGTGGGAGGTATCGACGATAGGTCGAGGAGCAAGGAGCGGGAGCAAGAGACGGAGGAGCACGGGCAACGAGAAAAACGGCAGGGCAGATTGAGTCGGGCAGCATGGCCGACGCACGATAGCGGGGTGGCGGGGAGGAGGGCGGCCGACCCGCGAATGGGAAGAGGGCAAACGCAGGCGAGCATGCGGTTTTGGCTCCGGACGAGAAGGCACCGCCATTCCCTTGCCCGGGCCTCCTCACTGTCTCATCACCTCCTCCAGCTTTCCCTCCTCCAGAAGGTTTTTTCCGGCGCTCGCGATCCGTTGACTCCCGTCGAGCTCCGCCCAGCTGGCCCGCTTGCGACCCTCCCGCTTCTCGCCGCTCGCGCCTGTCCCCCGCTGCGGCTCCCTCAATCGCCGGCCGTGAAAGTGCCCCCCTGCGGCTGAAGCGGCGCTGAGCTTTCCTGCTGCTCCGTGATCACCGCTGCACCCGTCCGTCATCCGGCCGACCAAGCTCATCGACAGTGAGCCTGCCCCTTCCGTCCAGCGCTTCCCCTGCTCCTCCATAAGGTCTCTATCTCGCCTAGCTCGCCTCGCTCACCCTCATCGTCCAACGCTCTCAGCCGTTATGCCCGCTCTCACGACCCCTCTCGAGGCCGCCATCACCTTCGGCGTGCCCAAGGCGGAGCTAAGCGCCGACCAGCAGGCGCATTACCTCGCCAAGTTCGACGTGAACGACCCGGTCCCGACGCGCGCCGCTACGGTGCCGATCTGGGACGTGCGCGACGAGTTCGACGCGGGGATGGGCGGGCGGACTGCGGTGCAGCAGCTCGAAGAGACGGGGTGCGTCGCCTCTCTTCCGCCTTGGAAGGCTGTTCCTTGACCATTCGAGTGCACGCAGCTTCGCCTACGTCAAGCACCAGAGCGCATATGCGCACGACGGCGGGCTGGAGACGGAGGAGGAGACGGAGGCGTACAAGGCCGAGTGCATCGAGCTGTACAAGCAGCTCCTCGGCGCGGACGAGGTCATCGCCTGGTGCGCTTCGCTCGCCTTCCTTTGCGCAGACTCGCCCGCTTACGCTTTGTTGCACGCAGGAACGTGGTCATCCGCGACGCCGGCGAGGGCCAGCAGGACACGAAGGGCACGATGCAGCTCAAGACGGAGGCCGGCTCCGTTCCGACGTCGAACCTCAAGGCCGTCGCAGGCAGCGCGCACGTCGACCAGGACGAGGAGTACGCGCGGACGATCATCCGTCGCGCGGCGGGCGACGACGCGTTCGAGCGGTACTCGCGCGCCGAGATCATCAACCTCTGGCGGCCGCTGCGCGGGGTGGTGACGAACAACCCGCTTGCGGTGTCGGACTTTTCGACGATGAACCCCGATACGGACGTCATGCGTATGGCAGGCTCATACGGCAGTGCCTATTCGGTCGCGTACAACGAGCGGCAGCGATGGTGCTACCTTTCCCATCAGACCCCCGAGGAGGCGGTGATGCTGCTGTGCTACGACTCGAACATGGGCAAGAACGGCGAGGCGCTCTACACCGGCCATGTCGCGTGCAAGGTCTTCAACGAGCAGCGCCTCCCCGAGCTCGTCGGCAAGCCCGAGATCCCGCGCAGGAGCGTCGAAGTCCGCCTCTTCGCGCTGTACAAGTAGAGCCACATAGATCTCCTTTCTTCAATCTCTCCTCGCATTCGTCCTCTTGCAGTACTTCGTCATTCAGGGCTGTAAATACCAGGGTTTCTTTCTCCCACCTCTCCCAGCCTACTCGACCGTCACGCTGGTAATCGTGATGTCCTCGAGCGGCTTGTCGCCCTTGTCCGCGCGCGCGTTCTCGATGTTGTGGACCACGTCGAACCCGGCAGTCGCGCGGCCAAAGACGCTGTCACCATCCGAGGGCGAGTCAGCGCGCCCCCCGGGGGGGACAGCAAGGAAGCAAACGCACGAATGCTTGTTGTCGAGCCATGGGCACGGCACAGTCGTGATGAAGAACTGCGAGCCGTTGGTCTTCGGGCCGGCGTTGGCCATGCTGAGCGTGTAGGGCCGGTCGTGCTTGAGCGAGGGGTGGAACTCGTCCTCGAACGTCCCGCCCCAGAGCGACTCGCCGCCCGTGCCGTCCCCGAGTGGGTCGCCCGTTTGGATCATCTGCGCCCGCGGGGGCCGACCGTTAGCATGCTCGAAAAAGGAACGAAGGAGGGAGGAGGATACGCACAAACTTGGGAATAACGCGATGGAAGATCACGTTGTCGTAGTAGTGCTTCTTTGCGAGTCCGACGAAATTCTCGACCGTCTTGGGTACAAGGTCCGGGAACAGCTCGAGCTTGATGTCACCGAAGGTGGTGTGAATGACGGCGCGACGCGCGAGCGCAGCGGACGAGGTCGGCGCTGGCGCAGCGACAGTCATCTCGTCGCGCGTCGGCCTCTCGTTGTAGACGTCGCGCTCGCCGGCCTTGTCCCTGTGGGCGACAGAGCCCGGTCAGTTTCCCGCGAGAGCAGAACGAGCGAGAGGAAGGCTACGCACTCGGGCTCCTCGCGCGTAAACATGTAGAACCGGGGCCGCTTCCACGCTGTGCAAAACAAGGTCGGGTCGCGCTCGTCCTTGGGTGCGAGGAGCGGGTTCTCGCTCGTCGCCATCGCAATCGTCGTCACGCCCTTCTTGATCGGCAGGCCCTGGTACAGCGCCAAGTGCACGAATCGCACCGTCTCGTCCTTGCCCAGTATCCGCGCGACCTTGTTCGTCACCGTGTTGACCACTGCGCGCGAGGTATAAATGAATGGGTGAACCAGCCGGGATGGACTTCGTCCAGACGCACCCTTGATCCCCAGCAACGTCGGGTACAGGACAAACTTCCCACCCTCGTCCCAGACCGGTTCGCCAACACTCGCCGTGCTCCCAGCGCGGCCCTCAAGCACGCTCTCAAGCGCGAGCTTCTCCAACTCGCGCTCGACCGCCAGCCGGCGACCAAACTCCATCGAGTCGAGCGCGACGCCCGCCGTCCCCGCCTGCTGCATCTCTTGGATGGCGATGAGGGACTCGTCGTACGCGCGATGCAGCTTGCCAGTTAGGAAGTTGAAGGTCGTGAGGCGCAGGTCGGGCAGCGAGAGGATCGCGAACGAGTCGTGCGTCGGTGAGAGGGTGAGCGCAACAGGCGTCGACTTGGTCTGCGGCGCGGCGGTAGAGTCAGTGAAGAGTCCTTGAGGTTTCGAGGGGAAAGCAGCGCACCTTCTTGAACTCGTACAGGCTCGTCTGCGCCTTGGCTGTCCAGGTAACTCGGTCGGGCTTCTCGAACGGCTCGGACGGCTCCCAATACTCAATCATCCCGCCAACGTCCACCGAGATGACCGTGTCGTACAGCGGATTGTACTGCACAACTCGTCAGTGCCGCTCTCCACCCCGAGAAGCAGGAGCGAGCGCACCGCCATGAGGTGCACGCTTTGCCGGTGCAGCGCCCCAAGCGTGTGCAGCGGCTTTCCGTCACCCCGTCCGTCGTAGATCCGGATTGCGGGGGAATCGTAGTCCGAGATGGCAAGGAGCGTCCGGCCGTCGTTGCGGTTGTGCACCCAGGTGCACGTCCGCGGCGCGTAGGGGAGCTTGAGGATGTTGATCATGTCTGCCAGTGGGCCCCGATGAGCACGAAAGACGGCGGAAAAGAACGAGCGAAAGTGCGCACCAAAGTTCTCGACGTCAAACACCTTGGCGCTGCCCTTGACTTCGAACCCCTCGGCCGTCTTCCCGCCGCTGTCCGCGCCAAGGCTCGCGCAGCTCTTGCCGTCATCTGAGACGCCGACGGAGACGATAGGCGAGAGGTGAGTGCGGTACAGCTTGACAAACTCGATGCCAGTCGCCTGCTTCTTCCAGAACTTGAGGACACCGTCAATCGAGGCCGTCAGGACAAAGTTGGTCCTGCGAGTCGTGCCGAACGATCAGCGCATATCCTAGGAGATGAGGAGCGCGGTGACGCACTTGGTGACGGCGACGTGGGCGAGGGTGTCGCGGTGCATGAACGACTTGTGGTAGCGGTCGGCGGCGGGGAGGTGATCGAGGTAGAGCTTCTCGTGCTTGAGGACTGTGGGGGCGGCGGGGCGTCAGTCTACATTGCAGAGAGAAGGACTCTCGAGCGAGAACGCGCCCTTGCGCTTCTTGGCGGCGACGGCGGCATCTGCGGCGGGGAGAGGCATGGGGCCGATGTCGTCGTCCGAGTCGTCCTCGCCAGCGACGTCGACGGCTCCCACGTCGACCTGGCCATTGTGCGGCGCTGCGCACGTCGAGCAAGGTCAGCCTTGGTGCGTGTGGGAGCGGGACGGAGCGGGAGGAGGAGGCGAGGGACGGACGCTCAAAGTCGAGGGCGTCGATCTGGTCCGCCTTGCGCTTGAGCGAGTCGGCGGACTCTGGCACGCCCGATTCGGCAGCGGGGCTCGCAGCCATCCTTGCGCAGTTGCAGCGAGGGTAATGGCGAATACAACGGAGCAACCGAGGGTTGACCCGCGCCCTGTCACGCTCGACTCGCTGGAGAGGCTGAGAGGTGCTGCTAGGCGATGGGCTGGACCTACTCGACGACCTGCAGGGGCGCACAGCCGCCCGCACCGTCGCTTTCGCTCTCGGCGTCGTCCCCTTCGCCCTCATCACTCGACACGCTCCTCGCGACGACAACGCTCTGCTTGAACCTGCGCGTGCGTGCAGACGACGACGACCTCATCTCGGACGGGTTACTCGACAGCGGACTCCTCCGCGAGGTCAGGGCTTGGTTCGCCAGAGTCCGTCTTGTCCCCCTCCCTCTCCTCGCCCTTCACTTTGGTTTACTGGAGGTTACGCACCGCAGAACAAGACCAGCATCGCAGTCGACGACCTACAAGACAGCTATACGAGTCAAGGAAGCGTCACGAGTCGGCTGCTTCTGCTCCGCGCTCCTCTCTCCGACCTGCTCATCCCGCTCACCTGCTCGAGCCAGCAGTCCCCCTGCACGCCTTTTCCTGCTCAACTCGCGCTACCGCTCTCTCGCTGTCGCAACACAACGCGGATGACCCCGACACGGACCCGCCTCGCCTCGCCGAGATCGACCTCACCCTCAGCTTCTGCTCCTCCGGCGGAACCCGCCCACGCAAGCGTGCCCGCCGCGCTTCGCCAGCGCCGCTCGCCCAACTCGATTCCCAGGTTGTCCTTTCCCAGCCACTCCCAGCCATCACTCTTGCGTCGCAGCTTCTCAGCCCCGCGGCGCTACACTTCACGCTCGCATCTTTGCTCGAGGTTGCGCTCACCCGCTTTGCGAAAAAGCTCGTCGTTGCCTTCCCACTATCCTTCAACAGTCGCTGGATCGATGCGCGCTTCCTTTCCTCTGGCGTCTGGGATGGAAATCGCGCTGATACTGCAGGCGGACGCAGCGCGTCTCGAACGATCTCCCTACACAGCGCTCCATCGCAGGCTCGCTCTGCCACATTCTCAGCCTCGCGGGGGACACCGCTGGCGGCGATCCGCTCGAGTCGCAGGAGGTGGGTGAGAAGGCGGCGGCGCTGAGCCAAGTGCGTGCATGATATTACTCTTCCCTGGCGGACTGACGCCTGTGCAAGCAAGTGCAGAGGCTCTCCAAGCACCTGGATCCCCTTTACCCCGCTCTACGTTCTGCGCGCTCGTCCTCGCGCCGCACGACCCCCGCCACCGAAACGCCCATTGACCCTGCGCTCCTTCCCTCGCGCTCCCCCTCTCCTTCCCAATCCGCCACACTCCCAGCGCAGGACTTTCAACCCACGCTCGAGACTGCCCTCGTACTCCTCGCGACGCGGGGGAGCGCGCCGGACTCGTGGGCTCCTGCACTTCTCGATGAGGCGGCAGGGGTTGGGGTGAAGGGCGGGAAGGCGAAAGCGAGGGGGAAGATGAGAAAGATGAGGAGTGCGGTTCAAGATGGGGGGATGAGGGGGAAGAGGCGGAAGGAGCCGCGCGAGGAGGAGAGGCTTTTCGAGGATGACGAGGACAAGGAGAAGGTGCGTTCCCGCCCACCCTTCCCTCCCTTGTCCTGGCTCACGGGTGGAACAAACTGACGGAGTCGGTCTGTGCTTAGAGGTCCCCCTTCGGCTCTTACACCCCCTCTTTCAGCCCCTCCTCCGACTCGGCGCTCGACATGGACTCGCCCAGCCCGCGCGTGCTCTCTTTCTCGGACGCGGAGGATGGCGTTGGCGGAGCGTACGGTGACTGGAATGGCCCTGGGGGCGAGATGGACTGGCTGGCGTACTGAGGAGGTCGTTGCATCGCATGTCGCGCTTTCGACCATGTATGCGGAGTATGCGTGTCCGTCACAATTCCTCACGAGGGAAGTGCTACCCGAGCCTTAGTCTGCAGCGTCCGTCCGCGTCGTCCGGACATGCACCGAGAGCCGAAATGATCCACCGCGCGAACTCGCATCCGCGGCATCCCCCCACCTCGGCCCCGCTGGCGTCGGTCCCTTTCCCTCTCTCTTCCTCTCCCAGCGCACACGCATGTCCACCGGAGCCGCTCCGCCTCCTCTCCGCGTCGCCGTGGTCGGCGGCGGTATCGCCGGGCTTGTCGCAGCTCTCGCGCTACAGCGCCGCATCAACGGAGGCGCCAACCTCGCCCTCACCGTCTTCGAGCAAGCGTCCAAGTTCGGCGAGATCGGGGCGGGCGTCTCGCTCGGACCGAACGCGCAGCGCGTCCTCCGCGCGTTGGGGCTCGGAGAGGAGCTTGACAGGGTCGCGGCACCCCCCGGGAAGGACGGGGATCTGTGGTTTGAGTACAGGGTGGGGCAGAAGGGAGAGAGGGAAGGGGAGGCGTTTGCGCATGTGCGTATGCTGTCCCGTCCCGGGCGGAAGAGGGGGATAGGTGAGGAGTACTCATCTTGCGCGAACCGCAGGTCCGCGGAAAAGATGCTGGGCGCGGAAATGTCCACCGGTGAGTCCTTTTCGACCTTCCGTACTCTCGTCAACAACGTCTGCTCGGGCGAGACGGGAACGGGCGCCACTGACGGTACGCCCGCATGACAAGCTGAGACTGACCTTCCGTGCAACTCGCTTTCTCCCTCCCGCAGCGCCGACTTCCTGGACCAGCTGATAAAGAAGCTTCCGGCCGGCCTCGCACAGTTCAACCATCGTGCATCTTCCTACACGCCCACGGACACGGGAGTGCGAATCCATTTTGAGAATGAAGGCGTTCCCCCCGCCGAGGTCGACGTCCTGATTGCGAGCGATGGGATCAAGTCCCTCCTGCGTGGGCACATGTACCAGCGGCAGGGGCGCGACATGGAGTTCCAGCGGGCGCGGTACGCCGAGTGGGTCGCGTGGAGGGGGTTGATCCCCAGCGAGAAGTACGATGCGGTGTTTGGCGAGGGGGCTGTGGAGAATATGATGCATGTTGGCCAGGGGCGGCACATCCTTAGTGCGT
Source organism: Rhodotorula sp. PL61-2 (assembly GCA_028828645.1). Lineage (NCBI taxonomy): Eukaryota > Fungi > Basidiomycota > Microbotryomycetes > Sporidiobolales > Sporidiobolaceae > Rhodotorula > Rhodotorula sp. PL61-2. Next base: position 284,014 of record JAPZQE010000016.1, read on the forward strand.
GTTCTCTCCCGCTTCTCGTCCTGTTGGTGGTTTGCCGACGGCCCCCCCTAAGCGCACACTGACCGGGACCTTCTCAATTTGCCCTCTCCCCCTTGCTCCGCACGAGCAGCCTTCCCCGTCCGCGGCGGCAGCCTTATCAACCTCGTCGGCTTTGTCCGCGATGAGGAGCACACCAAGCTGGGGAATCACACCGGGCCATGGAGCGAGCCGAGGCCGAAGGAGGAGCTGCTAGAGGATTTTGCGAACTTCAACGACAAGATCCACGCGCTGCTCGAGGTGCGCGGCATCTCTCGGTCTTGAATTCCTGCAATGCTGACGCTCCAAGCGCAGGCGATCGACAACCCCTCCGTGCGCCCCGTCTCCTGTCCCTCCTCTTTCCTCACCTGACGTAGCCCTCTCGCCCACCGGCAGATCTGGGGCATCTTCGCCATCAATCAGCTCACACACGTCTGCGACGACCGCGTCCTCCTGATCGGCGACGCGGCGCACGCGACGACACCGCACTGCGGCGCTGGGGCGGGGCAGGCGATCGAGGTGCGTTCGGCACTCTCCTCCCTCTCACTGGGGAACTGAGACTTACATCACGCGTTCGCAGGACGCATTCTTCGTCTCGCGCCTCCTTACACACGCGTCAATCCTCTCCAGCTCCGGCGCTGCGCGCACCTCCGCCATCAACCGCGCGCTCGCGCTCTACGAGCGGGAGCGGCATCCGCGCGCTGCCAAGGTCCAGGGGTGGAGCCACGACGGCGGGCTGCTGTACGAGTACCTCGGGCCCGAGGGGAGCGATCTCGGCAAGATGAAGGAGAGCCTCGAGGCAAGGATGGGGTGGATCTGGGAGGCCGAGGCGGAGGATGAGGCGGGGCGGTTGGAGAGGTTGCTCGACGGGGAGGTGTAGAGCATGGGTAGAGGCGAAAAGACGCAGGGTCATATCGGTGAAATGGCTTCCAGAGCCGGGCGGGTTAGCGGTAGGCGATTCGTCGGCATGCTCTCGGACTCGAAAGGAAGCGGGTAATGCGAGCAAGGTTACAACAACGACAACACGAGGCAGGTGGAATCCCGCCCTCATCTGCGCATGTCCCTCAGCACAGCACACAGCCATCCTTGCCCTTCCCCGCGCCCTTCTTCGCCTGCATAGCCTGCGTCGTCGCATACCGTACCTTCTCCTCCTCGGTAAGCAATCTGCGCGCACAGTATTCCCTGTCAGTAGGACTGAAAGCGAAAACGAATCGGACGAGAAAGGCCAATGGCGACGCACCCCTTCCTCGCGCGCATCTCGAGCGCCTTCCGCGCGCTCTCCTGCTCCTGCGCCACGCGCTTGCTCGGCGCGCCCCGGAGGCCAGACGCAGCGAGCGCCTTCTTCGTCCCGGCGCCGCCCGCAGAAGCCTTGGGCGCGACGACCTGCACGTCCGAGTCCGACGACGACGAAGACGAGTCGAGCACGAGCGGTTTGGCGGAGGTACCGACTGGGGCGGAGGAGGACGATGGGGACGGGGGTGCGGGCTTCTTCGCCTGCTGTGCGCGGCGGAGCGCGGCGAGCCCGGCGAGAGAAGGCGTGGGTTTCGCGCGTGTTGCTGCGGCCGAGGACGCGGGGGATGAAGCGGCGGAAAAGGACGCCACAGAGGAGGGCTTGCTCCCAGAGGAAGACTTGGTCGAGCTGAGCAGCCCGCCAAAGGCCTTCTTCACGCCGCCTGCGGCGCCTGCACCCTTCGTAGACTGTGCAGGCGCAGCGCGCCCTTGGCACGCGTGGTCGCTGGCGAAGCGATGCTTGGGGCAGAATTTGCCCTTGCAGCTATCGCACTGTATCGGCACGACCATCTTGGTCCTGCACTTCGGCGCGGCGCATTCGTTCGGGCTCTTCGCGCGAGGGGAGGACGCGAGGTGCGGGTGCAGAACGGGGCAGGCGGACGAGAGGTGTGCGTCCATAGGCCCGTTGGGATCTGTGCCAGGCGGGAAGGAGATGGGAGTGGCGCAAAGGGGGCAGGAGGGGATGCGGTTCTGCGTGGGGAGGAGGAGTGGTCAGCTTGGGAAGGTGAGACGGGAAGAAGGACGGACATCGGCAAGCTGTGGGTCGTACGATGTGCAAGCGTGCCCGAATGGAGGTCGCCAGTGCTCGTGGCAGAAGGGGAGTTTGCATGACGGGCAGGAGAAGGGAAGGACTGCGTGCATTGAAGGGGTCAGCGGGAGCTCCGGGACGATAGCGACGAAGAGAGCGCACAGTCGAGTTGCTGCAGATGCAACACAGTCGTCAGGGATGCACTACGCACAAAAACGATGAGGGCGGAAGACGCACCCGGCAACTGTCCTCAGAGCAGTGCCGCCCAATGTCGAGGAACTCGTTCGAGTCCATGCGCGTCCGTAACTAAGGTTGCAACAAGTCGTGATGGAGAGTCAGGCGTCAGTTCAAGCGTCCCGCTGCATTCGCCACCGCGTACGCGGCCTCCAAGCCCGGCACTGAGTGAGGCGGTGCGCGTGTCGAGGAAGGGGCGCACTCGAGCGGGGCAAGCTGGAGAACAAGGTCGAGCGTACATTGAGCGAGTCTGACTTGCGTAAAGCTGTCCCGAGCAGAGTCTGGGCGAGCGAGCGAGAAGAACGCGCGGCAGAGAGCGAACGAGGACAGACGCGCGTCCTCTCTCCTCGGCTGTGCCGCAGATTACGCGAAACGCTTCGTGAGCAGCATCACAGGGCGCCTCCAGTCAGCGCAAACGCGCCGGACCCGCGCCTCGCTTGATCGGGACCTCTGCCACTTCCCCCCCCTTTCCTCATCAGTCGCTTCGAGGTCGACTCGGCAGAAACAGCAGCAGGCAGTCAGGATGGCCGTCGAGGACGCAGACGTACCTGCACAGACCGCGTTCACTCACGCAGACGACTTCATCCGCGATGCAGCCAAGCTCACCAGCGTCGACTTCGACGACGACCCGTCGAGCGAGGAGGACCACGACGAGCAGCGCATCCTGGGCGGGCTATGTACCATGGTGCGTCTTCCTTACACTGTACAGGGCTGCGAGGCTTACAGAGATCACCCGCAGCTCGACGAATACCAGGAGCAGTCGTACCTCCTCGACCCTTCGCTCGAAACCCTCCTCTCGCCCCTCCTCTCGACTCTCCGCGAGCAGGTCCGCCGATCCAACTGCAACCTCGCAGGCAAGCGTATCGCGAGGCTCGCCCGTCTCGTCTACTTCGTAACCAAGGTTCGCGGCGCAAAGACCATTGGTAGGTCCGCCCTTCTCCGCGTGAAACAGCTCGCTTCAATGATCAAAGTGCTCACTCGATTCGATGTGCGCGCTCGACAGTCCGCTTCTTCCCGCACGAGGTGTCGGACCTCTCCCTTCTCGTTCGTCTCCTCTCGCCGCCATCGGGCCCATCCACCTCTGCCAATTCCTCAGCCGTTTCCCTCTCCAAAGCTCCTTGGGAGCTGCGGTATGCGCTCCTCCTCTGGCTGAGCGTATGCATTCGTCTCCCATTTCCGCTCGCGCTCCTCGCGCCGGGCACAGCCGAGGCGATCGAAGCGCTCGGCTTGCAGTGGCTCGAGCGAAGCGGGCGCGAGGGCGAGGGAGCGAAGGAAGTCCTCGGGCGGTACTTTGCGCGGAACGATGCGGACTTCGGAAGGCTGATTGGGTGGTGCGAGGACGCGCTGCAGGATCCGGAGAAGTCGCTCTTCGTACGTCCCCTCTCTCTCCACGAGTGGCACTCCTGACGCTCCCTCGTGCACAGGCGCTCTCTCTCGTATCCGCCCTACTCCTGGTCCTGTCGTCCGCCTCTCCCACGCACCTCACACCGCACTTCCCCCGCCTGTACGCGCTCCTCGCACTCCTCCCTGCACCCGCAGACAGTCGTGCGGGTGCCGGCGCCGCCAGGTTACGGACGAAGCTCGCGGGCAGGATTGCGCTGCTTATGCTACAGGCGGTGAGGGACAGCGGTCACGCGGAGGAGGACGTGCCAGAGGAGGTGGAGGTCATCATCGGCGAGCTTATCGAGGGACTGGCGCACCCGGTGCATCTTTCCGCTCTGCCCGTTCCACTTGTCGCCCCGCTGACGGCCGTGCGACAGGACTCCATCCCTCGCTATTCTTCCGCCAAATACCTCGCGCGTCTAGCGCTCGTCCTCCCGGCGCCGTTCACCGCGCAGGTGATCGACGCCGTCCTCGCCACCTTCGAGGAGGCGTTGTCCCCCGCCGAGCGGGAGTGCGGTCCGAGTGAGGGGCGAGCGCAGGGCGCATGCTTGGCGGTCGGGGAGATGGCACGTAGGGGCGTACTCAACCGCTTGGAGGAGAGGGCGGAGGTGGTCGAGAGGGTGGTGGAGTGTACAATGCAGGTGCGCGTTCTTCCGCTTTTTCTGCGCGTCCGCTCCAGTCCAGTGCGTTCTGACTGAACGCTTTGCGCTGACGCGCAGGCTCTCGCCTACGACCACCTCACCGCCCTGCACGCAATCGGCTCCTCCGTGCGCGATTCGGCGTCCTACGTCCTCTGGTCGCTCTCGCGAACGCTCCCAGCCTCTTCCCTCTCGTCGGCACAGGCCCAGCGCCTCGCCGAGCGTCTGCTCTGCACCGCGTGTCTCGATCGGGAGGTCAGCGTCCGGAGGGCGGCGAGCGCGGCGTGGCAGGAGGCCGTGGGGCGATGGGTGCGTTCTCTTGCCTCCTTTTCTTTTTGCGAGAGCGCTGACGCGTGGGCATTAGGGCACCTTCCCGCACGGGATCTCCATCCTCCGCCAAGTCGACTTCTTCACCGTCTCTGTGCGGCACCGCGCGTTCCTGCAGGCCGCAGTCGGCGTCGCGTCGTGCGTCCTCCGTCCCTGCTATCTTCGCATCCTCTAACCCTACTCACCGTACGCAGCTACCCCCCCTACCGCCCCGCTATCGTCGCGCACCTCCTCGGCTGCGAGGGTGGGACCGGCATCGCGCATTACGACGCCGAGATTCGTGCGCTGGCCGCGCAGGCGCTCGGCAAGGTGGTTGGTACGGCGGCGGAGGAGCTTGCCGAGTCCACCGTGCGGGAGCAGGTTCGTCACCGCTCGTTTTCGCTTGACTGGAGAGTTGATGAGATCACGGGATGGCGCGCAGGTAGAGAAGCTGCCGCGCGCTAAGGACGTCACAAAGCTGCATGGGCTGCTGCTTGCGCTTGCGGCACTAGCCGAGGCAACCGCGGCGCTGCCGGAGGAGGAGAAGAGAGAGGAGCTGCGGCGGGAGGTGCGTCCCCTTCGCGCGTTGTCAGGCAAGTCTGGGAAGGCCCAATGATTGATTCAACAGAGTGGACCGACGCGCAGATCTTCGCAGCCGTTTGCGCCCTCCATCCCTCCACCCGCTCCCTCCCGCGGAATCACCTCGTCCTAACCGCCGCGCTTCTCGCGCTCGCGCGCTCCGCCCCTTCCTCGCTGGCCTCCTCCTCGCTGGCCTCCTCCTCGCTTCCTGGTACTTGGTTCGCGATTATCCACCTCGCTTGCGACCGCAGCGAGGAGGCTGTCCACTCGGCAGCCGGGGAGGCGATGCGCGCTGTTTCTCGAGCGGTGGACTGTAGCGCCGAGGTTGACCGGTGCGCTTCTTCCCCGCTTCGCCGCGATAGAGCTGACGACCACGAGGAAAGCCTCCTCGCCGACCTCGACTCCCGTTCGGGGACGCGACAGCAAGCCGCCGCGCTCCTGCTCGGCCAGGTGGAGTATAGCTCTCCTCTTGCACACGAAGCGCAGGCGCCCGCGGTACTGAGACGGTTGACCAAGCTCGTCTGCCGAGAGGGTCACGGCAAAGCGGGGACCATCGAGGCCAGGCGGAACGGGGTGGACGCGATCGCGGCGGTGCTTTCTGCGCGCAGCGCCTCGCTCTCTGGTACGTTCCCGACTCTGAACTCCTCTTTGCAAGTTCCTTCGCAAATCTACGTTTCACATGAGGCTAATGCGGCCCCATTCGCAGCGGACATGCTCATCCTTCCCGCAGCGCTCGAAGCACTCCTCGCCGGATTCCACGACTACACGACCGACCAGCGCGGGGACGTCGGCTCGTGGGTCCGCGCGTCGACCATCCGCGCGTGCGGTGCGCTCATTCGTGCAGGGGTACTGCAGCGACTTGGGAGGGAGACGGTGGATGTGGCCGTTGCGAGGATGGCGAAGATGGCGCTGGAGAGGCTCGACGCCGTCCGGGAGACGGCGGGGAGGACGCTGATGGAGGCGTGGGAGTGGCAGAAGGAGGGGAAAGAGGAGGAGAGGGGGGAGGTGCTTCGCAGCAGGGAGGTGTGGGAGGGAATCGCGGGGTGCGCTGTTTCTGCTCATCCTCCCTCGCACCTGGCGCTGCTGACCCGGAGATACTCATCAACGTTGATCGCGCACAGTGAGGAGCGCTGGCTCTGGCGTGACCTGAGCTGGGCGTCGGAGCGGATCCTCCCGTTGCTGAGCGTGCCGGAGTACCGCGACGACGTGCTCGAGGGCGCGGTCCTTGCCAACGCGCGTCCCGCTTTCCTCCCCTCGCGCGCTCGCGCTGACTCGCTGTGCGCGACCCGCAGACTGCCTACTCCTCTGCTACCCCTTTCCTCGACTTTGCGCTCCTCCTCTCACCGCTACCCTCCTCCTCCACATCCACCGAGTACACCCTGCTCGCCCTCCTTCACGCCCTCCACGCGCTCGGCAAGCGCTCTTTCTCCTCCAACCGCCTCTTCGTCCCGTTCCTCTCGTTCCTGTCCTCCCTCGCCGAAGCAGGCGCGCTCGACGAGGTCGCACTTGATGACGGCGACGGCGAGGCGGGGCCGAAAGCGCTCAGAAATCTGCTCGGGCTGGCGTGTAGCAACGTCGGGCGGATCAAGAGCGGCGCGCGGCTGGGGGCGTCGGCGAAAGTGTGCGTTGCTGTCGCGCTCGTCTGCTCTGCCCTCCATCCCGAACACCCGGAGCGCTAACTTGAGGCCGAGGTGACGCCTGCAGTGTGACTGCCTTCCTCGCCCTCCCTGTCGTCGGGTCTGTTGCATCCTTCAGGCTGCCGCTCTTTCTCGCGCACCCGCAGCCCTGGGTGCGTCCTCCCGCCTCTTACCTCCTTCCCCGATGCTAAAGAATCAAAACAAACAGCTCCGGCAGCAAACGGCAGACGAGCTGTTCGGCGCGCTGAGCGCGCTCGGGCTCGTCATCCCCGATGCGGAAGACGGCGGCGAGCTTGAGCGGCTGCTGGCGGAGACGAACTGGTTGGTCTCGCTCCCCGAGCCTCTCTTCTCGCAACGGCTGATCCACCGTGCACACAGGACGGCTGAAGGCGCGGAGCAACAGGCCGAGCGGGTGGCGCAACGCGTGAGCGAGCTCATCGCTGAGCGGTAGATGGTGGAACTTCTAGACTGCAAGCGCTACTGCGGGGGGGTTGCTGGTATTTACGACGAAAACGGGGGAGAGAGTGCTACATGAGAGAGTGATACAGCTGGGGGAGACTGAGGAGGGCAAGACTAGATACAGGGAGAGTGCGCCACCCGCGTCCGCTAGACCACCTCGCCCGCCGCCTCCGCGCGGTCCCTCCCCTCCGTGAGTGCAGCGGGCGCAGGAACAGTGACCGGACCGCCCTGGACCTGCGCCATCTCCCCCTGCGCGTGCGCCTGCGCCTGTGCCTGGTGCGGGACGGGCACCTCGAGCCTCGCGTGCACCGAGTAGCCTCTCGTCCGCCCGCCGCTATATGCGCCCTTCTTCTCGACGCCGGCATGCCCCGGCTCCTCGCCCTCGGGCAGGGGCGTCCCGGGCCGGGTGTGCATTTCGTCGTGCGGGACCAGGCCGGCGACGACCGTGCAGGCGTACTTGGCGCGCCACCACTTGAGCTCGCGCTGGAGGGCCATGTGCACGAACAGGTACGAGAGGAGGCCCCAGACGATCGCCCAGATGAAAAAGAGGCCGAGGACGAAGCCGAAGGCGAACTGGAGGCTGCGGGCGCACGCGAGTGTCAATGCGATTCAGGGAAGGGAGGAGAGGAAGGGGACGCACTCGGCTGTCCAGTCGACTGCGGCAGTAACCCCGATAAAGATGGCCATCCCGACCGTCCAGAGGAGCGTTTGATTCCACATTAGAGCGCGGAACGGCGGGGAGGCGGCGTACCTGCGTATGCGCTGTGGGTCAGCCCGACTTGAAGCAACGCAGAGGCTGGACGCGCACCTCGCCTGGCAGCGCTTGCGCCACTCGCGCCCGTGGCGGAAGTCGACGGCGCCGACGTCCTCGATCATGTAGTACACCGCAGGCTTGGTCGGCGTGCGCGGCGGATCGGAAGACATCCAGAACGGGAGGGCATGCCACACCTTCAGCGTGAGCGCGAAGATGATCATGACGGGGATGACGAGCATGGCCAGCGAGAACAGGTAGAAGTTGCTGTGAGAGAAGGGAGGGGAGGTGAGCCAGGTGACGAGGGAAGAGTCGGGAGGCCGAGAAGGCGTACTAGAGCGGGATAGCGGGGGCGATGGCGAGCGGGACGGCCATGGAGAAGAGACCAAACTGGTACGTCCAGAGGGTGAAGTCGAGGTGCCTAGACGCGTGCCGTCAGGACATAGCAGCGGTTCGAGGAAGAGAGGGCAAACGCACCACCAGGAGCGGGGCATGTCCTTCATGATCCATCGCTTTCCCGCGGGTTCGTATGCCGGATCAGGTGCGTACGGGTAGTACAGCGGGCCGTACTTGGCGCGGCCCTTGGTCACTGAGGGCGAGGGAAGTCAGCGAGAGTCAGCGCGGAGAAGGAGCAGGAATGCGGGACGCACGCTTCCAGAGACGGAAAGGAGCGTCAAAGCAGGACGACGCGCCGAGGGCCGCCGAGCCTATTCCGATGAGCTCCTTGTCGGTGAGGTGGGTGTAAATGCGAAGGAGATAGTAGAGGAGCTGCGGGACCGGGGAAGGGTCAGCTGCGCGCTTCGGGCGTGAGAGCGAAGCCGTTCACGCACGCAGGGGATGAGGACGTTGAAGACGACGAGGAAGATGAAGTAGAAGAACGGGCCCTTAAGCCCAAACTTGAACGTGTCGAGACGAGGAGGATGGTCCGGGTTGAGGATGGTCGTCTCGCGGGCAGTTGCAGTCGAAGCCGAGCGGTTCCTTCCGCCTGCGCCACCGCCGCCGTTCCTCTGAGTCACGTCGGGCACATTAAGGTGCAAGGGCGCTGTGGACTGAGCGGTGGTCGAGGTGTGGGAGGCGAGCGAAGACCGGCGCGGGTCGTCGTCGGTGCTCGCGCTCGACGGCGGGGTGCTTTCTTCTGGGGGCGCGGTGACTGTGATGTCCGGCATGGCCGTAGAGACCTTAGGCGGCTGCGGAGGAGCGGAGGGGTGAAGAAGTGTGTCGACGACCGTCGACGTCAACGTTTCAACATTTCAACTTTCCAAGTTCCCCGCTGGTCGCACTTTCTGCTCCTTAGCGGCTCGAGGCTTCTCTCTTGCTCCTGCGTCGCTGTGCCGCGTTTCGATCGACGCCGCCGTCGTTCCCGCGCCTCGCCCCTGGGTGCACTTGCCTCTCTGAGGCTCCCTCGGCTTTCATCAGCAGCTCCCGCGCTTCGCCCCTCTCGCGGTCGCCCTCCGCGCAGAGCCTCGCCCGCGTGTGCTTGGGTAAGCCTCGCATCAGCTTATCTCGTCGCCAACCCTCTCACCGCCCCTCTCCCTCCCGCAGTTCACTCGACCCGACCGTCACTCGACAGCGTCACTCCGGATCCGCCCTCGGCTTTGTCCCGCGCCCGCCGTCTCCTCCTCCTCAGCCCTCCTCCACCACCGCCTGCCGCTCACCATGCCTAGAATCGGCCCCGAACACGAGGACTACGCCCCGCGCGGGCCCTACGTCCTGGGCTTCCCGCTCGGCGACTTGAGCTTCAGCGCCTTCTCGTCCAAGAAGATGTTCGACACCCGCTGGCACCTCCGTCGCGAGCGCTTCAGTGCGTTCAGTTCCTGCTTCTTTTTCGTCGGTGAGCGCGCTGACCCCGATATGCAACAGTCGCGTATCAAGCCGCCATGCTCATCTGCCTCGCCGCAGAGTGCACCGCCACCTATTCCCTCTCCAAGTGCGCTTCCTCCCGCAGCTCGATAGCCATCGTGGTCATCCTGGGAACTATAACTGATTCGCATTTCGCCCGCCCAGGTACGAGGACCTCCAGGATCACATCGAGGATCGCTTCTCGCCTGCACACCTCTACAACAACGACATCATCGACATGGAAATCACCACGATCGTCATGTGTGTCGCCGTCGTGCGTGATCCTTCCCCTCGCTTCTCCGTGAACTCGCTTTGACCCTTCGCAATGCGCGCAGGCCTGCTGGTTTGGCGCCGACTTCTTCTTCCTCCTCATGTTCCCGCGCCACTCGTACCCGCGGTGGTACCAGTCCATCAAGAAGGCCATGGCAATCACCATCACGGTCGGCATCTTTGCCGCCGCGCTCGGTTCCACCATCGTCGTCGCGCGCAACGCAGCACGGATCCTCCATGTCGACGAGGCGACGAAGCAGGCCGCCGCAGCGTACTACTTCCGCCCGCCACTGCAGTACCGCGACTGGGCGGTCAACATCGCGTATGTGTGCCTGCTCTGGCCCGGGTGGCTCGCTTGCGTCGCAAGGTGCGTCTCGCCTCTCTCCCTCCCCTCCTGTCATCCTCCACTCACAGCGTTTGCGCGCGCGCAGCACGATCCTCATGTTCATGGCCGACACCTACGACCAGCGGCACGGGACCTCGCCGCGCTTCTACGGCGCGTCGCCCAGCACCGGCGCGCTCCGCCCCGACGCCGAGAGCGCCAGCACGCTCTCGACTGCGCAGGTGCCGCTCTCTGCCACCTCGACGAACGCAACCCCCGGCGTGCCGAAGGACACATCCGCGCTGAACACGGCGGCGGAGCGGAGGGCGTTCTGAGCGCAACGAGGAGACGGTGAGAGATGGACGAGACACCCATGGACGTTCCCTTCGCTGTGTATAGATTCCCCTCTCTCTCGAATGTTACCCTCGACTCTCTCCAGCGCTTCATAATACCTCCTGTGCCTCATCTTGTCTGTCTAGATCTCGTTTCTCTCGCATGTCCCTCGTCCGTCTTCCCTCATACTTGGGCACGCGCGCGGCCTGTCTGTAAACACTCGCGCATGATACGCTATACCTCGCTGTGCTTCTTCCAGCTAATCTTTGGAATGCTAGCGTCGAGCGTTGGAGGAGGAGAAGTGGGAGAAGGAAGATCAGACATGCTATTGCATTGCGTAAGAGTATAGGCCAAACAAGCAGGGTATGTGTGGTCATCTGTACACAGCGTAAGCCAGTCAAGCTAGCGGATGAAAGGGAGAGTGCGGCGCACGGGTATGCAGGCGCTCCTCGCTAAGCCTCCCTCTCCGCGTCCTTCCCGTCCTCGCTAGGCGGAAGGAACCCACCGCCCACCTCCTCCGCCTCCGCGCCGTCCACTTCCACGCCCACGAGACCCTCCTCCCGACCCGCCAGTCCTCCCGAAACCGCCTCCCTCTCACCGTTTTCACCCTCCTCCGCGTCTTCCGCAGGGCTCCCCGACCCCGCCTCCTCCGCCTCCGCCTCTGCCTCCTCCACCGCCTTCCACAGCGCTTCCTCCTCCTCCCTCCTCTTCTTCTCGAGCAGCTCAAGCCGCTTCTCCCGTGCGGCGACGAGCCTCTCGGCCTTCTCCTCGCTGAGCCCGGCATAGGACTGCTGCGGGGTCGGTTTTGCCGGTGAGGCCGCGGGCGAGAGCGCCGCGATCGAGGCGTCGAGGGTGGCGAGCTGTGCGCGGAGCGTGGAGAGACGCTGTGCGGCGAGAAGGCGAGCGAGGGCCTGCGAGGCGACGGTGCGAATGTGGGTGAAGCGGGCGGGTCCGAGCATGATGCCTTGGATTTACGACGCGCCCATCTCGTGGGATCAGTTTCTCAACGAGGTGAGGAAAGGAGGGGAGGGGAGGGAAAGCGGCCGCACCGCCGTACAAGCGACTGACGACGATCGCGCAGTCGACGCCGCCCTCCTTCTCGAGCACCTCCCTCACGACCGTCCCCGCGCCCTTCTCGCCATCGTCGTCCGCGCCGCCCTCTACGCGCCAGTCGTCCTCGCTCTCGACGCCCGTCCGACCCGGCTTGAGCCCCATGCACCGCCAGGCGAGGATCTCGTGGCTGCACTCGACGGGGTGGTCCGCGTTCCGGAGCGCGCGGACATGCGCCTGGAGGGTGGCCGCCTGCACACGGTTGGTGCACGGCGCGGCGTGCGCGACGAATGTCGAGGCGCGGTCGGTCAGCGGGTCGGAGGCGACGATGGGCGAGGGTGGGCGCGCGGGCCCGGTGAGCGAGGGGAAGTAGGACCCGAGGGTGCCGGCGGGGACGGCGCGCTTGGCGGCGGGAACGTTCGACGAGGAGAAGGCGGAAGAGGCAGGACGCTTGTTGGCCATGGCGAGGCGGGAGGGGCGATCGGGAGGAGGGGGAGGTGGGGAGGCGAGCGAGATGAGGAAGGGACGGGGGACCGTGAGAGTAGCGCGAGGTCGCTGCTGACGGTGTGATTGACGAGTCTAGCGAGAGCAAGCGGCGCTCTGAACGGGTTGCGGCGAGAGGCAGCGGATGGAACGAGCGAGAGGAGGGGAGCGGCGGATTCGCCTCGACTCGACGCCGCTCTTGGCGCCAAAGACGATGCTGCGATGCTCAGACTCTTGCTACTTGCCTCCTTAGTCTTGGCCTGGCTCGCACCCGCTCTCCCCGCTCTCCCCTCCTCGCCGGGATCCTCATCACCCGTTCCGCTTGACGCTCTCTTCTCCGCCGCCGGGCACTGGGTAGACACGTGCAACGGCTCAACATGGACGCCAGACGACGCTTATGGAACGAAATTCCACCGGAAACATGCACGCTGGCAACCCGACGACGGCTGCGAGTTGAAGCGTTTCGCCGGCGACGAGATCCTAGACTGCCTCGCGGGCGAGACGATTACCGTCTGGGGAGACTCGACGGCTCGAGTGCTCTACTATGGGTGCGTGCCGCCAATCGCTCGCTTGATGCTCCCTTTCCTCCTCGACGCGGGCACTGATCTCCCCATGGCGCGCAGGCTCATTCGCAAGATCGCCTCGACACTCGTCAACGACAAGCACGCCAACCGCTTCCTCACCTTCACGGCCACCTCCTCCTCCTCCCTCTCCCCTCTCGACTCTTCGCCCTCCCCGCCCTCCCATTCCAGCCGGAATGCCACCTTCGAGTTCCGCTGGGATCCCGTCCTCGGGTCGAACGTCTTCTCCTCGTTCCGCCCCTTCCTCTCCACCGGCGTCCTGCCCCCGCTCCACCCCGGCGCCGCGCCGTCTCCCCCGCACATCTTGGTGTTCAGCGTTGGCCTGTGGTACATCGACCCGCGCCCGGGGATGTACCCTCTCTCGCGCCTGCCCACGTACAAGACAGATGTGCGCGCGCTGCTCGCGCTTGCGGCGCGGTGGTACCTTGCGGGCGCGATGGTGCTTACCGAGGTAGAACGCCCGGTCGAGGAGAAGGACACGGGAGGATGGCATCCGCTGGACGAGGTCGAGGAGGCGAATGTTTGGCTGAGGGCGGAGGTTCGCCGCTGGCGGGCCAGGGAAGGGAAGGGTGCGTTGACAAAGGTCGTACTCGGTGCGTTGCTGTTCTTGCTCTCTTCTCGTTAAGCCGCGCTCGCAGAGCTGAGGAGGTGGTCGGATCGCTCACAGGTTCCGTGTTCAATGCAATGATCGCTAATTGCTCGGCCAACACCCCCGACGGGCTCCATTACGACGCCGACATGGCCGAGGAACACGCGGACGTCCTCCTCAACGCGGTGTGCGGGCCGTGTATGCGCACTGCCGCGGCAGCGGATCGCGCGGAGGCGTGCATGATGTGCTTGTCGGGGAGAGTCGCGCTGGTGCTGGCGGGAATCGCTGCAGCTGCAGGGTCGGTGGTCTGGCTGAGCGAGCGGCCGGAACGGACGAGAGGTGCGTCGCTTGGTTACCGCTTCGTCATTCCCCTGCTTCGGCCGGACTTTCAGCTGTTGAGGCAGTATCACTTGAGTTCCTCGAAGGCTGACCCGCTTCTTCCGCAGATGCGCGATTGGCACTGTGTAACCCCTTCTTTCGCCTCCTCGCCCGCCTCAGCTTCTCGACCGGGCGCACCCCGCTCTCCTCCGCGCGATACGAGCTCTTACCTCCGACAGCATTGACCCCGCAACCCGAAGGCGGCTGAGGGGACCAGCGGCGCGCCTCGGCGCGGGCGAGGCGGTTTCACGCGGAAGGGCGAAGAGGAGCGTGTCTCTTCGGGGCTGTATCGTCACAGTGTCGCAGAAGTAGCTCTGTTGGAATCTGTACCCGCCTCGTCACTACTATCAGCTCCGTGCGCGCGTGTCGCCTTCATCTCTGGACCTTCTTGTCTCGCTCCCCTCGCGCTCCCCTCTCTCCTTCACGCTTCGCTCATCTCGCTCAAACACGCCTTACGCTTGCATTCCGCGTCACAAGAGCTACAGCATGCCCCTGCCGTAGCGACATCCTCGCGCCTCCCTTTCTCGCCGCACGCCCCCCCCCACCTCGTTCCCCTCCGAGTCCTCACTCAACTCCACTCGCGAGAATGCTGTCACGCCGGCGCCGCGCTGCACCCGCGCTTTCTCCGACGATCCACGAGCCCCCTGCGCCGCCACCGCCCGCCGCCGCGCGCCGGGAGAAGGAGAGCCGCTGGCTCGCCTCGATCGGGCTTGGAGCGGCGAACGGGCGGAGCGCGAGCGGGAGGGTGCGGGAGGTTGTGCAGCAAGGCAGGGCGAAGACGAGCGGCGCGTCGAGTGTCCGCAGCGCGAAGAGCGCGAGGAGCGCGCGCAGCTTCCGCTGGCCTCAGGGCCTTGGCGGCGGGAGCGGCGAGCGCAAAGTGCGGCGAGAAGATGGTGTGCAGGACGGGGGGTTCGTGCTCCGAGACGGGCGGGGCGAGGCTTGCGGTCCCCTTGGGTGCGGGACGGACGGGCGGACGCGCCGCCAAGGTCGACGCTCCGGCGCTGAACGGCCGGCGCGCGTCCTCCTCCGCGCCGCCGATTTCCGCCGATCCTGCATCGGCACCCTCAGCGCCATCACCGCAGGAATCGACCGTATCTCTTGCGCAGCGCCTGCAGGAGCTCGCGATTGCGAACGCGGACGGCTTGCTGGACGAAGAGGAGTACCGCATCCTGCGCGGCCAGCTGTTCCAGAGCAGCGCGTCGGCCGTTGCGGGAGAAGAGGAAGAGGTGGGGGTACAGAGGCTGGGAGAGGGGAGACTGTCGGTGCCGAGCTTGAAGCGGATCGAAAGGGAGGGGCGGAAGGGTGTGCTTTCATTTCGCTGTTCCTAGCGGCTGTGCGCCTCACCCGAAGTGCTTGCTGATCGAACTCTCTCCCAGCGCCTTCCATCGTCCCTTCGTCCCCCGACACTGTTCGCCTGACGGCCGCAGAAGCTGCCCGCCTCACCCCATCCTCAACAGCTCACCTCGCCGTAGCCACCGCTGAACAGCGTGCACCGTCTATCGCCTCCACCGCGGGCGCGATGCGCGGCCTCGGCCTCTCTGGGCTCTTTCGCCGCCCGTCCGCTGCCTCAGTGCGCAGCGGCATTGAGCCGCTCAACGAAGGCTGGACGCACATCGCCTCACCCTCTCTCTCGGCGTCGAATTCGTCCCCGAACCTCGACGATGGCGCAAGCACCTACACGCGCCGCTCGTCCCGCCGCACAGGGAACGCCCCCGAGCCGCTGGCGCAGTCGCCCCTTCTCTCCGACGCGAGCGGGGGCCATTCGATGGTCCGCACGCGCTCGATCCGGCACCATGCTGGGCTCGGCTCAGTTGCGTTCTCACCGCGCTCAGGAGGAAGCGCAAGCTCGATCTCTGAGCTCGAGGTCGTCTCCCTCTCCGGTCGCTCGGGCACAACCGCGCGGACGTCGCCCGCGTCGCCCGCATCGCAGCACTCGCGCGGGGCGTTCCTCCCGACGCGGTTCAATGCCTCGCGCTCGTCCGTCTCGCATGCCTCTTCGAGCGCGCGCTTCGCGTCTCTCCCCGTCCCGTCTGTGCCCTCATCGAGCGACCCCGCCGTCCTTGCTGCTGCAGGGGTCGAGCCGGGTGCAGCGGAGTTGCGCGTTGAGATTGGCGAGATTGAGGAAGAGTGGCGGCGGGTGAGGGGCGTGTGGGAGCAGGCCATTACGAGGGAGGTAAGCGCGTGGGAAGAGCAGGTCGGGGCGGAAGTGGTGAAAGGGCTGTGGGCCGTCCCAGCCGGCGGGGCGGCCCGGCGTCCCTCGGGCACGTTACACGTTCCCTCGCCCGCGCCTTCAGCCCAAAAGCCCTCAGTCCCGGCGCTTCCGCCTTTCCTTGCACGCTCGTCGCCCACGCCGCTCCCGCCCGGCCTCCCCGACGACATCGACCTGTCCACCCGGGCGGTGCAGCTGCGCGTGCGCGAGCTGCAGGAGCGGGAGGCGGCAACGGACGAGCGGTATCAGCGGCGGGTGGACTTCCTGCGGGCCAAGTTGCGGGCCGCTGAGATCAAGGAGCGGCTGCGGTGAGGGTTAGCGAGTGCGATGCCGAGGGTTCTAAGCGTATTGTTGTCACTAGTATGCATCTCTGCGTTGCTTTCCTGTCTATACACACGTTGCTGCGTCGAAAAAGGCGAGACGCGCGTGGGAGGGCGGGCGGGCGATCGGAAACGAGGCGGGCGCGCCGGACGTCCTGTTCCTGCAGCACAACCTTACCACGCTGGATGCTCTCCTGCGCGCGATGAGTGCGCTCACGTCCCAGCGGCCATGGGCGCGGCTCCTGTCCGACCGCCGCGCGCTCGTCGCCCTCGCTGCTCTCGCGCTCCTCCTCGTCTTCGCCTCGTCGTCGTCGCACCACCCCACCTCGTTCGGCCTCTCAAGCGCTGGGGCAACAGAGCCCGTGTGGGCATCGACGCAGCACGGCCCGACGCAGCGCTTCTTCGACAGGCCGTATGCGGATCACCGCGCGACGTTCATTCACGCCGTGGTCCGGCGGGAGGACGAGACGTACCGCTCGGAGGGAGCGGAGTGGGATCGCTACGTCGCCATACCCGTGCATGTCGAGAGTACGCCGTCCCGCCGAAAAAACCCGTCAAAGAAGCGCGCTGACAACGCCTCTTCTCTCGCAGAGCTGCCCTACAAGAACGAGGCGCATCAGATCAAGTCGACCTGGACGTCGTTTGTCTCGCACATCACCTGCACGCATGCCTTTGCCGGGCAGACGTACGAGACGCGCGCATTTCAGAGCTTCGTGGTCTGGGCACAGTTCGTCGGGTGTCCGATACCGCGCGAGCTCGACGCCCTGATGGACAAGAACCCTGGCAAGACGCTCGAGACGACGACGGAGTGGGTGTACAAGGGGGACAAGGGGAGCTTGACGAAGAGCTTCACGCTCAAGGCGCACTACCCGGAGCCGGAGTCCGAGGTGCGCTTCTTCTCCTCACTCTCCTGTCGCTCTCTCTGCCCTTGCCGTTTGCGCCCTCCCTTCACTGCCTTTTCCTGCTCACGACCTGTTCTACCCTTCCGCCCTTCGTCCCGCTTTTACTGACATTTCCCGGCCCCGCAGTTCGGCATCTGCCTCTCGCCCGTCTGGGGACATCTGGACGCGCGCGCGACGCTCGAATGGCGCGAGAACATGCGCTCCCTCGGGATCAACACCGTGCACTGGCACGCGCGCGATGCGGTCGTTGGCGACTTCGTCGAGCGGTACAATGAGGCGACAGGTGCGAAGGACACGTTCATGTACGCGCCGCCGATCAGCCTCGAGACGTACGGGCACCGAAACAACCTGGCCGACAATGGACTTTATCAGGACCAAGTTCGTGCCTCTTCGCTTGTCTTCCCGCCTGGGTGCGCGGTACTTACCCGAACGTTTTCTTCCCCCGCAGGTCGTCTACTACATTTCCTGCAAGTTCCGCTCGCACCAGACGAGCCCAACGCGCTGGCTCGCACACCTCGATCGCGACGAGGATTTCATTCCGAAGCAGATGCCCTCAGTGTCGCTCTCTGCACGAGAAGCTGCCGCCCAGATCGCGACTCTCATCCCAGACCACTTCGCATCTCTTCCGCCGGATCTCGGCTCTGCATGCTTTGGCAAGGGGTGCGTTCTCTTCCTCTCGCGCTCCAAAGATCCCAACTGACTGCCGCCCGCTGCAGGTACCATTCCAACCTTGTCGACATCTCGCACCTCGTCCCGGACAAGGTCGCGCGTACGCAGCCGCTCGAGCTCGCGTACATCGGGAAGCTCGGAGATCCTGGCGCGAGCGTCAAGTGCATGCATCGCGTGAATGCGTACGAGGTCGCGAGCGTGCAGTGCGTCCCCTGTTCTTCCTTGCGTGTCTCCCCCGTCCCCCACCTTCGCCTCTTTCGCTGTACACTAACGTACTTCTGCACAGCTACGGCGAGCGCTGGTACCCCGGCTTCCACGCCGCAACCTTCGAGAACGGCACCTCCTTCATGTCGCCCTCGGTCCCCTTCCGCTTCCTCCACCAGTACCCGCACGGCGGCTCGCTCTCCCTCCCGGCAAATCACACCCCGCCGTACCCGCAGGCGGACCTTGAGGCGTACCTCGCGCGGTTGTGGGAGCTCAGGGAGAAGACGTGGGACAAGATTGGCTGGGGCTGCAGCGAGATCCCGTGTAGGTTTGCGGCGGACTGAGCAGCAGGGCGCGGGCGGTGCGAGAACAATAGATGTACAGACGGACTCTACTGCCAGTCGCCTATCTCTCCATGCAGCAGAGGATGGATCAACTCGCTCACGCTTCCCGCTTACCTCGCCGTTCTCTCGCGACGTGGGCAAGTCAAGATCAAGCTAGGGCTAAGCATTGTGGGTATCAAGCGAGCAGGCAAGCGATTAACCCCGTGTATGAACGTCTCCTCGCCAAATTCAAGCGTTCCCTCCTGGCCCTGCAACCTCCTTCATCAAGCGCTCCAGCCTCCCACACCAGGCCGTCGACTTGCTACCCTCCACCGCTCTGCCCGCCTCCGTGCGAGTGCCGCAGCCCGCCGAGCGTGCTCGGGTCGAACCTCGCCGCCGCAGGTGTCGGCTGCGCCGCGATCGGCGCGTAGCCAGGGACGGGGACGGCGGGTGCGTACGCGCTCTGGACAGCGGGGACCGCGGCGACGTGCTGCGATGCGGATTGCGACGGCTCGCTGCCGGCGCTCGCGGCGGACTTGGTGCGCGTGCCGGCGCCCGCAGAGCCGGTCGCGCTCTTGGCCTTGGCCTTGCTCGCCTTGGGCTTGAGACGGCGGAGCATCCGCATGTCGTTGATCGTGTCGCGGGTGAACCAGCAGCTGCCGTCATCGTCGTCGTCGTCTTGCTCGTTCTCCGCGCCGGCCTCGTCCGTGCTCTCCTCGGTGCTTGACTCCTGCTCCTCCTCGACCTCGTCCGACCCGGCGACTATGAGATCCTCCTTCCGCTCAGCCAGCCTCGCCGCATCCACCGCCGCCGCCGCCGCGCGGGCCTGCGCCCGCTCCTCCCTCGCAGCCTTGCCCTTCGCGCGCTCCGCTGCGCGGATCTTGGCGTTCATCTCGCGCTCCTCCGCATGCACGGCGACGTACTCGTCAAGGCTATGCTGGTGCATGTAGGCCTTCCACTCGCGCGCTTCGCGCCGCACAGGCGCAAAGTCACGGTCGCTCGAGGCGGGAACGGCCGCCGTGACGGGGAGGGCGAGCGCGTGGGACAAGGCCGGCTCCTTGAGCGCGAGAAAGCCGTAAGCCTGCAGGCGAGGAGGGATATGAGCCTCAGTAGCGAGCGGGAGGGGGAGAGACGGCCGAACGCTGAATTGGCCTTCCCAAGTTGACGAGAAGAGAGTGCGGTCAGCTTTTTCATCGAACGGTACGGGAAAAAGGACGCACGGGTGACGTTGCCGATGTTCGAGTGCCCGAACGTGCGCGGGAGGACCTCGTCGACGAGGTGCTCGTTGCTGCCGCCCGTGTGGATGAGGACCGCTTTGCCCGACCCCCTGCGCGCGGGCGAGACCGGTCAGCTCGCGCTTTTGCAAAGAGGAGCAAGGTAACGCACGACCAGCAGACCTCGCCGTGGACCTCGTTTGGGTGCGTGAGCAGCCAGCGCAGCTTGAGGATGAACGGCTTGATGCCGACGATCTGCGCGTCTGTTTCCCTTGTCAGCCCGCTCAACAGCAACGCAAAAGCGGGCACGCACCGAATCGATGGGGTACGGGTTGTCGCACCGCACGCCACGCGAGTACTTCTTCCTCTCCTGCCCAAGCCCGCCGCCCTGCTCCTCCTGCACGAGTGCCGTCGGAGCGGGCCCAAACGCCTGCTTCTCGCACGGCGGCTGCGCCTGCACCTGCGCGTGCACGGCGGACGTGCTTACGAGCGGGACGGGCGCGCGCTTCGCGGGCGGCGCGACCGGGACGGTGGGCGACGACGCCGTGAGCGCGATTGACGAGGGCGAGCCGGCAGGCTGCGAGTCTGGTGACACTCCGTAGCTCTGGTCGCCAAAGCGGTACGGCTGGTAGGGCTGAGGCTGGGGCTGATAGCGCGTCGTGGGCGAGGAGGCCGGGCGCGGCTCGACGACCTGCGATTCCTCGTCGTTCGAACTGCAGACCTCGTCACGCTGCTGCGGCTGCTGCGGCTGTGGCGGGGGACGCGGGCCGGCGCAGCTGTACTGATGCTGGTACTGCA
Organism: Rhodotorula sp. PL61-2; assembly: GCA_028828645.1. Lineage (NCBI taxonomy): Eukaryota > Fungi > Basidiomycota > Microbotryomycetes > Sporidiobolales > Sporidiobolaceae > Rhodotorula > Rhodotorula sp. PL61-2. The sequence continues at coordinate 304,538 of JAPZQE010000016.1, forward strand.
CCTGAACGCCGTACTGCGTCGCGTTCATCTGGTTGAGGTAGCCACCGTAGTGCTGCAGCGCCTGCTGCGACGACGGCGGACCGGGAGGCTGCGGGCCAAAGCCGTACTGCGGCCAGTAGTGCTGGTGAGTTGGCGGATACGGGTAGTACGGCTGCTGGAGCTGCTGGACCTGGGCGTAGTTGGGATGCTGCGGCGATTCGTCGATGCGACGCCTTTGCGCCTCGCGCTCGAGCGACTTCGCCTCGGCGGCAAGCTCTTCTTTGATCTGGCGCGCCGTGTCCCACACCGTCTGCTGGTGGACGATGTGCACTGACTGCGCGTGGTCCTCCGCGTCGCTCGCCGTGCGGTCGCGGTCCTCGTCGTCGTTCTCATCGCGGCTGCGCTTGCGACCGGCGGCCGCCATCGACGCCTCCTTCGCGCCCTCAGCGAGCACGTCGAGCATCGAGGGCGCAGACGCGGGCGCGAGGGCGGGCGGACCGCCCTCGACATCCTTGCCGCCGCCTTCGGCGAGCCTTGCCTGATCCTCGGCGGCGATCTTCCCAAGCGACATTGCCGAAGTTGCGAAGCTCGACGAGCTGGGTTCGTCCTCACCCTTAGCTGCGGCACGAGCTAAGTACCCACTCGTGCTCGCGTATGTCGTGACGGCGGCGGCAAGGCTGGGCGATGCGAACGCGGGCAGGGGCGAGCGCTGCATGGGGACGGAGCGCGGGTCGTTGCGCGGGGACGGAAAGCGATGACCGAGGAGTGGGTGGGCGCCTCGCGAGAACACAGGCTGGAAGGGGTACTGCGCGAGTGTCGCCGCGCCGCCGCTCGTCGCGGTCATGTGGAAGGACGAAGAAGCCTGAGCGAGTATTGCATCCTTCGGCGAGGAAATTGTGCTGGCCTCGGCCGGCGGGGCGTGCGAGGGCGGAGCGGACGAAAGGATGGGGAAAGCGTCCGACGCGGAGAACGGTGCCTGCTGCAGGTGCGGCGTCGAGGTCGTCTCGGGCGAGAGCATCGCGTCGTGCGGTCTCTGCGCACCCGAGTCGACGGAAGAGGCGACCGGGGGAGCAGTGGGAGGGGCGGGCAAGGGGGAGGGCGAGGGGGAGCGGGGCGGCATCTCCTCGGCGGGGGCTTGCTCGTGGTCGTGCGCGGCGGGAGGAACGGACGAGGCGCTCATAGTGAACGTGCGAGCGAGAAGCGAGACGGCCGAAGGTGAGCAGGGCGACGGGAGGAGGGAGAAAGGTGGGGAAGGAGAGCGCCGCGGGAGGCGAGGGGGCGTGCACCGCCTCGCGCGGAGATGATCAGCAGGCCCGTGCACAGGGATGAGCGTGACAGTCCCCGTCAGGAAAGCAGACGAGCGCTGCACGGATAACGCAGGCAGGACCAGCAGAAGCAGCAGGGGAAATAAGCCGTGAAAGAGGGAACGAAGCGCTGGAGTAGCGTCGAGGGCAAGCCGACCCGCTCACTACCCGCTTCTTGCGATCTTGTTCGCACCAGCTCCTCCAGCAACCGCGACAGTGCACCTGCCCGAGTGATCCCACGCCCTCGCTGCTCCTCCTCCCCCGCTTCTTCGTCGAGCAACCGCAACCCGCTCAACCTTCTCAAGTCGGCGCTCGACCCTCCGCAACCCTCACACAAGCTCCTCGGTGGCCTCCATGTCCCGCAGCGCCCGCGAAGGCGATTCGTCGGGCCCTCGCGTCAGCTTCTGCATCGTAGGCGGGAGGCGCGGCCTCCCAGAAGCGCGCGAGCGTGTTGTACGTGTTGTACATGCCTCGACGACAAGCTGCTCTTGCTGCGCGTGCACGTCCCCTCTGCGCGCCTTGACCGCAAGAGAGAGGCGAGCGGACCTGGTCCAAGCGATGAGACACGCCGCTTCCGTGCTCGGCCTCCACTCGACATCGCCAAGCGGCCGATTGCCTGCTCGCTCTTGCCTCCCCCTTCGGCTGGGCTTACTTCTCTTTCTCGCAACCTCTCCCCGCGACGCGCATCCGCGAGCTGGCCTTGCTGTCGATGCGCCACCCTCGCCGCCGGAATGCCCAGCTCCAGCTCCGCACCGCCTTCCTCCACTTCCTCGCCGCCGCAACCCTCGCTGCCAATGTCGCCCGTGCCGCACCAACGTCGAGTCTTCCGTTGCACCCGCTTCCAGGCCTGGACACGAGCGGGATGTCCTCGAACGGCATCTCGCTTGGGTTCCTCACGCAGTGGGGCGTGGACGAGCCATCGGACGTGATTCGCGCATTGGGGGCGTCGCCCGTTGCATGGGGCGACTACCTGAACGTCGGCTCATCGAATTATGGGTTCGAGCAGGCCGACTACCACCTCGGTGAGGTCGTCCGCGCTGCAAACGGGGAGGTCAAGGCCGTCTACGTTCCGGCGGTGCTCTTCTCGGGCAGAATGAGCGAGTGGACCGACGAGATGTCCGAGGCGCTGGCGAGCAAGATGCGGGCCATCAATCGCCGAGGAGTCACCGTGTGGCTTCGGTTCTGCTACGAGATGGTGCGCACTCTCGTCTCGTCTACGTCGAAAATCCTTCTCTGATGATTGCTCGCTTAAGAACGGCGGCTGGATGTCGTACGGCCTTCAGCCTGATGATTACGTCGCAAGGTGGCGCTCCGTGACAAATGCCGTCCGTGCGGCGACGAACGAGGTGCGCCTCGCTCTCGCTTTCCTCCTGTGGCCGTCCTCCCGCTCACTTCTGATCCCCGTCCTTCCCGTACAGACGTACATGTTATGGGCGCCGAACGTATGGACGGGCTCGAGCAGCGATATCCAGTCGTACGAGCCGTACTGGCCCGGCGAAGAGTACGTCGACCTCGTCGGGTTGTCGTTGTACTCGTTTGGGCCTGAGCGGTCGCTCAACCGCGTTCCGTCGGCGTCCCTATTTCGCGACTCTTTCCAGTCATTCTACGACCTCGTCGCGCCGTCGTCCGCCTCGTCTCGGGACAACCCACTCGGGCTCAGTGCCGCGTACCAGCCTATCATCGCCGAGACCTCCGCGCCCTACTACTATCATATCCCTCGGAATACGCGCTTTTGGGGCCAGCAAGGCGATACCGACATCACCAAGCCGTTCCCGAACCTGACGAACCTCGCGCCGTCGCTGGCCGATCCGCCGTACGACCGGAGCGACGACGAGCTGGCTGTCAAGGCATCGTGGCTCGCACAGCTCACGGGCAACAGCACGGCACAGCGCTTCCCGCACCTCAAGCTCGTGAAGTGCGTTGGCGGCAGCCCTTTCCCTCGTCGGCGTCTGGAACTGACCCAAACTTCTCTTCCTCGTGCTCTACTTCCCTCCGCTTCGTCCTGGACATCCCTGTACGTTACCAGTATATTTAATTACCTCAAAAAGGGTAACGCCAGCGCCGAGGTCATCGCCGATTTCCGCTATGTTGGGAGCGACAACGGATACAATGCGACCGTCGAGGCGTGGGTCCGCGAGAACTTCGGCAACCAGACAGCGTACGAGCAGGGCTACACGGGTGCGGCGATCGCGCTACAGCCGGGTCGTCTCGCCGTCGCTGCGGTCGGCGCCGTTCTCGTCGTTGCCGCTCTTCTGTAGGCGTCTTCCATTCTCCTCTCCATCGTCCTCCCTAGAGATCTGTCCACTCTCCATCGCTCTGTAGACACTTCCCGTCCTCCTTAGCTGTTTGCTGTTGTCTTCCAGAAGCAGATACTCCACCTTCCGTGTAGACCTCCTGACCTAGATCTTTCGCCCTTGCGCATGTGCAACTACCTCGTAGAGACGCTGTACACTCAGAGAGAAGGCCTCAAAACATGTCGCCACCATCTTGCTCCTCCCCTCCTCATCGCCGGTCCGTTTCGCGACAACACCGCAGCTCGTCCTCTTCCGCATCCGCCTCGCTCGCCGCACTTCTCGAGCGATGGCGTACGATGCACCGCGTCCCTACCGGCCGCACGTGCTAGCCTCTCCCGAGGTGCTTCACCCTCTCCTCGTCTCTTGCGCTCGGTGTTTACTGACTGTCCTCGGGGCGTTCACAGAGCTACGACTCGCTCCGCCCGCCGCCATCCGTCACGCAGTGGTCCGCAGTGAGCGGGCCAGGCTCGGGGTCGGGATACTCCTCGCCGACAGCGAGCAGCGAGCGGTTCGAGCCGCAAGGTGCCAGGGGTGCGGCCGCCCTCCAGCAGCAGCAGGGGAGACCGCCGCCTGCGCATCCGGCTGTGCTGCAGAAACGGAATGAGAAGGGGGCGAAGCATGAGGTGCTCGAGCTCGGCGGGTGCGTTCGCTCTTCCTGGCCAGTCTGGAAGGGGAGGCGCGGAGGAGGTGCAGGGGAGATGCTGACCTCCTTGTGCTCTCCGAACGCAGCACGGGCATCCAACGACCAAAGGAGGATTCTCGGCTAGCGCGCAAACGGTGTGTCGCGCTCCTTCGCACGCTCGAACAGGCATGGCGACGTCTTTCCCGCTCCCATGCTGACGCCCTACTCGCGCGCAGGGTCATCCTGATGATCATTTGCGGCGGCGTTGTCTGCGGCATCATCGCACTCGTCGTCGTCGGGTGCAAGGGGCTGCTATGAGCAAGGAGAAGCGTGAGTGAGAGGGGGAGGCGCTGCTCGGCCGAGACGAGCGCCGCTGGGGACGCAGCTAGATGCGCTGTGCGTGCCGAAGGGGGGTGTACATAGGTGTCTCTATACAGGCTCATAGACACTGTGAAATATCGTGCTTCATTCCGCCTGACCCCCCATCTCAACGGGTCGCGAGAGTGCGCTCAAGTCCCGTCCTTTGTCCGCATACGCCCAGTCTTGTGGATGCGTCGATGAGTGTGCACATTGTTCAGGAAGTGATTTGCGGGCAGGACATGCGATCGGTGCGGAACTGCGAGGACGCGTCTCGACGCATCTGGCGGGGAGAGACGCGCTTGCCTGAAATCCGCGTCGCTCGTCCTCGTCCACGCTCTCGACGAGCTCAGTGCTGTCCGCACGCGTGCTTTGCACGGACAAACAGGCGCCAGACGCCGACGCGCCTCTTGGCGAACGCCCCCTCCGCCCTCCTCGCTCGACCTTCTCAGCCCGCGGCGCGTCCGCCCTTCCTCGCCCGCAACACCTCAAGCAGACGTGCAGGACCTACAGACTCTGTCACAATGAGCTCACACAGCCTGGGCGCACCGCCCTGGATCAAAGTCGATGGCGCGAGTGCCAGCGCGAGTGCGTCGCCCGCATCCTCGTCGCGCCCCGTCGGCCTGGGTCTCGGCAGTACCGACTTGAGCAACACGATCCGCACATCTGCACGGCCAGGCGCAGCCGTGCTGAGTGTCTTTCCCTCGACCTCATTCGGCGACCGCGAGAACCGGCATCCGCGCTCTCCTCCTCGGATCCGCACCTCGTCCCTCGCAACCGTCATCCAGACGACCATCTCGCCCGGCCCATCGTCCTCCAACAGCTCGCCGACCAAGCTCTCGCCCTCGTCGCTGCGCGTCGAGCCCCTTCCCCATCCGTTCACCACCCCCCGCCGCTCCTCGTCCTCCCCGCTGGCCTCCCTCCTCCGCGCCGTCATTCCGACGCGCCTCCTCCCGCGCTCCCTCGCCGGTCCGTTCTCCCCGCCAATGCCCTATCCCAAATCCCCCTCCCTCATGCGTCCGCACCCGACAACGCGCCATGGCCCCTCTGCCCGCCGCGTCTTCACGCCCCGCCGAGCGCTGCTCGCGCTTGTGCTCGTCGCGACTGTGCTCGTGCTGTACGTGACGGGCGCAGAGCCTGCCAAAGAGCGCGTGCAGCGCTGGCGAGGGGGAGAAGGCGCCTCCCTCGTTGAGCGCGTTGGACGGAAGAGCCCGGTGAACCAGGCCGCGCCGTTCGAGGGCGTTCGCGGCGCTGAGGTGGAGGAGCAGAGGCCCACGCGGCGGGAGGAGGAGCTGCCGCTGGACAAGGAGCACCGCCCAAGACCGCATCACGCGGCAAAGGCGGCGGAGGCGCCGCCTGTGCGGGTGAAGCTGGAGAAGATCGAGAAGGAGAAGGAGAAGGAGAAGGAGAAGGACGCGCCTTTGCCCTTCGTCGCTGGGCCGGCGGACAAGGATGCGCCCGCCTCCGGCGGCAGTGGCGGCGAGGCGGCCGAGGACGAGCAGGCGGGGCTCGAGGCGGTGGTCGAGCAGGCGCAGAAGGAAGCGGCGCGGGCCGAGGCCGAGTTGGCGGAGAAGCTCGAGATGGAGAAGGTCGTCGTCGTCAAGGAGGACGGCAAGAAGAAACCGCCGATGAAGGTCAAGCACAAGGCGGACAAGGGCGTCGTCGAGGCAATCGTCGCCGTCCCGCCCGAAGCGGAGGCGAAAGCCGAAGCCGCCGTTGCCAAGGCCGTTGCCGCCGCGAAAAAGAAGGCGTCGGATCCGAAGAAGAAAGACGCGTCGCGGTACAAGCGCCTGCTCCCGCTCGGCGTCCCGCCTCGCCGGCATCTTTACGGCGCCAACTTCGTCCTCTCCGCTGACGACGGCGAGGGGCACACCGAGGTTGAGGACCCGGAGCTTACGAATGCGATGGTCAAGGTCCCGTCGGCAAAGCAGCTCAAGAAGCTGTTCGACCAGGGCAAGAAGCGCTATGCCGAGGACGAGGACGACTGGCGCGCGTTCAAGTGGAAGGCTCCGCCCGCCGACGCTTCTCTCCAGCGGCTCGTCGATAAGCTAAAGCCCGTGCGCCCTCTCCCCGACCTTTTCCCGGCGCCCGCTGACCCGCTAGTCTCCCGCAGGAGGAGCTCGTCCTTCGCAGCTGGATTCAACGCCTGCACCAACTCCCGACCGGTCACGGCGTTGGTCTCGGTGCGCCTGACCCGAGCGCGGTGGACGAGGTCGTCCCCCTCGAGGACGCGCCAACGTTCGACGGCGGCAGCCGCGACAAGTGGGCGGACCTGATCGTCCAGGCGCAGGAGGGTCATGCGGGCAAGTGCAGCGGCGCCAAGTGGCTCGGAGACTACGAGAAGATGCATGCCGAGGTGCGCTTTTGCTTTGAGTACGAAGCGGCCAGCCGAGCTGATCCGCTTTGAGCCCTTGCAGATGCTTGAAGGCAAGCGCGAGCCTAAGTTCATCTCGTACCACTGTTCGTCTTCATCATCCTGCAAGTTGTTGAGGCTGCATGCTGACCCGCCTTGCTTCCGCAGGCGAGCAAGGCATCAACTGCGGCGGTCTTGGCGACCGGTTCGTACTCGCTCCCTCTTTCCTATCTCTCGTTCTCCTTCTTAAGAGTATGGAGACCGCACTGACACTCGCCATCCGCACAGACTACTCGGCATGACCTCCGCCTTTTTTTTCGGCCTTGTCACGCAGCGGGCAGTGCGTCTCGCCGTCATCCTCCTCATCAGGACCAGATCTAAAGGCCTTCTCGCGCAGTTTCTCGCTGAGTGGCAGTCGCCCGTACCGCTCGACGTTGTTTTCGACTCGCCGCATGTCAATTGGTCGCACTCGTCGTACACGGCAGACCAGCATCCCGTTCTCGGGCAGAAGCGCCTCGCCTCGTCTGCCGCCGAGCTCGACATTATCCACTTCGATCGGCTCAGCGTGGACGCGACATTCGGCACCGTGAGCTGGAACCCCAAGATCGGGCGCAAGCCGACGCCTGGGTTTGAGCGCCGCGACTTGGCGTACCAGGCGCCGTGGATCAAGGTACGCTCCCTTCTCTCCCGCTCTTCTGAGCTCCTCGGGCTAAACCACCCTGCACGCGCAGTTCTACACGAACCGCGGCATGATCTACCGGTCCTTCAAGTACAAGCACCTGCAGAAGAGCATCGACCGCCTCGGACTGCAGCCAACCACGGCGTTCGCCTGCATCAGCGAGTACCTCTTCAAGCCCAAGCCGCCCGCGCTCGATCTCATTACGCAGTACACGTCCGTTCTCGCGCTTCCGACTGTCTTCTCTATCGGGATCCACATCCGCACCGGCGACCAAAGCATGCGGGACCCGGAGTACGACAAGGTCAACACAGGTGCGCCCTCTCTCCTCCTTCTTCTACAGAATCAGCTGACAGGAAGAACGCCTGTAGTCAAGCGGCACGTCTCCTTCTTCCGCTGCGCGCGTGAGCTTGGCGAGACGTACGCACGCAAGGACCAGCGCGTCGTTTTCTACCTTGTCACGGACAGCGCGCACCTCAAGCTCGACGCGCAGCGCGTGCTCGGCAACAAGCTCATTACGACGGACATGGTTCCCCAGCATGTACACCAGAAGAGCGGGCATGTCGACGGCGTGATGAACGCTGTCGTGGAGGACTGGATTCTCGCCAAGGCGGACATGCTGGTCGCGACACAGGTGCGCTGCTGCTTGTCCCTTTTCGTAGCATACCTTCGTGCTGACCCCGCCCGTCGCCCAGGACTCTGGCTTTGTACGCTTCTTCCCCTCGCCCTCTTCGTTTCTCTCTTGTCCTGTTTCTGTACGCTTACGCGCAGCCTGCTAACTCCCTCTCCACGCACACAGGGCAAGCTTGCTTCGTTCATGATGGCCAAGCCCAACGCGACAGTCACCATCTTCCCCAAGCACAACCCGGACGTTATGGGGCTGCTGAGCAAGAAGTCGCACGTCAAGGTCGACTGCACCTCGCCTACGGTGTGCGCCACTCTCTTTTGCTCTCTACTGCTGTGCAGTATTGACGCGGACGTTCTTGTGCAGCTTCACGAGCTTTGAGGAGCTCTCGTCGGAATGGTCCCTCGGCTGAGCGTCCGTCTTCCCATCTACCCCTTCTTTCGCCCGCTAGATTATTGTAGGAGGCGCATTATCCTGTTGTACAGCGTATTCGGCGCATCGTATTGCATTGCATAGTTGAGTTGGAGTTCTCGATCATCGAGCTCGGCAGAGATGGATAACGGCGAGGCGGTGGTCTCCCCTCGCCGCTTCCCTACACTCGCCCGATTACACTTTGATCAGCCGCAACGCAGTCCGAGCCCGATTCTTGGCCTAGCATAGTCGCGCAGTACCCGCCAAACGCCCGTCTCGCCTTCTCTCCTCGACCCGGCCGGATCCTCCTCGGGCCCATGCCGCTGTGGCCAGCACGCCCCGACCCGTGGCCGAGCACGGTGGAGGAGGCTTTGGCATTGCCTGGCTACTACCATGTCAGCGAGCGGTTCCTCGAGATTCACGCTAGTAATCCAGCGTGCGTTCCTCCTCGAACATCTCCTTGGCAACTCCGTCGAGCTGATCCCCCCTCTCCTGCGCATCGCAGCCCAGAGCGCCGCGCGCTTCTGATCCGGTCCTACATTGCCTTCCTGTACAACAGCTTCATCCCCGCCCGCTGGCTCAAGTGCGTCGAGCCGAACCTTCCGAGAACCCGTGTCTGCTCGGATAAGAGCTCGCTGACCTTATTCCTCCTGCGCAGCATCTTCCTCTGGCAGTGCATTACCGCTGTCGTCGTCGTCGGACTCATTCGCCGGCTCGTCACGCCCCGCCTGAGTCGCACCCTTCCGGGCCCATTCCGCCGCGCGCACACTCTCTTCAGAAAGCACTACTCGCTCGCGCCCCTCGTCGGCGACAAGGCGCTCGCTTCCGTGCCGCTTTTCGGGTCGAAGCGGCACGCACGGTGGACGACCGTGCAGGTCCCGCGAAGGCCGGATGTTCTCCTCCTCGCGCTCTTCGTCGCGGCGAACGTGCTCGTTACGTTTACGGGGTATGATATCCCCTGGCCGAATGGCTTGTGCGTCACATCCTCTCTGCTCTGCGGTGGTAGCCGGGCTGACGGTCATGCACGCTCAGCTACACGGAGGAGCAAGGCCGCCTCTTCCCGCTTATCCGCCATGTCGCGGACCGCACGGGTGTGATCGCGCTCGGATCGACACCACTCGTTTTCCTCCTGGCAGCGCGCAACTCGCCCTTCACCTGGCTCACTGGCATCGACTTCGGGACGCTGCAGATCTACCATCGCTGGGTCGCAAGGGTCACGTATGGGAATGTATTTGTGCATAGTACGTTTCCTTCCCCTTCATCCTTCCGCCAAGGCTTAAAATCTTGCGCGCAGTGCTTGGCTACTCGCTCATCCACCTGCAAGTGCACGAATGGGCAATCTTCTCACTCCTTAACCAGAAGTACCTCGTCGCCGGCTGGGCTGTGCGTCTTTTTCCTGTCAGCTCGGTGGCAGACTGTCTAACAGCGCGCAAGCAGGCCTTTCTCGGCGGCTGGGTTCTCTGCTTTTGCGCGTGGCGGAGGATTCGTCAGATCGCGTACGAGGCGTTCCTCATCGGCCGTGCGTCGCTCTCTGTCCTTCCTCCTCGTTGACAGGCACGATGACAAGCTGAATCGCAGACATTGTGGCGGCGCTTGCGTGGCTTATCGGCGCCTACCTCCACGTCTTCTGCCTTGGCGGGAAGGGCGCGAGCGACGACTATCTCAAGCTCTGCTACATCACCGCCGCGCTTTGGGGCTTCGACCGCGTCGCCCGGCGCATTCTCCTCGCGTGGCATAACACGCCTCTCGGACGCATCTTCCGTTCTACCGCACCTCGTCCTTTAGCATCGAGCCGCTCGAGCCAACGCTGGTTTGCCGCCGATGGCGTCCTTCTCGGCGCGAGCAACGATTTTGTCCGCCTTCGCATCACGCCGTCGTCGCCCTGGTCATACAAGCGCGGTGGGCCGGGCTCATTCGTCTACATCACCTGCTTCTCCGGCGGCCATCGCGGCTGGGAGAGCCACCCTTTCTCAATTGCTTGGCCGCTCGGCGTCCCTGACCAGTCCGACGACGCGATCGATAGCGGCGTGTCTTCGCCTGGCGGCTCGCTCGACGGTTCACCAGTGAGCAAGTCAACCCGCCTCGACGACCTCACGCCCTCGCCGCCGCCCTCGCCCACCCTCGGCGCCTTCCGCACGCACCCCTTCGACGACAATGCCTCGCCCACGAGTTTCGAGCTACTCGTCAAGCGCTACTCGGGCTTCACGCACGCACTCGTCGAATCGCTCTCCCTCCCGGACTCGTCAATCCCCTCTTCCGCAGCGGACGAGCCGCTTGTACTGTCGGGCCTCGAGGAAGGCATGCGCCGCTCCAGTCTGCGCATAGCCGTCGAGGGTCCGTACGGTGCAGCGAATGCGGCGCACCCCTGCGCAACGTACCGAAGGGCGCTACTCGTCGCGGGAGGGAGCGGGCTTGCGATGGTCACGAGCCAGCTGGCGGATCTAGGCGTGCGGGTGCTGCGCGAATGCGGTGAGATGCGGTGTGAGAGGGTTGCGGTGGTCTGGTCCGTGCGGGAGGCCGGTGCGCTCTCGCTGCTTTCCCCCATACTGCTCATCAGCGCTGATCCTGCCTCTGAGCCGCTTGCAGAGACCGTCGCGCTTATACTCCCCTACCTCTACCGCCTCTACCGCCTCTTCCGTGCCGCACCCTCCTTCCGGCAGCAATACCTCACCCCGCTGCACGATCTTGACCATGCCGCCCTCGCAAGCGAGGACTCCTTCATCGACTTGCACATCTACATCACCGCCTCGTCGTCTCTTCCCTCCCCCGCCATTGCAGAGCTTGAGGCTCTCGTCGTCCCGCACGCGTTCCTCCGCCTTAACGTCCATACAGACGAGGGTCGCCCGGATGTCGGCGGACACATCGACGCGCTCTCCGCCCCATTCGACGAGGATGACGGCGAGCTGCTCGTCGTCTCCTGCGGTCCCGCTGCACTGTGTGATTCGGCGCGGGAGGCAGTGCGCTCCCGCCTTGGTGATGGAAGGGCAGGGAGGAAACGGTGGGAGGCGTCTGAGCTGGTTTACAGCGAGGAAGCCGTCGTTTGGTGAGTTGTGCATGTGCAGAGTTTCGTGACCCTTTTGCTAGAATCCGTGTAGATGCCGTCTCTGTGGATGCATTGCTCGTCTGTTCTTTGCTGGAGGACGCGGCGAGAGCAGCGGGACGACCACACACCTCGAGCTCAAAGCGCGCGAAGGTCCCGGACGGCCACGACGAGGGAGCACTCAGTCAGCGTGATGATGAGCGGGATGTCGCGGGGTTGCGATTACGACTGGGACGGCAACTGCGTCCACTCTCGCCTCCCGCGCTTGTGACTCGCTGGCAGCTCTTCGCTGTCTGCAGAAGCTCCACGAAGCCAGCAAGGCGTGCAATCGGGACGAGCGAGAAAGCGAGAGAAACCGCCTCGGAACGGCCTCTCGCGAGATGCCCCTTAGCCGGCGGAGGCATGCAAGCGGTATCGTTACATCAGTCTAGAGCGCACAACATCCGATAGGTAAGTCCCGAGAGTGTCGAAGGTGGACAACACGGAGAGGGTGAGGGGAGGCAGCCAGGAGAAGTACAAGTCCGTCAAGCGTCCTCCGCAAGCGCAACCTTCGGCCGCGTGTGCTTCCAGTCGCGGCACCACGTCTTCTCACCGTCCTCGAATCGCTCGTAGCACGAGCCGTTGTACATCCACCCGGCAGAGGAAGTGGACGGGTCGGTCGTGAGGTCCCAGATGCACCTGCGCGATGAAGCAAGATTAGCGATACTCACCAAAGGCAGCAACAAGGCACGCACCACGCGGAGCACTGGAAGACGGCCGAGCGCTGCAGTCGGCTGGCGAGGAGCTCGCTGCCCTTGCGACAGTTGTCGACGCGCTCGAGCGAGTCGATCCAGCTCGACATGTCAGGTGTCGTCTCGCCGCATCGGTCCTGCAGCTCGCGGCCGACGCCTTGGCGCGGCGGCGCCTTGAGCTTGTTCTGCGAGACGGCGAAATCCGTTTCGTCGTGGTTTTCCATGAGGACGGCCTGCAAGAAGACGGAGAAGAGGAGTCAGCGAGCTGTAGGCGGAGAAATTGCGCGCATCGAGCTAGCCTAGCTCGCAAGGAAGGAGTGGAATACAGACGCACCTGCAGAGCGTAATGCGCCGCGGGGTTGACAGGCACCTCCATCGTGCTCGACCTTGCCGCCTCCTGCGCGCGCTTCTTCGCCTGCGCGACCTTGGCCACTTCGAGCTCCTCGAACAAGCTCATCTGCGCCGCCCGCCAATCGAGCGTGTCCTGCGCGACGGCGCGAGCGCGCGCGCCGAGCTGCGCACGCTGCTCCGGCGAGCTGAGGAGAGGACTCACCGCCGCTGCGAAAGCGGCGGCAGTGTCAACGGCCTCGTCTTCAAGCAACGAGTCGACGACGACGCCTGCGCGGGAGCCGAACAGTTCGGCGACACCGCGTGTCGCGGAGGAGACGACGCTCAGTCCCATAGCCATCGCCTCGGCAAGCATGGTGCTAGCCTCGTCCGACGCACTGAGGCGAAGGAAGATGTCCGACGCGGCCAGGTACGATTCGGGGTGCTCGAGCCCACCCGCGAAGACGCGGACGTGCCGGGCGAGGTTAAGGGCCGCGATCTCCTCGGTGAGGGTGGCGAGTGATACGGCGCCGTCTTCGCCTGTGGTGTCGCTCGTGATGAAAACGAGGAGGAAGCGCGAGTGCCCTTGCGCTTGCAGCGCACCGGCAATGTCGGGGATGAGCTGTGGGCGGTGGAGTGCGGAGAGAGGCGACGAGACGAGAATGACGGTCGTCCTGTCGGTTGTATCGAGAAGCTTGCGCTTGGCGAAGGAGCGAACCTTGCGCGAGACGGGGAAGAAGGCACGTGTGTCGATGCCGGTGGGGAGGACGCCAACGGAGGAGGCAGAGCTACCGCCCGCGACCAGCTGCGCAGCGACATTCGGCGACGATGCGAGCGTGCGCGCGAGGAAGCGCTGCGAGATCGCCGAGAGGAGGAAGAACCGCGATGGGGCGTTTAAGCTGTCGTGGTGGAGGTACTGCAAACGAGAGAGGATGAGCTCAACCAGCACGAAGAGCGAAGCCGGAGAACGCACATCGACAAAGCGCACGTCCGGCAAGTGCTCCACGAGTGCCGGCAACAGCTCATACAGGAGCTCAGACTCGGCGAACACGACGTCCTCAATTCCGCGGCTGCGAATAAGGTGCTTGAGGTAACCGGGCGCGTCGCTCGGCCGGACGTACGACGGCAGGACGTGCACGTCGTGGGTCCACTTCATCACGTCGGGACGGAGCGCGAGCCCGTCTGCAGGACGGTAGTGCGTCGCGACGACCGTAACACGGTATCCGTTCGAGGCGAGAAGCTCGAGCTGCCGCAGCGCCGTCTGTCCCGCAGGCGAGGGGGCAAAGGTGGGAAGGACGAGCAGAAGCGTCTTGCCGTCGCGCGGGTGCGCGAGCGCGCTGTCGATCGCAAAGTCCCACCGCACGTTTTCCAGCTGCGCGGCGGGACGCGGCGGGATTTCGGGGAAGGCGCCCGACGCAATCAGCGCGGCATACTTCTCCTTGATAAGTAGCGAGGTCGACGCAGACCCGGCGGAGAGGGTGGAGCGACGCTTGAGCGCCGCAGGCTTGGTGCGGTGCCAAAAGAGCGCTTCGGGGACCGTGCCGCCCCAGTAGCCCTCCTGCGGTCGAGCGTCCCCGCGTTAGCGACGGTGGCAGGGGGAGGGCATGTCGGCGCACCTTGGCCAGACAGAGCCAGAGCATCCAGCTCTCGGCACCGAGGAAAGCGTCGTCCTCCTCATAATTGCAACCGCTCTTGAGCAGCGCACGTGTGGTCACGATCGCCGCGTCGGGCACATGATTGTTCTGCGTGCATCGTCAGTCCTTCCTTGATGGAGGAAGAAATGAGAGAAGAGAAGACGTACCGAGACGAGGTGCTGGGCGCCGCTGTGGATCCCGGACAGGCCGAGGCTGTTCTCCTCGCCAAAGCGGACGACGTGGAACCCGCCGAGATCCCACTCCGTGTTGCTCTCGAGCATGAAGACAACCTACGGGCACATGGCATGAGAGGTCAGCCGCTGCACCGCACGTGAGAGAAAGCGAGAGAGAGAGAGGAGAACGCACCTTTTCGAGCGCGGTAAGCTCAAGCAGGTCGTCGTCCTCGAGGCTGACAACGTATTTCGGCCTCCTCCGCTCGTCCATCCCTCGCAGGTACTCCAGCGCGCGGTTTCTGCTCCGCCCAACGCCCATCCCACGCTCGTTCCGCAGGATCACCACCCTCGGGTCCCGCTCCAGCTCCTTCAGCGCCTCCCTCGCTTTGGGCGCCGTGCTCCCGTCATCGACAACAACCCACACGACGCTCTGCAGGCTCTGCCCGAATAAGCTCGCGGCCGTCTCGCGCAGCCACACCGGGTGCGCGTTCCGCGTCGCCGTAAGGACCGCGACTGCGGGTGCGCACGCGGCGTACCGCGCGGGGGAGAGGCGAAACTGTGTTGATGGCGGGCGCGCGGCAGACACGGGGTGGTTCGTATAGTCGAGGAGGGCGGGGTCGTGATGCACCGCCTTGGGGGACTCGGAGGGGGTGAAGGGCACGTCGCCCGCTGGTGGGCCGCGAGGGTGGATTTGTGAAAGTGCGTGTCGGAGGGAGGACGGATGCGCGTAGTACGCCCAGAGAAAGAGCGGCTGTACGACAAGGAAGAGCGCAAGGAGGACCGGTTGGACGAGCCGACGCGGCCACTGCTGCTTGAGGAGGAGCGGCCGCGTGGACGTGCGGCGGTACAGCGCGGGCATCGTCGCTGTCGCGCAAGCACAGCCAGAGAGAAGCGTGGCGTGGCGACGCAGGAGACGAAAAGCCAGCGCGTCGAGCGAGCCCGCGACGGAACGTTGAACTCGGCCGCTGGAGACTGCGGGGAGGATCAGCGCGAAACCTCCCTTCGGCGTGTTCTCGATCAGCCATCTGGGCGGAAGCATGGCCGCACGCGAGCGTGAGAAGCGGGGTAGGAACCGAAGCAGGAAGGTTCGCGTCCGGCGGGCCCTCGCCGACCGCGCTTGTCACGCTGCGCGCTCCCTGGAACGGCGAGATGGCACCGCCCGCCCGACCGAGTGAAGAGCTCAATAGCGTCGGCAACGAGCGGCGGCCTTGGGGTGACAAAACGCGCTCGCTCAAAGCGTTGCGCTGAGGAACGGTGAGCTCGGTTACGGCACTGCCCAATCCCCTGACCCACGAGAGCGCCCAGCGATGCGCTTCAAGAAGGTCTCCAGCAGAACGAGAGGCAGAGGGCGGAGTTCCGCCGCTCGAGGAGAGACCGGAGGGGCACTTGATGAGATGCGCGTGTTGTCTCTCCTCTCACCGCCTCTGTGATCTCCACGATGAACTGGAGCCGCCTCGCTCGATGCATGCCGCTGCTGAGAAGATGCTGACACGCGCGAGGGCCTGAAAGGCGGGCGGTCGTCCGGCTGCCACCTCGCGAGTCGCGAGTCCTCGTGCAAGGCCTCAGGACGTGGAGATACGTTACAGGCTTGCCGGCGTGAGAAGCTACAAGGGATGTAGAAAGGAGGTGCGTAAGGCAGCGGGGCGGCGGGACGTAGGATAGGGATGAAAGCGGGTCGTCAAGCGGAACTTCTGAGCGAAAGAATGTCTTCGCCGCGTGCGCATGTGATAAGCATTCCGCCCTTCAGCCGAACATGCTATTGTGCCACTCGCTGTTCCTGCCGGGTTGCTGTCCTCATAGGACCATATCATCCAGCGTCAGTCCCGCTAGAGCCGGGCCGCAAGCCAAAAAAGAAGCGCCGCGCACCTCCATGTCCGGGTGAGCCCTCCTCATGCCTCCAGTGCCGCCGAACCCTCCGGACGGCCCCTGCGGCTGTCCAGGGCGGAACGGCCCGCCGCCAGCATTGGGCCCACCGAGCCCGCCCGTCGGAGGGCCGTTCTGCGCGCACGTCCAGTCGGTTGGTGCCAGTGTCGTTTCCAGAGAGGGATGAGGAAAAGGAGGAGGGAGACGTACCGTCGGCCCGACGGGGTCGAACCTCGCGCCCTGCGGCGCTCCGATAGGCGGGAGGTACCCATCGCCGCCCCACCTCCTCCCGCCACCGCCGCCCACAACGTCGCTCCCAGGCCCGAACCGCTCGCGGAAGAGCGGGTGATCCGGGCCCATAAACATCCCGCCGCCGCCGTTGTCCCCGCCCATCCCCATACCTCCTCCTGCAAGCCCGCCCAGTCCGCCCAGCCCGCCCAGCCCGCCGAGCGGCTCGAGGTCCCGCCGCCCGATGTCCGCGAGCGGGAGCCCGCCGCGTCCGCCGCTGCCGGGGATGGCGAGCGGGTCGTGCTCCGGTGCGTGCGGGCGTGCGGGTCCACCGCCAGTGCCCGGCGAGGGAGATGGTCCGCCACCGCCGCCAAAGGGCGACGGCGGGAACATGCCCATTGGCCCGCCGCGGTCGGGGAGATACGGCCCCGCGCCACCTCCGATGGGCGGGGCGCGGGCGGCGCTCCCGCCTGCACCAGAGGAGCTCGGTGCGGGCAGCTCGACGTACCCCTCTTTGGCGAGCCCAGGGACGAGTCGCTGCAGGATGTTGAGGCGGTAGAGGTGAAGGAGGTCGGCGAAGCGGGTGGGGGTGGAGAACGGGGACGAGGGGGAGAGGGAGGACGCGGGCATGGGGGACGAGGGCGAGAGGGAGGTGGGGGAAAAGTAGTCCGTCTGGAGAAGGTCAAAGGTGCTCGAGCGCTGCGGGTTCTGCGTCGACGGGCAATAGGAAAGGTCAGTACGAGCGGCAGTACCGCCATGAGGGGGGGACGCACATCGACGGCTGCGCCTGCGACGAGGAGCCTGTCTCCTAGCTCGACGACCGAAATGACAAACTCAAGGCTGCTCTGCTCGTGCCTGTAGCGGAACTTGAGTTCGCCGCCGGACGAGGGCCACTCGTCGGGAAGGCGGCTGGGCTGGACGTTCCCGTCCTTCGGAGTGGGCTGGACGAGACGGAAAGCGAGGGCGGTATGCACGGTGTGGATTACCAGTGCGAGCGCCTGCCCCGCAGTCGAAAGCGAGCACGACGGAGAGACGAGACGGCGGGCGAGCGCGATGAGCGCATCCGGCGCGAGCGGGTCGGGCGCCATCCTGTGGCACGGCAGAATGGGTCGTCGCGCGTATGGACGTGCGTTGTGACTCGCTTGAAGGCTCCCCTGTGGACAGAGCGGGTGCGAGGAGTGAGAGAGCGTCGTCAGCTCGAAGTGGGGGAACGAGCATCCACCACAATGCTCTGGCTAGATTTTGGTCAAGTCCCAGGGCCTTGACTGTCATTCACAGGCCCAGTCAGCCCATCCAGGCAGTATCTTGCGAGGTCGAGTCGAGGTCATCGCCACTTTCCCCTCGAGTCGCTCTCCTCCTCTCCTCGCCCCGCCCCGCCTGTGCGCAGCGAGTGACTGTCCGCCGAGATGGCCACTGCGCAGTTCGAGTCGATCTTCCACGGCCTCGCCCCCGCCAGCGGCAGTGCGTCCCTCTCGTCCGCTCCCTCCCATCTCATCTCGACGCGTTCGCACGCGTCCCCCGTCCCGCGCGCTCACATCGCTGGGACCGCCCGCAGAGCTCCGCATCGCGCCTTCCGGCCTGGGATGGAAGTCTTCGGACGAAAACGAGGCTGTCGTCACCGTCCCCGGCAGCGACATCAAGTGGATCCAGTGGATCCGGTGCGCTCCCTCTCCCGCCTCTCCCGCCTCTCCCGGCGCGTCTGGGCCACGCACGAGCTCACCCAGCGATTCTCCGTGAACCTTCACAGCGTCGCGCGCAACTACCAGATGCGCATCGGGACCAACAAGAAGCGCACGACCTTCGACGGCTTCCTCAAGGAGGACTTTGAGCGCCTCGGCAACCTCTGCAAGCAAGTGCGGCACCTCGAGCCCGTTGCAGAGCGTGCACTAGCTGACCACTGCGCGCGCAGTACTACAACATCACGATTGAGACGAAGGACATCAGCGTGAGGGGGTGGAACTGGGGGGTTGCCGAGGTGCAGGGTGCGTCCCGCGTGTCCTTTCGACCTGCTGCTTAGTTCATGTGCAGTCTGCTCCGGCGGGTCCTGTCACACCGGGTCGGGCTCGCTGACCTGGGCTGCCCCCTATGCAGCGGACGACCTCGCGTTCCTCGTCGCGGGCAAGCCGGCGTTCACGATGCCGCTGCACCTCGTGCAGAACACGTCCATCACCAAGGCGGAAGTTGCGCTCGAGTTTGGGTCCGCTTTGCCTCCCCCTCCAGCAGACGGCACCGACGATGCTGTCGCGCGCAAGCGGCGGCTCAAGGCGCAGCCGGACGAGGTGAGCGAGATGCGGCTGTATATCCCTGGCTCGGCGCGCGGGATGAAGAAGAAGGGCGACAAGGCCAAGGCGCGCGCAGAGGGCGTCAAGGCGGGCGAGAGCGACGAGGAGAGTGAGGAGGAGGACGAGGGCGAGGAGGGCGAGGCGGCCGCGATCGCATTCAACGAGGCCGTCAAGGAGAAGGCGGCGATCGGCGTGATTGCGGGCGAGACGATCTGCACGTTCCCCGAGATCCTGTGTACGACGCCGCGCGGGCGTTTCGGTGCGTCCCTCCTCTACGCTCCTCCGTCTGGCACGTTGCCCACAAGCTGACGACGCATGCCTGCAGACATCGACATCTACGGCGACTTTATGCGGCTCAAGGGCAAGACGTACGACTACCGCGTGGCGTACACGCAGGTCCAGCGGCTGTTCCTCCTCCCCAAGCCGGACGAGATTCACTCGCAGCTCGTCGTCAACATCGACCCGCCGATCCGCCAGGGACAGACCCGGTACCCGTACCTCGTCATGCAGTTCACCAAGGAGGAGATCATGGAGCTCGACCTCAACATCGACGAGTGCGTTCCCTGCAGGGTCCCCTCTCTGTGGCTAGCCAGAGCTTAACCCGTACGCACGTTCGTCAACAGGGACACGATTCGCGACAAATACGACGGGAACCTGAAGAAGCACTACGACGACCCCGCGTACGAGGTCGTCTCGCTTCTCTTCCGCGTCCTCACGCAGAAGAAGGTCATCACGCCCGGCTCATTCCAGTCGTGCGTCCCTTGCTCGCTTCCTCCCTCGCACGCCGCGCTGACCTAGAGAGTGCGCGGCGGGCAGGCACGATGGGCACGCGGCGGTCAAGTGCAACCTCAAGGCGAACGAGGGCCAGCTCTACTTCCTCGAGAAGCAGCTCCTGTTCATCTCGAAGCAGCCGACGCTCGTCTCGTTCTCCGAGATCTCGGCCGTCGTCCTCGCACGGTGCGTACCCTTCCCTACAATCAGGAAAGCAGGAACTGATGTCGCTCGCGGCGCGCTTGCAGTGTCGGCGGCGCGCTCCCCTCCGCCCGCACGTTTGACCTCGCGATCCGCCTCAAGGATTCGTCCACGTCTCAGCCTCTGATCTTCAGCGCGCTGAGCAAGGAGGAGCTGAGCAACATCACCGACTTCCTCACGCTCAAAAAGATCAAGGTCAAGAACGAGATGGAGGAGCTTGCTGCGGCCGAGGCCGAGGCGCTCGGTGCGGCGGCGGAGAGCAGCAGCGAGGACGAGGACGCGATGAGCGTCGACGAGGACGAGCCGAAGCGGGCGGTGGGCGGGATGGACGACGACGAGGACTCAGAGGGTGCGTCCCGTCTAGCTCTCCCTTTTCCTCTTTCTCTCTGTGTCCGATCGTGCGAGCGGGCCCTGACCCCCGTCACTGTGTGTCCGCAGTCGACGAGGACTTCCAGGCGTCGTCGTCGGACGGCGGGAGCGCGACGAGCGACTCGGAGGGCAGCGGCGGGTCGGACGACGAGGCGATGAGCGAGGCCGAGAAGCCCAAGAAGAAGAAGCAGAAGACGGACAAGTAGGCGCGGTGGTCAGGGCGTGGCGCTTGTTGTGCTTGTCTAGTTGCGATGCAGTGCTTGTTTGCTCGCGTCTCAAGGTGAGGACGGTCGAGGGAAGAGCTGCGCGCGCGTGAAAGCGACGAGCAGTGAGATCCCGACGTTGCTGAATGGACCGCGTTCCCGTGTGTGTCTACGGACGACCAGGGAGATGTCGACAGGTGCAGGACCCCAGTTGAGGGCGCGAGGTCAATCTTCGCGGACGCGCGCGCGTCGCTGATCTGCGCGAAGTCGAGCGGACGCGACGCTCTCCTCCGGCGCTCCTCGCTGGCGCTTCGAGCTTTAGGCTACCTCTGCTGATGCTGAGCACGATGGATCCGCCTCCCACGCCGCGGCGGCGCCCGCAGTCGTACTACCCGCCGCCCTCGCCGTCGTCGGCCGCCCATGTTGGCCGACCGCTCTCGCCGCCGCCGTCGCCGTCGTCGCAGCGCGTGGGCGTGCAGCGCCGCCCGACGCACGCAGGGCACCGGAGCACGTCGTCGCTCTCGTCTCTTGCGCAGCTCAACCTCGGGTCGCTCTCGCTCTCGTCGTCGATCAACCCGCCGCCCCCGCACGGGCAGTCCGCGTCGTCCTCGCCCTCGCTCTCGCGTGCACACGCCTGGGACGCCGGATACTCGTCCCTGAGGAGGAGCAACAGCATCCTTACGAGCTCAGCGACGCCGTGGGGGGAGCGAACCCACTTTGGCGCACCTGCGCAGGGGGGCGGTGCACATGCACCTGGCGGCGCAGATGCAGGGACCAGCTTCGAAATGGTTCAGGAGAGGACGTTTGTAAGGTGGTACGTGATACGCTGTCAAGGGCTTTGAGGTGCACAAGTCGTGGGCCCGTGTTGGACGGCAACGAGCAAGGGGAGTGCCGACTGACTCGCGCTTATGTGCGCAGGATCAACAAGTACCTCGAGGCAAACGGCCTCGAACCCATACACGAGCTCAGTCGCGCCTTCTGCGACGGCACACGCTTACTCGACCTCGTCGTGCGTCTCTCCCTCGCCTTTCCCCTATGCTCGCACCCCACTCATCCGGTTGGCGCTTCCCCCTCGCAGGAGTGCCTCACGGGCGAGTCGCTCGGTAAGCGCAATTATCAGCCGACAATCCGTATCCAGATGGCCGAGAATGCGACAAAGGCGATCGACCGGATCAAGGAGATGGGCGTGCACTTGACCAACATTGGGCCGGAAGGTGCGCCTCCCGCTCCCTGCTCCGGGCAGACACGCGCTGACATCTCCGAGCCAGACATCGTCGACGGAAAGAAGAAGCTCATCCTTGGGCTGATCTGGTCGCTCATCCTGCGCTTCTCCATTGCAGACATCGAGTTCGTCCCCTCCAGCTTGCCTGTCTCACGCCCGGCCTAATTAGACCCTTGTACACAGCCAGGAAGGCAAACTCGCCAAAGAGGGCCTCCTCCTCTGGGCGCAGCGTCGCACGGCCCCGTACGAGGAGGTCGATGTGCAGGAGTTCTCGACCAGCTGGCGCGACGGGCTCGCCTTGTGCGTCTTTTTTCATCTGGTCTCACCACCCCTGCTTACGCCAAATTGTTGCAGCTGCGCGCTCATTCACGCTCACCGCCCTGACCTCCTCGACTACGCCGCGCTGCGGAAGGACCCGTCTGCCGCGGCAGAGAACCTCGACCGGGCATTTTCTGTTGCGGAAGCCAGCCTCGGGATCCCGGTGCGCCCCGCTCTTCCACTTCTTTGAACTGCGCACTGATCAGAGGGTGTACATAGCGCTTGCTCGAAGTAGCCGACATGCTCGGTCCGCGGAGGCCTGACGACCGCAGCGTGATGACCTACGTCGCGCAATACTTCCACGCCTTCTCCTCTCACGGTGCGCACCCTGTCTTATTCTTTTGAGGCACAAGCTGATGAGGGAGAGCAGCGAATGCCGAAACTAAGGCCAAGCTCATCAGCCGCTTCGTGGAGGAGATGCAGGGGCTCATGCTTGCCGCGCACGATTACGAGGCTCGCGTCGAGGCGGTATGCCCTGAGTGTCTGGCTATGATCATGCGTCCCTATTGACCTGTGCCACACCCGCAGCTTCTCGCCTCCATCCACACTTACCTCTCCGCTCTCTCGACCTCCTACCCCACTCCCAGCACACCGTACCCCTTCCTCCTGTCCGCGCGCACTGCCCTGGGTGTGCACAAGCGCACGACGAGGCGCGAGTGGGCGAAGGAGAAGCTCGGAACGCAGGAGCTGCTGGGAAAGATCAGGGTCAAGCTCGAGACGTACAGGTTGAGGGGGTACGAGCCGCCGGAGGGGCTGCGGGTCGAAGTGCGTAGCATAACTCTCCTCGCTGGTCACAAGGCTGACAAGCACAACTGACGCCCACAGGACGTTGCGAACGCGTGGGAGGAGCTCACCGCCGCTGAGGCCGAGCGGGGTCAACTGCTCGCAGGCATGATCCAGCGGTGCGTACACGCCTCCATCCCATGTGAATCCGCTCTGACGCCTTGCCCCGCTGCTCCACCCACAGGCTGCAGGAGGAGTCCCGAACGCGCTACCTCGCTGAGTCTACCGCGCTTGATCGTGCGCTCGGCGCGGCGCAGGCGGAGCTCGCAGCGCTAAGTTCGCCGTCCTACGTGAGCTTGTTCCTCTACCTGCCTCGCTCCGCACCTCACACGCTGTTCGCGCACAGCCCCTCCCTACGCAACTCGACCTCCTCTCTTCGCTCTCGATTTCCCGCCTGCCGAGCCTGCGCGGCGCGCTTGACGGTGTGCGCGCGGCGGAGGACGAGTGCGCGGCATGCGATGCGCTCGCTGCGCTCGAGGGCCGCGGCGAAGGCGTTGATGAGCTGCAAGAGGGGGTGGAGGCGCTCGAGGCGGCGGTCAAGGCGCGGAGGGTGTTTGTTGAGAACCAGGTGCGCTTCCTCGCCGCTTCACTCCGTCCTGCTCGCGCGTAACGGCACCGACGCGAGACGGCGCGCGCAGATGGCCGCCCGCAAGGCGACGTCGCTCAAGCCCGAGCAGCTCGAGGACATTACCTCTGCCTTCCGCACGTTCGACAAGGAGGGCAAGAACGCCCTCGACCTTGACGAGCTTGCGGGCGCGCTAGGGAGCCTGGGCGTCCCTGAGGTGGTGCGTCCCCTTTTCTCTGCTGCGGCTCGGGAAGGCTGGCTGACATGGTGGCCGCACGCGTGTGCAGGACCTCATGGAGCTCAAGCAGGACGACGCCGGTCTCGTGCAATTTGACGAGTTCCTCCGCTTCATGGTGCGCTGCCCCTTCTGCTCCTCCACCCGGCCGAACTGATCCTTCGCCCCCCCGACTGCCCCGCTCGTCCCTTCGGCCTCGTATCTTCCTCTCCCCATTGCCGCAGACCGAGCGCGCAGAAGACCGCCCCTCGGCGAGCAGGCTGCGTGGCTTGTTCCGCTCTGCTGCGGGCGACAAGGTTCGTCCCTCCCTTCTTGTTTCCCTCCCTTCTTTCCCCTCCCCTTTTGTCTATCTCATTCCACTCGCCAACTCGTCCATCGTCTTCGCGCCGATACGACCGGCACCAAGCGAAGGCCGGATACAGGAGTCGCTCAGTCCGCAAAAGTGCTGCCGCTGACCCTCCTCCCTCCCCCTCCCCCTCTCGCCGAACACACCCGCCCGTCCGCAGCCCTTCCTCAACGACCTTGACCTGGCGCGTCTCTCCCTCCCCCCCTCCGCCGTCGCCTTCCTTAAGCAGTACATGCCGCCGGCCGTCAGTACCGGCGAGGCCGATGCGGAAGGCGGGTGTGAGGGCGCGGGTGAGAGTGGAATTGGGTACGACTATTTGAGCTTCTTGGAGCAGTTCTGCGAGGTGTAGACGTGTGCTTCGACTCCCCTTTCATAGACATTCTCTCGCAAATCTTGTCACGGTGTTGTGTGCCCTTTGCAGCTTCCTGTTCGTTTTCCGCGCGCGGAACAAGGAGCACGGCAGCGCGCGCGCAGAAGAGGGCACGAAGCTTTGCGGCGGCATGAGGACAGTACAGAGTGCAAACAGGGGTGATACAGACACGGCACTGATGCGATGATAGAGTGTCTCTCCGACAAGGGCAGGGGGGATTGGGGGAGGAGAGGGCTGGGGGACAAGGAAGCGTGGACAGCGGAGGAGAGAGACGATATTTGGCGACAACACCGGTGGGAGAGAAGGGTACAAGGAGCGGAGGGAGGTGGACAACGAGAGAGGAAAAGGGAGCGTCAGGGAAGGGGCGAAGGCGAGATGCGTGAAAGCGCTATGCTAATAGGCGCTGCGGATCGGCGCCGGGCTCCACTGCGTGCTTTGCGGCGGCGGTGCCGCTGCCGCAGTATAGCCGTTCCAACCACTGTACTGCTGCTGCTGCTGTGGCTGGGGCTGCTGCTGGGGTTGATACGAATGCTGCGGTTGCCACGGCGCGTGCGACGGGCCCGAAAGCGAGAAGCGCGACTGCATAGACGGGAGCCGCCCGTAGCTCGAGCGTGGCGACTGGCCCTCCTGATGCACGGGCGCGAGCTGGTGCGGGTCGAGATCGACGCTGCCGCCCGCTGCAGCCGTCGCAGGGTGCGCGGGGTGTCCGAGTGGCGGGACGGTCTGTGCGAGCGCAGGGAGGCCGACAACCTCCTGCAGCGGGGAATGGTCCGGCGACGGGGTGTGGTACGGCGGATGCGCACTCGCGGGAGCGTCCTTCGAAGGCGCGACGGGCTGGTACGATGCCGCAAAGGGCGACGGCTCGTACGTCAAGTGCGAGTGCTGAACGTGGTGCTGCTGCGGCGCGGTGGTGTACGCTCCCGTCGCGCCCGAGGCCAAGTATCCCTGCGGCGGAACCGTCTGGTTGAAGAACGAGCTCGTCGTTGGGGAGAAATTTGGCGTTGGGTATGGCGACGTGCGGAAGCCCTGCTGCGGAGCCGCCGCGTCGTGCGCCGCCTGCTCGGCGTAAGGGTCGTGCGACTGCGCCTGCGCCTCGGCCGATGTCATGATGGAGAGCGACGACGCCGCCTTGCGGAGCCGCGGTCGCTCCTCCTGGAGGCTCGACAGCGTCGAGGTGTACGGCGCTGGCTGCGCCGCCGCTGGGCCCGAAAGCTTGAACTCGCCGAGGCTTGCGCGTCTCGGCGGCGCAGCAAAGCGGTCCGCATCCTCGCGGCTCGGGTCAAACCACGAGCCCGTCGCGGGCGCGTACGCCCTCCACTGCGTCACATCCGGACGGGGCGCAACGGCGCTGCTGAAGGACGAGCCGAGGCTTGGAAGCTGCAGTGGCATCGGTCGGTCGGTCGAGAACGACGAGCGGTAGTCGACGGGCGGCCAGGCCGGCATCGGGTATGGGTGGTGCGACGGGAGGCCCTCATCCGACGCTGTCGAACACTCGCTTGCGCGGCGGCCCTTCTCGGGGCGCGTACGTGCCTTGCGGATGATTTTCGTGAGCTGCGAAGGGTCACCGCGAACGAAGTAGCCGGAGGGGTGGCTGGACGGAGCGGACCCAAACGTCAGTGGGTACTTTGCGGAAGGAAAGGCATGCGACGCACCTGAAGAGGATGTAGCCCGGGTTCGAGTTGCGACGCTCAGTTGAGCGGCGACGGTCGGAGAGGCGGCGGAACGAGTAGTAGGAGAGTTGCCGCTGCAAAGGCGCGGCGGGAAGCGTCAGCGAGCTGCTCAATGTGCTGCGACCCTGGCTTGTCCCCATCCGGCCTCCTCGTCTTGGGTAAGGCACTGGGCGACATCGACGACCGGTAAGGGCGAGGAAGGAGGATGCCACTCACGATAAAGCTGCTAAGCCTGCGGGATGAGGAGGTGAGGTCAGTCCGCGCTCTCCATCGTTCCGCCGAGAGGCGTATACGCACGAGTGGAATTCGAACGCCGGGCTGAGAGCGTGGATCGCAACGGCGTCCTTGCTGCTGATCTCGAACGAGTCGTCGGTGACCCATCGCAGACCGTTCGGGTCGAGTGGGTTCTCGAGGATGCTGCAGATTGGGCCGGCGTTGTCAGCGAGAAGATGATCGAGCCCAACAGACTTCAAGGAAGTATACACTGAGTGCAACGGCGGGATGAAGCGGGAGAGACGCACCTGTGGAGCTTTTGGAGGAACTGGCTCCGCGGCGCCTTGGGCGTGGCGGCAGCGCGTGCGGCGGGCGACGACGGATCCGACATGATCGCCGTGTTTGTTGGTCTCTACGAGCGTACGTGAGCCGGCGGAGCGAGAGCGAGAAGGAGCGGCAGACGGAGGTCGGCGAGCGCGAGCGCGCAAGGTTGACGCGGGGGACCGCACTGCAGGCAAGCGAACGACGACGGGCAGTGCACGCGCGCAGGCAGAAGCAGCCGCAGAGCCGGGCGGGCTGCAGTTGGAGCGGAGCGCGCGCGCGGAGGGGATGAAGAGGGAGAGTTGGAGCAAGCAAGGGAGCGTGCGTCCACTGGGCTCCTCGTCGCCACGATGACCGCCTGCCGTCGACCCCTTGCGCCCGCCCTCGAACTTCCCACCACACCACTTGCCGCGCGCGCGCTTTCCCGAGCTTCATGGCTCCAGATGTCAAGCTCACCCCGTGCCTTGCGCGCTTTAAGCTTGTCTTGCATCGGCCGCAGCACACTTGATCAAGCCGGGGGAGCGAGTCCACGAAAGCAGCCTGCTGAACAGCCATTGCCTGCGCCCAGCATCGACACCCTTGCGCGTAGAGGCGGCCCGAGCGGGCCTTCCCAAGCGCTCCCCTCACTCCCGAGGCCTCCCTTGTGCTGCCTCCCAAGCCACTCCCGGCCGGGCGCGCCTCGGTGACATGAAATGCCCGATCGCGGTGCGGACGCGCGGGGAGAAGCAAAGGGCTCTATCGCTTTTCTGGGCTAAATAGACCTGGGGGATAGAGCCGCGCTCCATCGCGCCGTCCCCTTCCCTGCACAAGCTGGAGCCGAATTGCACGTCAGTCTGCACAGCCGCAGCCGCACACGCAAGGTAGCAGGGCGATTTGAGATGGGCGAGCTTCCTTAGCGCGGCCGTGGGGCGGGAAAGCGCACCTTCTCTACCCGGTCATTTTGCGCCGAGCGTCGCGCTGACTGGTTCTCCGCGAGATACCGCGCCGATGAAAGGCGCAAAAAGTGCGAGGGAGGTACCGGGATAGCAAGCGAGCATCGCTTGGCAGGGTATGGATCGGTATCGTCGGCTACAGCCGACGCGAGAGACAGCGGTGCTGCGTCCGTAAACCCGGGTGCGCTGCATGGTGCTCGGACGATGCGCGATGCAGAAGGTACTGCCGGGGTACGGAGCGGGACAAAAGCGGTCCAGTGACGGAAGCGGCGTGAGGAGGGTATCGACGGGAAGGGGTATGTCTACAGGACTTGGAAGCGGGAGATCTACGCATGCTTGCGAGCAGGAGGACGACCATCGTTAATCGGCTCGTCAGGGAGATTGTAGTCGCCCACTGCGGACAAGAGCGGGTCAGTCGAGCGGAAGCGGAGACCGTGATGGGGAGGGGGACGCACGGCAGTCGTACGCCCAGTCTATGCTCTGCAGACGTTCCTGCGTTGCCGCAACGAACGCATCCAGGTGGCACAGCCCATCGTCATTCGCCTCGCACCCGGCAATCCCGTCTAGCGGAACGACGCCGTCGTTGAGAATCCACCTCACGAACCGCGCGTCCTTGCCCTGCGGAACGAGCGGCGACGTCGGGCACGAGAGGACCTGCGAGTGGAGGTTCGCCGCGAACGGCGAGATCGACGACGTGACGAAGGAGAGGTCCCCGGGGATTTGGTCCGTCGGGAGGGGGCCGGAGCGCGAGAACGACGAGAAGCCGAGCGTGACGATCGCTGCAGAGATGATCACGTCGTGCGTTGCATCGACGTAGAAGCGCTGATCCAGCGGGAAGTACTCGCTCGTGTGAAGCGTGCCGTTCGTCGTCGAGTTGAACTCGCTCAGCGGCTGCTTGAGCGTGCGCGCGAGCCATTCCTGCACCCAACCCTTGCCAGACGCGGCCTGTGCGGGCTGGCCGAACGCTGCGGGCAGAGAAGAGCGTAGCAGGGGAGGGTGATCAGCGTTTGGTGAGGAAGGACAAGAAAGGTCGACGCACAGAAGATGTCGTAGAACTCGATGTCGTGTGCATACTCGAAGCCGCGCCACTCGTCCTCAGTGAAGAGCGGGCAGAAAGCGCTACCGCCAAGCGCAACAAGCTCGTAAGCGCAGAGGAGCTGCATCTGCGGGCAGGGTGGGAAACGTCAGCCGAATTGCTAGCTACTTGAGCTTGCTCCAGTTGCACGAGAGGGGAACAAGTACGTACGTTGAACACGTCGCGGTGCGAGAGCGTCACACCCTCGACCTGCTTCTGCAGCCTGTCCCTTGCGGCCTCAAGGTACACCCTGCTCCACTCGGCCATCTTCTTCGGTCCACGCGTGAGGTCCGCACGATTCGCGTTCTGGCAAGTCATGTATGGCGCGAGCGTGTTGTTGTACTCCGGCCACTCGATCGTCACGAGCTGGTGGTACTTGTCCTCGTAAGGGACTGCGGACGATGGGGGTTGAGCGGGCGCTCAACCATGTTCAGCAGCTGGGAACGAGGACTCACTGCCCCAGAAACCGGCGGCAAAGTTGAGAGCCGAAGCGTGCATCCGGTCCTGCTCTCGTCACAGTCAGCACGTCGTCCTGACGAGCAGGGAACGAAGGCGACGCACCTGGCTCTCGGTGCGGAACACCGGCTTCTGACCCTCTTTGAGCAGATGCCCATACTTGGTGCGGAACGACACTCCGAGGTTGAAGAGCTGCTCACGCCCGAAGGGCGTGAGGATCTCCGCGCCGAGGCGGTACTTCCAGTCGTTCAGGAAGGTGAGGTTACCGGAGCTGCGTTCGCACGGGGACTCAGCGGACGCAGCAGCGAGGGAGCGCGAGACGGGACGACGCACGCCTTGAAGCCCGGTGCGCCGACAACGTCGCGAGCGAACGCCTCCGTCCCAGCGCCGCTGGTCGGGTAGCGCGCGCCGTGCCTGTGTATTGTCCCTATCAGTCTATCGCTCTGCAGTGCGGGGACGGCGAGGAACGCACCGATGGAGGAGCTGGACCTGCGGAAGCGCGACCGGAAACAGAAGAGGGTCAGCGAATGATCAGCCGCAATTCAACGCGCTGCGGGCCATGTCCCGCTTGCACCCCGGTACTGCGGCTCATCAGGGCCTTTCTCGGCGCTCATCTATCCGCGAAGCGAGCGGATCTCGCGGATCCGAGCAGCGAACGTTCTGGACCGCCCCCTGATGCGGCCTGGCCTGCTTCGCCCGTTCGAACCGCCTGTACCGCGCCGGATCGCGGGGAGAACGCGCCTGGGCGGAATTACTGCAATACGGAGAGAGGGTGCGCACCTCCTCGACGGTGCAGCCGGCTGGAACCTGCGCCGTGCCCTTCAGGCCGTGGTTGACCGTACGCCACGGAGCGAGGTTGCCTAGGTAATGGAGGATGTTGAACTGCGCTTGACCGCCGCAGTCGTCAGCTTGCGCAGCGTGCAAGGTCTAAGGAAGGTGCGCACCTCGTCCGAGGCGAGTTCGGCGGGCGGGTGGAGCGGCGACGAGTCGAAGTTGGAGGGATAGCTCGTCGCCGCCGCGAACGCCTCCTTGCCCTACTCCTAGGCATCAGTAGATTCTCCTCCAGGACGCAGAGGGCAACGCACCGTCGGCGTCGGGCCCTCGAAGCCCACCCGCGAGGGGAAGTGCGGGTCGCGCTCCTTCGCGCGGCCCTCGCCCGCCCGGTCGAAGTACGACGCCTCAAACGCAAGCCAGAGCAGTCCGAGTCCGAAGCAGCCTAGTACGGCCCACGCCCACGCGAGGCGGCCGCGCGAAGAGGGCGACGAGGACGACGTCGGCTTGTGCGAGGCGGACGCGGTCGTGGGCAGCAAGGGCGCGTTCGAGTCGACATCCGAGTCGTCCGGGTTACTCTCGCGTGCGGGCGCCATCTCCGTGGCGCGAGCAGCGTGGTGCAAAGCGAAGGAGGGTCCGAGAGCACCGCCTCCACCAGACGGAGCGATGAGCGGAATTACAACTCTCGCACTGAGCTGCCTTTCTGAATCATGCAATGCAAGCCAGCCTACTTGCTCATCCCCGTCGCAGCCGTCCACGCTGCCTTAATCAGCTCCGCGACGCCCTCGACCCCCTCGTTGTTCTTGACGGAGGTGAACAGCGTCGGGCCGTGGTCGCGCATCTTGTCCGCGTCGCGCTTCATCACCTCGAGCGACGCGCCGACGTACTGCGCAATATCGATCTGCGGGTCGGGGAAGAAGATGAGCGGAGGTGGTCGAGGGAGCCGCGGATGGCGTACCTTGTTCACGACGAGCAGGTCAGACTGCGAGATACCCGGACCGCCCTTGCGGGGGATCTTGTCACCTGTCCGGAAGAAGGGTTATCGGAAAAGGGGGTTTGTACATTAGTCTCGGAACGGTGTCGAGGCGGGAGTTGCAGGAGGAGCGGAGACTCGCCGCCCGAGACGTCGATAACATAGATGATCTGCAGGGAGCGGACGTAAGCACAGGGAACAAGAGTGCGGTCGCGAAGCCGAAGCGCTTACGTAGTCGGCGAGCTCGCGGGAGTAGTTAGCTGTAGCCGGGAGGATCAGCTTCGGCGCAATAGAAGGAAAGCGAGCGAGGACGCACCTGCCAGGTTGTCACCGCCACTCTCCACTCTGTTCACAGTAATACAATGCGAAGAATGAGTGCGAACGGAAAGTCCAAGCGTGGAAGAGGCGTCGGGGTGAGAGGGGTTCGAAGGAATGCAGCACGAGAGGCCGAGTCAGCAGTGCTCTTCCAAAGTCGCGTCGAGCAAGGCAATCGAGCGCACAGCAGCAGTTCGCAGTTGTACGTCGCCTGAAGGTCCTCGAGCGCGCCGAGGTTGGCAGAGATGTCCTCCCTGGAGAACAACGCGGGTCAGCTTGTCGTCCATAGCGTAGGGCGACATAGGCGTGGAAGCCACGGAAGCATGGCTGCACAAAGACTGACCGGATAGCAGCGTGCGGGCAACCACCTACGCGCGCAGCAGGAGATCAGTTTCGGAAGAACAGATGATAGCGGTCAGGACGCACCCGTCTCGATGGCGCGGATCCGCCCCGGGTCGGCCAGCGCCTCGTTGCGGATGAGAAACTCCTGGTCCTCGCGCGTGAAGATGTCGTTGGTGACGACGGCTGCACTCGTCCGAGGGGTCAGCTCCTGCGGGGTGAAGGTGATGGAGAGAGGGGACGCACCGATGTTGTGCGTGTCGCGGAAGTAGCGGCACAATGCGAGAGTCAGTGCGGTCTTGCCGGAGCCGACAGGGCTGCAGCGGAAGAACGAAGCGGTGCATTAGCTCCTCTGCGTGCGGGTGCGAGTTGGGGGAAGAGTAGCGCACCCGCCGATGCCGATGGTGAAGCCGCGCTGCTTCCAGTCGCGACCGCTGAAGTCGGGCATGTCGCGCTCGGTGAACTTGCCTGTGCATCCGCGCGAGCAAGGTCAGCGAACTCGGTGCGAGAGAGATGTGGGGGGAGAGCGAAACGGCGTTGTCCTCGTTCCGCATGATGCGGCGAAGGAAAGGTGCGCACCGGGGTGTTCCATGATGTCGTGAGTGTGGCCATGCTCCTGCGCGCCGTGCGAGTGGCCGTGGTCGTGCGCGTGATGGTCGTGGTTGTGCGCCGAGGGGCCGCCGAGCGCGGGCGCGGGGATGAACTGAGCAGTAGGAGCCATTGTGGATAGTCCTTGTCAAGCAGGATCTCGCAAGCAACAGGCAGCACGAGCACGTCGAGCGAGCGATCCAGACAGCGACGACTTGGCGGCGAGCGGCTCCTCCGCCTCGTCCGCGCTCCCGCGCCGACGCTCGCGCTCTGCTCAGGAGAGCCTGTACTGCAGCGGACCGCAGTCTGCCGACTCAGCAGGCAGCGCCCGTGCAGCACCTCTGCGCGCTGATGCTCTTGCGCCCTTGGACACTGTGCGCTCCTTCTCCCAGCGCAGTGCGACCCTCGCAACTCTCGCTCGCGAGCGGGAACAGCGCTATTGTGCTTCCGTCGCTCTCGGGCTGCTGTTCCGCTTGTCGAGCTGCTTCTTCCAGGCGGGGCTGGCTGCCGTCGACTGCAGCCCGGAGGGTCTCCTTCCCCGAGCGGAAGTCCGCTCGCCGTCGTTCTCGAGCATCACTCTGCCAGGGTGAGGAGGCTCCAAATCTCGAGAAATGCCGTCGCAACACCGCCCGGCTAGTTTCTCGCTGATCTTGCCTCTTCCGCAGCCGAGGATCGCTCCAGGCGTTCATCAACGCGCTCCCGTCCATGCCAAACAGGCAGGATCGCTTGACGGGCCGGAGCAACCACGCGCGCCCGACTGGAGCACACTCAATCAATGTCCTGCTTCCGTCCTGCGACCCGACCTCCACCTAGGCCGAGTGCGAACAGGCTCACGTACGTCCCCTGCTCCTGTTCTTCCCCCCCTCCGCGCTCTCTCCAGCTGCTTCGCTGTTTGCTCGGAAGCTCGAGACGCTTCTTTCAGCGAGAGCTTCGCGGCGTCGACACGAAGGCGGTGCTCCTCCCCGTCGTTCTTCCCCCACCTCGTTCCCCCGTCGTGCTGCTCGACATATCACCGGTGCCTAGCGCAACGTCCAACTCGTCCCACACTCCTTTCATTTCGCCGCTCTCCGTCGCCATGCGATTCCTCGGCCGCTTCGTCGCGCTAGCGCTCCTTGTCGCCCTCGCGGCGCAAGCGCAAGATATCGCCGACCAACCCCCCACCCGCACGGCCAAGCGTGCCTCTCTCAGCGACATCGCCAAGACGCCGTTCAACGTCGCCTCTCCGGCATCGACGCCGGTGTTCGTCCACCCTCCCGACCCCGTTATGATGACTGTCCAGCAGGTCGCGACCCTCCTCACGGTCACGACGGCGTCGACGGTCAGCCAACTAGGACAGGCCGCCGTCTCGCTCGTCAACTCGGCATCGCAGCTCAACATTGACGGCGTGCTGAAAAGCGTCACGGGCCTCGTTTCCGGCCTCTTGTGCGGGCTCCTCCCGTGCCCGTCCAACAAGGTCAGCGACGCGAGGCCGACGCTGTTTAACCTCGGCGGCAAGACCTGCCTGGACAGCAAGTACAGTGCGTCGAGCCTCTCAGAAGCAAAGAGGGGACTCTGACCTTCTCATCCTCGCTTTCCTTCCTCCTTGCCTCCCCTGCTACCCTTTTTCGCCGCGAGCAGACGCAACGGTCATAAACTCGCTCTTCTACTGTTCGTCCTTCCATCTCCTGATTCTGAGGACGAGTACTGACCGCGTCGCTGTCTCTTGCAGATGGCGGCGATGACACGACCGTGTATCTTTGCGCCGGCGCAAACATCAACCTCGACGGGCCGGTCTTCATGTACGGCAAGAACCAGACGCTTACGACGTATGGTCTCCCAACGGACTCGTCGCGTGCAACGCTCACCATCACCGATTCGGGGACGACCTGCGCGCTTTACATCGCCGACTCGGGCAACGACGGGTCGACGATCTCAAACATCATCGTCAACGGAAACCGCCCCGGTCTCGGCGTCGTCTCGAACGGTCTCGCGCTCATCGAGATGGGCGGCAACAACAAGGGCCAAGTAATCAAGAACGTCAAGTCGTACGAGCCGCGCGGCTGGTCTGCGCTGCACGTCATCGAGGGCTACCAGAACCAGTGCGACGGCACGATCGTGCAGGACAACCAGGTCGGGCCCTCAGGCCACGCCCCCAGCGGAGCGCAGCAGTTCAGCCGCCGTAGCGTTAGCTGGCGCACCCGCCGCGACACGGGGACGTACCCGCCCGGTCAGTGGGCGGACGGCATCTCCGTCGCGTGCAAGAACAGCATCGTCTCGGGCAATACGTGCGTTCGCCCGTCCTGCGGCCGAGAAAGCTAGGCTGACTCTCCCCCTACTCGCGGCTTCCGCAGGATCACCGACGCGACGGACGGCGGCATCGTCATCTTTGGTGCGCCTGGCTCGCAGATCAAGGGCAACACGATCGTCACGGACCAGCGGCAGGCGCTCGGCGGCATCAACGCGTGCGTTCCCGTTAATTGCGCTTTTGAGAAGGCTCGCGCACCTGACCTCGCTCGTTCTTTCGTTTCCCTGCCATGCAGCGTCGACTACAACCCGTACGCGGGCAGCTACACCGGCACGGTGGTGAGCGGTAACACGATCACGGCCAAGGCGAGCCTGCTCAAGGTCGGCATAGCGGCGGGCCCCTCAACCTGGAACGCCGGGCTGTCCACTTCGGCTGTGACCTACGGCGGGTCATTCACGGCTAACACGCTCACAAGTGGCTCGACGGGCTACTTCGGATACGGGATTTCGGTCGACGGGCACAGCAAGGCCACGTTCACAGGCAACAAATTCGTCGAAGCCAACTTCGGCGGCGTATTCTCGTCGTCGTGCTTTTCGGGTACGCCGGCGATGCAGCCGCTGATCTACAACTCGGCGCGCTCCACGGGCAATACGCTCCAAAGCGGCTTCTTTAACGCGAACTACCAGCTAGCTATCTGGTGTGTGCTTCCTCCTCCTCCCTCTGTTTCTCCCTTCTGACCGCCGCGCTGACTCCTCCTTCCTTCACAGCATCGGCCCCGGCGCGATCAACTCGACGCAGACCCTATAGACCTGCGTTCTGCGCCTGCTCTATCCGCGCGTTCCCGTTGTCCGTGATACCCCCCTGACCTACGCGCGCACCGTTTCCTCTGCCGTCTTTCTATTCCCTCGTTTGAGCCATCCTGTAGCCGCTAGAAGTGTAGCCCTCAATCTGCCCTGCCCTGCCCTGCCCTCTTCTGTGATTTTGCGAGACCTCGCGACGAGCTCGCAGCAACACGCGCTTGCGGACGCGCCTGGCTGCCAGTCCCTCCCTCCGTCTCTGCTCCTGCTTCCACCAAAGGTCTCTGCCAGCGAGCATGAGCTCCAAGATCACCGTCGAGGACCGCGACGCCATCGCGCTGCAAGAAGCCGACGCGCTTCTCGCCGAAGAGGAAGGGCGCGACTCGTCGACCCGCGCAGGAGCAGGCGCGCGCGGCGACGACGCGCAGTTCAAGGCGGACCTGCAAGAGCTTGAGGAGGAGGAACATCTCTCCGCGCCCGTCAACTCGACTACGGCGGTGCGTGCGCGTTTCTTCGCGGTTGCTGCCGGCGCACGGGCGGAGGAACCGCACCGTACTGCGGCGGTCCTGCGCCGATGAGGGAGGTGCTGGCATGCGAATGGTTGAGGAGATCTCTCTGCGTGCTGCTATGCGTGTTATGCGCGCTTCCGAAGGCGGGCAGCCGTGGTGCACTGCGGCGAGGTGGGGATCGTCGGGCGAGGCGATGAAGGGCTCTTCAATGTTGAAGATGCTCACATGCCCGTGCAGCGAATGCTGGGCGGGTCGTGTCGTATTCACAGGCGTCCAATTGATCCCGCGTGCTCAGGATGCCGCGCTGACCCTCGTCCTTCCTTACTCCCACTTCTGTCCCGTCGTTTCCTTTCCGCAGGTACCGAAGAAGATGCATCCCGCACCCATCATCGCCATCTGGATTGCGCTGTCGTCCAGCGTTATCCTGATGAACGCGTGGATCCTGTGCGTCCCTCTTCACTTTCAGCTGCAGCTACGACTGAACCCTCCCCTCCACTAGTGGCGACAAGGAGGGCGACCTTAACTTCCGCTACCCCATTTTCCTCACTGTGCGTGCTCAATCGACCTTGCCGCGCGTTCGAGGCTAACTCTCGGGAAGCGCAGACGACGCACCTCGTCTATGCGACCGTGGCAACCCGCCTCATGCGCCGCTTCACGCACCTCATCGATGGTCTCGATAACGTCCAGATGAGCTGGGACCGGTGGTACAAGAACGTGCGCTGTTCCTCTTTATATCCCATATGCAAATCGAGGCTGACTCGCTTTCTACACTGACAGATCGTCCCTATTGGCGCGCTCTTCTCCGCCTCGCTGATCTTCTCCAACCTCGCCTATCTCACCCTCTCCGTCTCGTTCATCCAGATGTGCGTAGTGCCGCTTTTCCGGGCCTACCGCCGCTGGGAATTTTCCGCCGCAAGCTCCTGCTGATCTCCATGTCACCGTGCGCAGGCTCAAGGCGTTTACCTCGGTCGCCGTCCTCGGCATGTCGGTCATGATGGGCCTTGACAACTGGGACAAGCGCAAGGCGGTTACCGTCCTCGGCATCTCGGCGGGTGTTGCACTTGCGTCGTATGGCGAGCTCCGCTTCGTCTTTAGCGGCTTCCTTTTCCAGTGCCTCGGCATCATGTTCGAGGCGACGCGCCTTGTCGCGATTCAGAAGCTCCTTCAGGGACTGAGGATGGACCCGCTCGTCTCGCTGTACTACTATGCTCCGGTGCGTGCCGTCTCCCCGGCAATGCTCGACTGTCCCGAGCCGTCCCGATCGCCCCATCGGAACTGAGCGTAGAGTATGGCGGTTGACCCCTGCATTGACGTGCAGGTCTGCGCCGTGTTCAACGGCCTCCTCATTCTCCCCTTCGAAGGCTGGGCGCCGTTCGAGCAGGTCCTCGACAAGGTCGGCCCCGTCACCCTCTTCGTCAACTGCAATGTCGCCCTACTCCTCAACGTCAGCGTAGTTTTCCTCATCGGCTGCGCTAGCTCGCTTGTCCTTACGCTGTCAGGTATGTCGCAGTCCTCTCCAGTCGCGGCGGGCTGTGCTGACAAAGAAGCGTGCTCAGGTGTCCTCAAGGACATCCTCCTTGTTGCGGGCTCGGTCGTCCTCTTCGGCACGCCCGTCACCTTCATCCAGGTGCGCGCCCTTCGTCTCTCCCTGCCTCCTTTCCACGCTAACCTTCCTTCCACGCGCAGCTGGTCGGCTACGGCATCGCCCTCTTCGGTCTCTTCGTCTTCAAGACCAAGCAGGAGGACCTCGTGGTGTACTGGGCGCACGCGAAAGCGCTCGTTGGCCGGTGAGGCGCGGGTACGCGTTCGGCGGGAAAGGCAGACGGGACGAGGAGCAAGGGCTAGAGCAGTGGTACATCGTAATGGACAGTTCTTCTGCATACTACGGTACGCTATGAGTGCTGATCTGGGAGTCTAGAGTATAACAACGGAAAAAGAAGGCGTCTCAGCCTCCTCAACCCGCTACGCCAATGCCCGCCCCGCTGCCAGCCCGCCGACCGCAAATGCCCCAGCGAAGAGCGAGATCGCGGAGCCACCGATGGCTGGACCAGCTCCGAGAACGGCGAAGAGCGGACCGGGGCAGATGCTGCGGGAGTAGCAGACAGCCTGTGGTCAGTCTCGCCATGTCGGACGTCCATCTCCCATCTGTCGAGTGCGGAAGTACGAGAGGAAGTGACGCACCCCATGAGCCCCCACCCGACGCCAAAAGCCGCCGCACCTAGCAGCAACTGCGCATCGACCTTCCCACCGCTCTTCGGCACGCCCCACTCGCTCGCCTTCAGGGGGGTCTTCCACCCCTTGACCCGCTGCCACACCGCCATGTTGGGCAGCAGTCCTCCTACGGCGACCATCGCGAGGGAGGGGTCCCACGGCGCGCCGGACGGCGGGGAGGGGAGGAAGGGCAGGGGGACGTAGAAGAAGGAGAGGACCTTGGAAGGGCGGGTCATGCCCGCGAGCGCGAGACCAAGCGTAAACGTCATACCGAGGAGGAAGGAGTGGATGAGCGGGTGACGGACGGTGGAGGAGCGGCGAGAGGTGTGCAGGGGAAGGAGGGAAAGGAGAGGCGGGAGGGCGAAGAGTGCAAGGGCGGCGAGCGGTGGAAGGGCGGGCGACAGCGGCGCAAGGGTTCCGCCGCTCGGGACAAGGTGCGTTTTGATCGACGATGGGGCGAGGCGAGAAGTGAGGAGCGCGGTCGCGAAGAAAGTCACAACCGCCGCGAAGGAGCGCTTCGAGAGGCGTGCGAGGCCGAGGAGCATGTGCCCGCTCGTGCACCCGTTCGCGAGCTGTCACCAGACGATATACGTGAGCGCTATCACGATTTACGAGGAAAGGACACGAAGCGAGAGACCCGAAAGCGCACCTTGGTGCCTGCGCCCACAAGCAATCCAGCAAGCACGACCCTCCCCAGACCAGCCTGAGCCGCGCTCACCGGAGCGTCGAAGATGGCCGCGCCGACCCAAGCCTCGAGCTCCGGGCGCAGCAAGCGAAGGAGTGCCCCGCCGGCGACGAGTCCTCCGAGAGTCGCGACCTTCCACCCGTCGGTGCTGGCGGTTGCGGCGCCGTGCTGCCCCTCGTCGCTCTTCTTAGGTCCTTGCTGCAGGGCCGGAAGGATGGAGGAGACGACCGAGGCGATGGTGCCGTGCGCGACGCCGCTGCATCCGAGGACTTTGCCATGCGTAACAAGCATTGCCGAGGTCGAGTAGGAAAGGAGCAGACCGCCAACGAGGGACGCTAATGGCGTGAACATGGCTTGTGAAGTCTACGAGGATGAGAGGGGGAGAAAAGCCGCCGCTTGGGGAATATCGGAGATGTGGCGGTTCCGAACGTCTATACCCGAACAACGCAACCCCCGCTTAGTGAGGCGGCTCGTGTGGCAGCGGCAACAACATCAAGCAGACAATGTTTTGCACTGGCCGGCGAATCAGGCGAAAACCATCAGCACGTCCGTTCTCTCGTACATTCGCGTTGAGCGGGTCCACAGCGGAAAGTGTCGAAAGCAATGCGAATGCAGGACGAAACACACTGCAGAATACTGTGTACGAATCTATGCGCTCTATCTCCCTTTCGTGCTCAGTACGGCCAGCGCACCATCTCCTTCACCCGTCCCCAGCCGCTCCGCCTCGCCTCGTCCTCGTACGCGCTCCGCTCGCGGAGATAGTACGAGATGTACCGCGTCCAGCCCTCAATGACACCCGTGCCGGTCGACAGGTGCAGGCAGTCGTCGTTGGTGTGCTGCAATGGGCGAGTTGGGACGGTCAGCGTGATCGCCTCCTGAGCGAGGGGGCCGTGCGCGCGGGCGACAAGGCGGAGGCCCGCCAGCATGCAGCGGCCGTTGCCTGAAAAAAGAAAGGTACTCACAGCGTCAGGACGCAAGCTGGCCGGCCGCGCGAGGTCCAGGAAGACCATCTGCGGGTTGTCGAGCTGCTCGACGAGGGCCTGCGCGTGCGCGAGAAAGCTTTGTCGGTCAGTCTTGATGCTTCTCTATGTACGCAAGGAAGAGAACACGCACCTGCGCCTTGTTATTCATCTTCGGCATGTCTCCCCAGCTGTACCAGTCGCTCTTCGCCTCCTCGCCGTCGAGCACCGGCCTTGTCGCGTGGTGGCAGTCGTTGTGCCCGCCGCTGCTCGGCCTCACGACAACCACCTTGCCCTCGCGCTCCTCCTCCGTCGCATTGCGGAGCGCAGCGTCCACCCTCTCGACCCACGCATCGACCACCAGCTCGAAGAACTCGACCTGCGCATTGCCCTGCGCGTCGTGCGCGGGCACGAGCGTCCCGTTCGCGTCCGTGGATGAGGGGACGGTATAGGTGACCGCACCCTGCGGGAGATTGAAATGCCGGTCGGAGAAGTGCGCGCCGGTGGAGAAGATGAGGGCGCGGTAATGCGCGGAGCGGGTCGCGTTCCGCTCGACGGCGAGCGAGTCGGGCGGCGTCGTTGCCGGCGCATAGGAGGGGGAGATGCCTGTCGAGATGTTCCGGAGGGCGGCGGGGCGGAAGAAGAGGTCTAGGTAATAGTCGAGCGAAGGAGAGAAGGTCTCGACGGCGGTGAGGATCGCCTGCCGGTTCACGTGCGGCGGGAGGGATGCGAGCGCAGGGTAGCGTGCGGCTATTTCGAGAGGGGTTGATGCATAGAAGGAGGTGTAAACGTCGACAAGCTCGGAGGGCGCGAGGCCGTGGTCGGTCCTGCGCGAGCCACTAGGTCAATCCCGCTCTGGGGACAACTGAGCCAGGCACAAGCGCACCTGACGTGCGATACGAGCGGAGTGCCCTCAAAGTCGAACTCTTCCGGCAGGCGCAGCGCGCCGCTCGCGACAAGCGGGCTGGTCGGGTCGAGGAAGAGATGCTCCTCCTTGATCTGCCTCCACTCGCTCATTGGCGGATACGGCCAGAGCGCCTTGACGTGCGGGAAGAGGAGGCAGCCGATGGAGAAGAATTGCTGCTCCGACAGCGAGTCTGCTTTCACCATGTCAGTGCGTCTAGAAGGGGCACGAACGGAAGGCACGCACCGCCGATGATGAGCCACCCCCCGCGATCCACCAAGTCCTGGAGCAGTCTCCTGACTTGCACGCCCTGCACCTCCGCCTCGCGCACCTCCTCCTGCAAGTCATCCAGCGCCCTGCACTCCTCCCCCTCCGGCACCCACGCCCACCCGCCCGCCTGCCGCCTGTAGGGGCTCATAGGCCACTCGCCCGCCGGCCCCTCCGGGTTCTCCGGGGAAGGCCGGACCAGGCCGAGGTGCCACTCGTTGCGGAACCAGTTCTGCGCGCAGCCGCTGAACCCCGTCGATGCCCAGACGGTCGCGTTCGCGGCCGGAGGCGGGTCGCGCGGAACCCACCGCCCGGTCGAGAAGGACTCGGCGGGGCAGGCGGGGGCGAAGGGCGCGGGCGGGCGAGACGAGAGGGAGAGCGGCGAGGCGAGTAGCGAGAGCGCGAGGGCGCCGCCCAGCAGTGCGGCGAGGAGCGCGAGTCGGCCGCGGCGGGTGCTCCCCGCTTGCCGCAGGGGTGATGGTCCGCCGTCCTCGCCCTCGTCCGCGAGCGGCGCTCGCAGGTCTTCCGCCGTCAAGCGCTCCTTCTCCCCCCCCTCGCCGCCGTCCAGCCCCTCGCCCATATCGGCGCTCGCGGCCATCGCGCTCGAGGCGGTGCGCTCCGTCCTCAGCGGAGCGTAGTCTGGCCCTGTGTGCCGTGCATGCGAGAGAGCGTCAGCATGCCATGCGCGGGGTCGCGATCGAGCGGTGGAGACTGGGAACGCCGCGAGATGAGGGACGGGGACGCGTACCGCGTGAGGGCAGGGACGCGAGGTTCAGCCACGTCGGGAGCGGCATGCTAGCTGCAGGCGAGGTGTAGCAGCAGCAGCAGCGATGGAGGTGGAAGCACAGCTCGAGACAGCGCAGATCGGAGGCGCGCCGTTCCGCGTTCGCGCGTTTGTCGCACTTTCAGGCGTACACCCTTTCGAAGTCGAGACGAGCAGCCGCCTTGACTCTTTGTGCATAGAGACCATCTGCCTCGCACTTCCCCGCGGTGGAAGCTGAGTTCCACCCGAGGAGGCGGTCGCGTATATCACGCGCATCCTCCCCGTCCCGCGTCCTTCTCCATGCATGTCCGCTCTCACGCAATGCAGTACACCCGTGGCGCGCGGCAGTCCGCCAGTCTAACTACCACTGCCCATGCATGTTCATCCCGCTCTTGTCCGGGTTGCAAGTGCACCAGCTGCTCTCGTTTCCTCCCACTCGTCAGCTTCGAGAATGACAGGAGGGTAGAAGAAGACGACACACGGCAAGTCCGGGCACAGGAACGGCGGCGCGTCGTGCCTGTACCCGGTGACATTGGCGAAGGAGTGCAGAGCGGACTTGGGCAGGAAGTAGGAGGCGGCGATGGTGCGGATCGGCGCGTCGCCTGCGCGCAAGGGAAGGCATCAGCGAGTGTGCAGCCCGAGGTACGGAACAGAGTGGAAGGAGTCCCGGAGACACAGTGAGGGAAAGAGGAGGACGAGCGAAGGAGAGCAGCACGCACCCCACCGCTCCTTGTAGAACCCACCCGCCCGGTCGAGGTGGTTCACGTACGCCTGATACGCCTCACTCTCAAAAAACTGCGTTCAAGTCGGACCCTCCGTAAGCGGGTCCGGGGAGAGCTGAAGGAAAGGGCAGGGACGCACTGAACGGTGGACAATTTCAAAGCTACGCCGGAGGAGAGGGAGGTCAGTCAGGAGCACGAGGAAGGGATGCAGGGTGTCATGGCGCACTTGTTATAGTACATCTGCGGGTCAGGAGTGTGTGAGCGAGCCGTTCGGATGACCTCCTGGCCCTCCCGGTCGAGCCTTCTCTCCCATCTTGACCTCCAGCACGAGGAACGGCGGCACGCACCCTGTAATTGTAGCTCCTCCCCCCGTTATCGCTCACGAAGGACTCGTCCCTCCCTTGGGGGAAGTAGTGCTTGGGCGCCTGGCGCATGAACTGCTGCGTCGTCTGCCACAGCGTCGGCACAACAAAGGGCGCTTCTTGGTCGACATTGGTGAACCCTGTGGACACGGGAAAGTAGAGAATGAGAGATTGTTGCTCACGGCGAGAAAGCGGAGTGCGCCAACGGGCTAGGGCGACGACGGGTTGGGAAGGTTGAGCTGGGAGCAGAAAGGCGCACCGTAGGTCTTGTTGTTCTTCATCATCTGTGCGTACAATGTAGCGTCAGCGCTATGGAGGGTCCGTATGAGAGAAGCGAAGACGCACAACTAGGAACGGGTCCTCTTGCTGCGCCATCCGCCAGCGACGTCAGCTTCCGTGAGTTCGCAACGAAAACCTCGGCGACGCAAACGTACCAGCTCGCAGTGGAAATGGATCCCCTCGTCGAGGCGAAAGATCCACTCGAAGTTCATGACCGCGGGATGCTTCCAATGCCACATCGAGAAGAAGCGGCACATGTTGCTGCACGGGGGTGCAGTCGTTCTCGTCATCACACCCAATGAGGTGGGAGGTGGAGCGCAGCGCACCGGTAGCCGAGCGGGAACGGAATCTTGCGCAAGCCGTCATTGATGTCCTTTTGCGAGATCCAGTCGGGAGGACCCCAGCCCTGTTCGGGGGTGACGACGGCTGCAGGCGCACGGACGGGACGGGTGAGCTTGCCATTCCCCGGAGAGAGCGAGAGCGGCGGCACGCACAC
Organism: Rhodotorula sp. PL61-2; assembly: GCA_028828645.1. Classification (NCBI taxonomy): domain Eukaryota; kingdom Fungi; phylum Basidiomycota; class Microbotryomycetes; order Sporidiobolales; family Sporidiobolaceae; genus Rhodotorula; species Rhodotorula sp. PL61-2. Next base: position 347,651 of record JAPZQE010000016.1, read on the forward strand.
CAGGTTGCCTTTCCTGCGGTGATGTAGTCTGTGCGGTTCCGGATAGCCTCGGAGGGGAGGTTGCCATCGGTGAGGAGCTGGATCGGGTAGCCGTAGCGGCGGTTGAACTTGAGTTCGATGTTTTCGAGGGTGGGGAGGAGGGCCTGGTACATGTTGCTGTAGGGGTTGACGAGGATGACGATGGTCGCGTTGGCTGCGTACGGCACAGGGTCAGTACACGAGCGAGAGGTGGGGAGGTGGGGAGACGGAAGCACCTCGCTGCGGGAGGGGAGCAGCGTGCCCGGTGTAGTGCTCTACGCGCTCCTTGACGTAGTCGCGCACGTGGGGCTGGGTCGAGGCTGCCCCGCCAAAGAGGACGACGGCGACGAGGGCGACGAGGGCGACGGCCATGGCGAAGTTGGGCCGGAGCGGTTGCCGTGCCTGCCACTTGCGCCACCCGCCGCCTGGTACTCCTGCTGTGCCTGTCCCCTGCTGTGCCCACCTCGGGCTGTGTGCGAGCGAGACGCGGCGGTCGTCGCCTGGTTGCGGCGACGCGAGGAGCTGTTCCGCGAGCGCGAGCTCGTCGTCGTCGTCGTCCGCGGCGGGTGAGGCGGTGGGCGGGTAGCTGTGCGCCTTTCCCATCCTACACCTAGTCGAGCCCAGCACGGCAGAGCAAGCGGAAGAGCGACAGCGCCGGAAACGCGGCAGACGGAGACCCGGACCCGTCGCGACGCCTCTCTCCGCCTCGTCACCCTCGAGCGCGCGAAACGAGTCGCGCGCCATGAACGAATCAACGCCCCTCTCGGACGCAGACAAGGCATGCACCGGCTATCCTACCCGCTCCGAACGAACACGCTGACGCCGTCTCGCCCAGATCCGCCTCAAGCGCATCGCCAAACTCCAGCAGCAGCAGCAGCAGCAGCAGAGCCAGAGCCAGAGCCAGCAGTCCGAGCCTTCGACGTCGCAGCCGCAGCCGCAGCCGCAGCCGCTGCCCACGGCGACGGCCACTGCGCCTGCGCCCGCCCCATCCGTGCGCTCCACTCGCTCGCGTCGTCATCCCGCCAACCCGCGCCCTCTCGAGCTGACCAGAGAGGCCCATCTCCACCGCAGCCCGCACAGAAGCCTCGCGCCGATCCGCCCAAACCCGCACCCACCCAGCCCGCACCCCAGAAGCAGCCGCGCACGACCACCCCGGCACAGCCTCAGCGTTTCAGCGACTCGTTCGATCAGTGGCAGAACAGCGCCATTCAGGGCATCCTTAACGTCACCCTCAGCGTGCGCTCCCGCTCTCCCCGTGGCGAGAGAGCGACGCTGACGACTCGTTCCCCCACCGTGCAGGCCGATGCCGCGCAGGCGAGCAACTGGAGCACCGTCTTCCTCAAGGAGGTCGCGCAGGAGCTCGACGACGAAGAGCCGAGTACCTCCGCTGTCTTGTCTCCTATCGGCGCCTGCTCACTCGTCCGTCCTCCCGCCGCAGCCGCTCCCCGCCCCCACCCGCTCCGCGCAGATCTCGTCGACCGCATCCTCCTCGCGCGCCTCTCGCTGTCACCGAATAACATGCCCGATGATCCCGAAACGGCTACCGTCATCGCCGCGCTCCCCGCGCAGCAGACCGCGTTCGAGTTCCTCGGCGGGTGTTGGCGCCGCGAAAGGCAGGAGCGCATGCGGGTCATGGCCAAGAAGGTACGCCGTCGCGCTCTCTGGCTGCTGGAGATGGATGCTGACGAGACGGGTGCACAGGACGCGGACCCTGAGGAGGCAAAGCGGCGCTTCGAGGTGCTTGCGCAGGTCAAGGCGCTCCTCGTCTCGTACATGGGCCTCGTCCTGCAGGACCCGAGCATGTTCCCGCAGGACCACATCACGTACGCTCTCCCTCCTGTACAGCCTGGCCACACTGCGCTGACCGTGCAAACCCTCACAGCGGCAAACCGCTCGGCGCGCTCGAACTCGAGCCGCTCCTCATCCCCTCTTCGACCGTCATCCCCGCAACGCAGCTGCAAGTCGGCGACGCGCCCTCGCTTCTCACCGACCTCGCCGCTCGCTTCACGCCGTCCGCGGCGAATGACTATGAAGGGGGGCTAGAGGACATTTTAGCGCCGCTGTTCACCAGGTGGAACGCGCACCTCCTCGGCAACAAGATCGACATTGGCGGCGGCGGTGGCGCGCCCGGCTCAGTCGGGTACCGCGAGATCCTCGCCGCGGTGCAGAGCCTGAGCGAGATCAAGCCTGTCGCGGCGTGCATCCCCACCATCAAGAGCTGGGACCCGGCAACTGAGCCCGGCGCGGCAGCGCCCATGCTCGAGTATAGGAGCTTGCTCGGCCCGCTCTTGAGACTGAGCACCTTCCCGGACGGCGCGGTGCGTCCTTCCTCTCCCCTCTCTGCTGGACCGAAGATCCTGACGAACGAGATGCGTGCAGCCCGACCTCCCGCTCGCGTACTTCCCCGAGCCGAGCGCGATGGGCCGCGGGAACATCGACAGCGCAAGCGCGAGCCTGCGCGGCACGTTGCGTGGCGTACAGGTCTGCTGTGTCTCTTGTTTCCTCCCGCACACTTCCCGTGCTGACCGCCCCCATCCCCTTACCCGCGTAGACCACCCTCTTCCGCATCCTCGACAACATCGTCCGCTCGTCGCCGGCTGCGCGGTCGGCAGTCCTGAGCTTCCTGGGCCATGCCGCCGCGCTCAACGCCAAGCGCGCGGCGATGCGCGTCGACCCCGCGAGTGTCTCGAGCGAAGGGTTCTTGCACAACCTTCATGCCGTCCTGCTCAGGTTTGCCGAGCCGTTCATGGACGCTGGGTACTCGAAGGTGCGCCTTTGCTCGGCCATCTCCAGGGCCGCCGCTCGCTGGTTCCCTCTCTTCCCGGTGGACGAAGCTGACGGGAATAAGTGGCGCTCAGATCGACAAGATCGACCCGCTGTACTACAAGCGCTCGGAGCGGATCAACGTCAAGGACGACACGAAGATTAACGCGACGCAGCAGGAAAGCGACGCGTACTACGCGAAGGCGGAGAATGATTCGCGTGCGTCTGCCCTTCCCCGCGTCTTGCACTCCTTCCTCTGGCTCGCACACCCGCCATTTCTCTGACGCTCGCCCGCACATAGCCCCGCCCCCAAACTTCATTTCCGAGATCTTCTTCCTCTGTGCGCAATACCTGCACCTCGGTCCACTGCACGCGATCAAGGAGCACAAGGGCATTGGGCAGCAGGTCTCGCACATGCAGAAACAGCTTGCCGAGTTGGAGGCAGATACGAGCTGGCGTGGGGTGCGCTCCTCCCTACCCCTTTCTCCTTCCATCGCGGGATGGCGCTGACGAGAAGCTCGATGGGTCAGACACCAAACGAGGCGGCAACGCAGGCGGGCCTGGACCGGTACAAGGCGCGTTCCCCCTCGCCCCCGCCTCTCCTCCACGCGCGCGCTGACGGCCCGCCCCGCGACACGACGAGCAGAAGCGCCTGGAGCAGTACCGCGCGCACCTCCTCGCGTACGAGGTGCAGCTCCTCGACCCGGACTACCTTGCCAAGTGCGCGAGCTTCGGCAGCTTGGTCATGGCGTGGCTCGTGCGGCTGGTGGACCCCCTGAAAACGCACCCGCATACGCGGATCAGGTGCGTTGCATCCGAGGCGGAGTGAGGAAGAGGACGGCGCTAACAAGGGCGCGCACTTGCAGCCTTCCCCTGCCCGACGAGACGCCCGAAGTGTTCCGCATGCTCCCCGAGTTCCTCATCGAGGACATTACCGAGTTCCTCTCGTTCACGTCCAAGTGCGTTCGCACTGCCACCCCTTCCTTCATATGCCGCGCTGACCGCCGAGAGGAGTGCCTCAGGTACGCGCCGCAGGTCCTCGAGACGAGCTCGCAGGACGAGCTCATGAGCTTTATGCTCGTGTTCCTCTCGACGCCGTACATGAAAAATCCGTACCTCAAGGGCCAGTTCGTCGAGGTGTGCCCCTTTCCACCCTTCCCCCGTGGTCAAGGCTGAAGACAAGCCATGCGCAGATCATGTACTACCTCTCGCGCCCGACGTACACCGCCCCACGCGGCTGCCTCGGCGACGTGCTCAACTTTCACTCGCTCGCGCTCAAGAACCTCATGCCGTGTCTCGTGCACGCGTATATCGGTACGTCTCCATCGCTCCGCCCACTGCAATACGCCGCTGATGAGGGGCGCCAATTGCACGGACACAGAGATCGAGATCACGGGCTCGCACACCCAGTTCTACGACAAGTTCAACATCCGCTTCTACATCACGCAGCTGTTCAAGCTTGTGTGGAGCAACCCGACGCACCGCGAGGCGCTCAAGCGCGAAAGCCAGTGCGTTCCCCCGACTTTGCGCGAATTCTCGAGTCTCGTGCGCGACGCCCGTCCGCAGCTCGCTGACGCCCGCTTCTCGCGCGCGCAGGGTCAACTTTGACCGCTACGTGCGGTTCGTCAACTTGCTCATGAACGACACGACGTACCTGCTCGACGACGCGCTCATCCACCTGAGCAAGATCGGCGACCTGCAGCGGGCGATGGACGACGCCGCATCGTGGGCTGCGCAGCCCGAGAGCGAGCGCAAGGAGAAGGAGAAGCTCCTGCGGCAGTACGAGTCACAAGTTCGCGGCGACCTCGACCTCGGCCACGAGTCGCTCCGCCTCCTCAAGCTGTTCACGAGCATAACCAAGGAGCCGTTCCTCACGCCCGAGATCGTCGACCGGCTCGCCGCCATGCTCGACATGAACCTGTCGGTGCTCGCGGGCCCGCGGTGCCAGGACCTCAAGGTCAAGGACCCCGAGAAGCTCAAGTTCCGCCCCAAGGAGCTCCTCGCCGACGTCCTCGCGTGCTTCCTCACCCTCGGACCGCACACCGCCTTCCAGGCCGCCGTCGCCAAGGACGGGCGCAGCTACTCGCGCGAGCTGTTCGCGCGCGCGGCGAGGATCGCGGCAAAGACGGCGATCCGCACGCCGGACGAGCTGCAGCAGCTCGCGGGCTTTGTCGACAAGGTCGAGGCGATCAAGGCGGCCGAGGAGGAGGACGAGGCGCTCGGCGACGTTCCGGACGAGTTCCTCGGTGCGGCATCCTGCCCCCCTCCTTCCGTCTCACTCGCCTTCGTTGCGGCCGCTGACGCGCGCGCCTCTTGCGCGCAGACCCGCTCACGTACGAGCTGATGCGCGACCCGGTCCTCCTGCCCTCGAGCAAGACGATCCTCGACCGGTCGACGATCAAGCAGCACTTCCTCAGCGACCCGACCGACCCGTTCAACCGCCAGCCGCTCAAGTGGGAGGACATCGTCGATGCGGGCGAGGTCAAGGCGCAGATTGAGGCATTCCTGGACGATAGGCGGAAGAGGAAGGCTGCCGCGTTGGCGGGGCCTGGGGAGGCCGGGGCCGAGGCAGACGACGCGATGAAGGTTGACCAGGCGTGAATGATGGGAGACGCGCTTTCTACTGTTGCAACACCGCTTGCTATCTGCTTGTCCTCTCTCACAGCGGGAGCAATTGTACGGCGAAACGGCTTGAGTGGTTGCATTCGAACGACGACGGGGTGGCGCGGGGCAAGCGGGGATAGAGAGAGGGCGCGGAACTGAGGAGGAGGAGGGAGGGAGAGCACTGAGAGGGGGCGGGCGCAGAAGAGTTCAACAAGGTACAGCAAGGCGAAGCGTGGAAGGCGGGAAGGCGGTGGATGGAGGAGACGGGCTAGAAGAAGAGCCTGCGTGCGCGTAAGAACCATCAGCACGACCGGGCGGTAGAAGAAGCCGATGAGCAGAGTGGGGCGCACCAGGTGACGACAAACACGCCGAACGCGATCCCGGCGACCACCTGCACGGGCACGCCCTCCTGCCCCTTGAGCTCGACGACAGCCTGCGCGGTCCCGGCCTCCTTGCTCCCGCGGTCGACCGCGCCCGCCCCGCGTGAGCGCAGCGTCGCCGCCGTCGTCTCGCTCGCCGCGAGCTGCTTTTGCAGGCGCGCAATCTCGGCCTGGGCGGAGGCGAGTTCCGAGCGCAGGCGCGAGACCTCGTCGTTGCCCGTGCCCGCGGCCGCAGGCGTGGAGGCGGAGCTCGGCGCGGCAGCGGCAGTCGAGGACGACGAGCCAGAGAGGTACGCCGGCCCGCCGCTGGACGGGATAGGCGCGTTTCGCTCAATCGCGTTGGCGACGCCCGGCAGGCCGACCGCAGCTGCCGCACCCGCCGCCGCGCCACTCGCAGCTGCAGCGGCGTCGCGCGCCTTGTCCGCGATGGGCGCGGCGTACGAGCCCGTGCCTTCGGGGGCGGAATAGCCCGGCGGGGGCGTGGAGGTCGAGCCCGGGTTGGGCGAGGCGGGAATGCTCGACGTGCCGGCCGGGGCAGAAGGCTGCTGCGTGCCCTGGTTGATGGTCGAGACGAACGAGGCGTCGGGGCCGCTGGAGGCGCGCGAGGCGTCGAGGGTCGAGGGCTGCGTACGGCGGGAGGGTAGGAGGAGGTGCGTGAGTCGTGCGCGGCCAGGGGAGGAGAGCCGGCGGTGACGCACCGTCTCCTCGGGGATGGAGGCACTGGCCTCGGCGTCGGCAGCGGGGAGGTACGCGCAGCGGATCTTTTGCTCGAAGATCTCGTTCTGGCCGTCGGTGCGCTCCTTCTCCTCCTTCTCGACAATGGACCACTGCGCGCGCTCGGGGCTCGTCGACATCCTCTTGGGCAGCGATGGGAACGCAGGACGCACCAGATCAGGGAGGGCGGTGCCCTCGCGCTCCGGGGTGATGATGACGCTCTGGACGAGGAACTTGTCGCGGCACTTGGCGCCGGGCGCCGGGTCCTCCTTCATTGGCTGGAGGAGGACTGCATGCGGGCAAGCGATCAAGCGTCAGCGAGGTTGATCTGCCATTGAGCGGGCGAAGGGGGTCTCGCGTGCCGGCGGGGAGCTGGAGACTGGGCCGAGCGGGCGCAGCCCGTCGCTCCGAGGCAGGTAGAGCAGAAGGAAAGCGTGTACGGACCCTGCACGTCTACGGTCTCGCCGGGTTCGATGCGGCCCGAGTTGGGGCGGACGCAGTACTGCTTGGGTGCGGTGGTCTTTACCTTGTAGGCGATCGCCTGGTGGTTGTGGTTCGAGACGCTGAGGGTGCGCTTGACGAGCTGCGTGAGGGGCCCTGTGTGTGCGCGCGTCCATGGCAGCGGGCGCGGCACCAGGGAGCGAGGCGGACGGGTCGGTGTCAGCGGGCAGCGGGCAGCGGGCAGCGGGTGGGGAGGCGACAGGAGCGGGGAGGGGAGCGGGCGCACGCTGGAAGCCGAGCTGGCTCGATGGCGAGAGCGTGACCGACATGGCTGCCTCTAGGGACTCGTTGCACCCGGTGCGACCAAGGCAACGGCGAGCGCTACGTACAACCAATATGCAACCAAGGGGGAAGCTGACCGCCTGCTCTCGCCGCGCCGGGTCAGCGTTACCTCGCCGCCAGGAGCCGCGCCTTGATCTCGAGCGAGAGCGACAGGCAACGATGCTCGCCTGGCAGCCCCTCCGCACCCTCGCCCGCGTCGCAGCCCGCCCCGCGTCCCCCGCGAGCTGGCTCCCCTCGTCTCTCTCCTCCCTCTCGTCCCCGCGCCTTTTCTCGGCCACGCCCGCCGCACACCTCGTCCGCAAGCCGACAAAGATCAAGCTCAAGACCCACCAGGGCGCAGCCAAGCGCTGGAAGGCTCTCGCCAGCGGCGAGTTCAAGCGCGTCCGTCCCCTCTGTCCTCTCTCCTTGCGAGACAACAGGTCCAGGCTGACCTCTCGCACCCGGTGCAGGCCAAGGCCGGTCGCGTACACCTCAACAGCAACGGCAGCATGTCCCGCGAACGCCTCAACCGCCTTGGCGAGCCCGCGTTCGCACGGCCAGCGTGGAAGAAGACGCTCCGGAGGTTGCTCCCCTACGCCTGAGACGCGAGGAAGGCGGCAGGTTGTAACATACGCGTTGTCACAGGACGATGCCCTGTGCGAGAGACGACGAGAGAGGAACCGCGTGACAAAACGGTGAAACGGCAACTATGCTACACTCCTCCTCACACTCCTGCTCTCGCGCTCCCGTGCGATGCGCTCAATGCACCCGCGCCACTTCCTCGAGCAGCCGCCCGACCGCCTCCTTGCCGACGTCGAGGCGCTCGTGCTCGCTCTGTCCCGCGACGACCTTGTCCTGCTCCTCCGGCGCGAGGTCGAGGAACTGCTCGACGAACGACCCGTCGACGAACCCAGCACTCGGGAGCGTCGCCTTGTCGTTCTTAAACGCGCGGTACCTATTTTCCCGTTCCGTCAATGCTACGGTGGAAGACCAGAAAGGAAAGGGGGGAACGCACTCCTCCTGCTCGAGCCCGCCCACGCCGCGCACCACCGCGCGCAGGTTTCGCTCGACGCCGGAAAGGACACGCCCCGCCTCGTCTGACAGCTGCGCGACGACGCCCAGCCCGCCCGCCGATGTCGCGTACACAAGCTGCGGCGAGACAGCACCGGACGAGTCGCCTAGGAGCTGCCCAAGCGAGCCTGCACGGGAGAGTCGTCAGTCCGCTCGAAAGGCTGCATAAGGAACCGGGACACACCGGGTCGGAAGCGCGAGACCATCTGGCCCAGGTGCCACTGCCCCCGGGCCTTGAGCACCCCCGCATCCTCGAGCCTGCCACGGTCCGCGCCCTCCTCCCTCTCGAGTGTGAACAAGTTCAGGTCCGTCTCCGCGCCAAGCACCTCGCCCCGACCTCCGCCCAGGGGCGCCACGCCGAGCATGTACCTACTGCGATAGTCGCGCGCGAGCTCCTCCAGCCTCCCCTGCATGGGCGCGCTCTGCGGCGGGTGGAACCTCAGGAGCGTGACGCTCCTCAGCGCATCACCGACGAGGAGCGTGCCGTCGCCCTCGCGCGCGGCGAGCGCATACGCGACGAACGCGCCGCCCCAGCTCGCGGAGAGGGAGAGCGATCCGTCGGCGCCGAGCGCCCAGACCCCGACTTGGGCGTTGACCGCGCACGCGACGTATCCCTCGTGGGCCGGCGCAAGCGAGACGAGCGCGTACGGGCACCCGCCGAGGCGCGTCTCGCCCAGTGTCGCGAGCGTTCCCTCGTTCGCGTCCGCGCGGAGGACGAGCAGCCGCCCCTCGGTTGGCTCGGCGTCCGGAGAGGCGGGCGCGCGTGTCGTGCCGACCAGGAAGAGCGATTCATTGCCAGACGATCGCGCGAGGCAGACGGACTGGGCTTCCTCGCCGGGGTCGAGGGAGAGCGTCGCGCGTGCTGCGTTGGGCGGGCGCGTCAACGATTGCTCGGGCAGACGAGAGAAAGAGAGAAGGGTACGAACTTTCAAACTCCTCATTCAACAGCCTCACCACGCCCTTGATGCTGGTCTCCCCGCTCGCGCGGTCGACATCCCTCCTCGCGCAAACGAGCACGAAGCACCTCCCCTCGGCGTCATGCGCGATACGGCGCGGCTCGTCCTCCTCAAGCGGGACGGTGCGTACGTCGACTTGCTGGATCGCGCCGATGCGGCCGAGCGTGAGAGAGGTAGGGGAGGCGAGCGCGAGAAGGCCGGTGGAGGGGAGCGGCGCAACGGCGTGCGTGTCCTGCTCCAGCTCCCGCTGGTCAGCTTTGGCGAGTGCACGGCGAGGAAAGATACGCACCGCAAGGTTCACACCCGAGTATACCAGCCGGTCCTTCGCCCTGCTCACAACCGTCGGCCTATCGCTCGCGACGAAGACAGCGCGCTGCCCCGCCCCGTGGGCGATCTCCGTTAGCAGAAGCGGGCGCTTGCCGAGCGAGACGGCCTTTGCGCTCGTAGCGGGAGCGAAGGCGCCCTTGCCCGGAGAAAGCGAGACCGGGAGGGAGACGAGCGTCCCGTCGCCGAGACCGGCGAGGAGAGTCGCCTCTCCGCTTTCGTCACCCACAAAGCTTGTGAGTGCGAGCGAGCGGACGAGGAACGTCGATTCGATAGAGTGCGTCGCGCACGGCTTGAGCCCCTCGGCGCTCGAAGTGGAGAGGTCGAGCAGGTGGACCTCCTGCGTCGTCCAAAGCGCGACGGCGGCATGCGTTGACGAGGCTGACAGCGCCAGGGCTGCAATGTCGTGCGGGAACGAAGTCTCGCTGCGCGAAAGTCCCTTTTGATCAGCGTCTCCCCTCCTGCTAGAAAGAGCGGGAAAAGACGCACCCAACCTGGACGAGTGCTCCGCCCTCCACGCGCAGGTGCACCAGCCCGCCACCCTCGACCGCAACCACGACCCGCTCCCCGTCCTCGCGCGCCACCGCCGCAGTAAGCTTCCTCCCACCCTCGGGCGTCCACGTTCCCCCCTCGTAGCCGACCCCGCCCGCCGTGGCCTGCACGACGACCCCACCGGCAAGCGCGCCAGCGAAGAGCGTCGCGCTCGCCGAGTCAAAGAAGGGGAGGTCGAGTTCCTCCAGATCCAGCTCGTTTTCCTCGTCGCCGCCGCCGGTGGCGCTGCCACCGCCCAGCACGCGGAACACGCGCGTCTCGCCGAAAAAGCCCACGACGAGCACCTGCCCCAAAGAGTGGTGCGCGAAAGCCCACAGGCGCTGCAAGCCCTCGACGTCGAGGCTTGCGAGCTCTGCAAGCCCTACGCCGCGACGGACGACTCGCAGAGAGCCGGTCTTGTACGCGCCAGAGCAGGTGACGACGTAGCCCTGCGATCATGAGGAATGTTAGCGGTGAGATGTGGAGAAGAGAAGCGAGGGGGGCTACGCACGGAGGAGGAGGAGGCAGAGTCGCCGACGAGGACAAAGTCGAGGATGGGCGCAAGGGAGGCGTAGCTCTCCACCAGCGTGAGCTCGCCCTCCGCCGCGGGCGCGGGCGAATCGTCGTCCTGCATCGCGTCATCGGTAGAAGGCAAACGGACGAGCTGCGAGTCGCCGAAGCGGGAAGAAAGATAGACTGTTGAGCGGGAGAGGGGAACGATTGACGTCGCGGACGTGGTCTGCGCAACGGGTGACAGCGTCAGCATCGTCAATGTAGGACAAGAAGAGCAGCAAAGGCGCACGTCGCCCAAGTCCTGTACGGCGAGGCCCACAATGTGTCCCGCACCGGAGAGCGTTGCCGAGACGAGGAGGAGCTTGCCGTAGAGATCGCCGAGAAGGACCCGGTCGTTCTTGAGCGCCGCCCAGCTGTGCTCATAGTGTCAGCACGATCTTGGAACGTCGAGCGAGCGGAGAGGGGGACGAAGCGCACGCGGTAACGCGCGAGACGGGCAGGCGGCACCGCACGCTTGCGCCGGCGCCGGCATCGTCCACTGTGCGGCCCTTGCCCTTGCCGTCGTCTTCCTTGCCGCTCTCTGCCGGGACGGCATACCACGTGAATGACTCCTCGCCCACGACTGCAACGCCCGCGCCAAGCGGGATGACGAGCTCGCTGCCCGGGTCGGCAAGGACCTGCTCAGGCAGCGGGCCGTCGGCGAGCTCCTTCTCGGCGAGGTCCACAGCGTACGTCGCAAGGACTTTGTGCCCCGTGTGCGATGCGTATACGGCTGCGAGGACCGACGCGGAGGTGGCGGGGGAGGGCACGAAGGACAGCGAGGTGATGTTGAGTGTCGAGAGGCGGACATTGTAGCTCGCGGTGAGATTGATCTCGCGCGACTCGCTGACGTTGTTGCGGGAGCCGCGCCGGGCCGAGAGAGACGCGGAGGCACCGGGAAGGGGCACGATGCGGACAAGTCCGGCGTAAGCATGCACGAGGAGGCAGCGGTTCTCGGGGTCGACGAGGATGTCTTGGTATTCGCTGAGGCGGCCGAAGGGCTCGAAGATGGAGATGGAGGGGCCCGTGAGGACGCGCGGGGCCGAGGCGGGCGCGGCGGGGTCGGCGGTGAGGACGAAGAGGCGGAGGCAGGTGGTGAGGACGATGAGCGAGGCGGTGTCCTGACCCTGCCATGTGTGAACAGGGGTCAGTGTGAGGCGATCTCGGAAGGAGGGACGGGGCGGACGGGGAGGTGGATGCTCTGGAGGGCGGCGACGCTCGAGAAGAGTGGGACTTCGGCTGCGAGGGTGATGCTGTCGCCGTCGACGGTGCTGAGCTCGATGCGGGTGAACTTGCTGCAAGCGCAAGGGAGTCGTCAGCTGCGAGTGGAGGCGGTGAGCCGATGAGGAGGGGAAGCGCGCACTTTACGACGAGCGTGTCGCGGGTGGGGCTGAAGAAGCGGCAGACGAGCGCGCCGAGCTGGGCAGTCGGTCCCTGCGTCTCTCCGACGAGCAGCATCCTGTCGCAGCGCGTGAACCGTCGAGAGCAGAGCGAGACGTCGACAGGTCGGAGAACGAGGCGCTCCTCTCGACCGCCTTGAGCTCGAGGGGATACAGCGACTGTTGCAGCTTCCTACACACGAGTACACTCGTCCTCCCAGGCAGACGCTGCCCCTTGCCCCGCGCACGTCCTCGTCGCGCCTCATCGCCCCGGCCCCCCACCTCGGCAATGGCCTCGACGCCCTCGACCTCGCCAGACTCGCGTGCAAGCGAACGCACGCCCCTCTTTGACGACCTCGAGGCCGGCATCCGTGGCCCCGCCCGCTCCCGCCTCGCCCCCTCGACCTCCTCGTCCACCCCGCTCCGATCCCCTCCCTCGTCCGTCGCACCCTCCCGCCCACGCAGCATCCGCAGCCTCGCCTCGTATGGCACGACCACACACCGCTCCCCAACCCCAGAGCCAGACGACCGCGACCCCGGACAGCGCCGCAAGAAACGAGGACGAAGCGCTCGCTGGGCAGGCGAGCTCCGCTCTCGCCTCCTCTGCCTCAGCATCGCCCTCCTCCTCGCCGTGTGCGTCTATGCCAGTTTCGTCGAGGACTTTATGGGCAATGCCGAGGCCGCCATCTCGTGCGCTACCTGCATTGGCCTCCTCGCACCCCTCCAGGCCCTCGCCAACCTCGGCGACGACGCGTTTGTCGACCTCTTTGTCGGTTTCTGTACCCGCCTTGGCGTTTGTCCCCTCCCTACTCTTGCGAATGGATTCCTGCTAACAATCTCGCGCAGATCGAGGACGCAGATGTCTGTGCCGGCGCGGTCGGGACCCAAGCCCCGATCCTCGCGCACGACCTCCGCTCCATCGCGCTCGCCTCCCCCGCTGCCAAGAACTTCTGCACCACCATCTTCGGCCTGTGCCCCCTCCCAAACACTATCCCGCATACCGTCAACCTCAGCGAGCCGCTCCTCGAGCCGGATCACCCGGACGCGCACGCGCTCGAAACGTTTACGAAGCGTGGCGGGAAGCGCCGCGTCAAGAAGCGCTGGGAGAGCAAGGGGCGTGAGCCGTTCCAAGTCGTGCATATCAGCGACGTACACGTCGACCGGAGTTATACTGTGCGTCCGCTGCCCCTTTTCTCGCCGAACGCTCACTCACCGCAGTACGAGCACAGCCCGGAGCCGCGACCGATTGCTCCAAGGTTATCTGCTGCCGCAACTACGGACCTGGCTCGCTTGGCGTGGACGTCAAGCACCCTGCAGGACCGGTGCGTCTTCACTCGCTCCTTCCGCACGGATGTTGACGGGTCCATCGACGCAGTTCGGGCACAAGAAGGTGTGCTTGTTCGCCTCCCCTCCCTCGAGTCGTACTGACGCCCGCCTACAGTGCGACGCCCCGCCCTCACTCGTCGAAAGCATGTTCCGCGCGATTGAACAGTCCGTTCCCATCCTTTGACCTTCCCAAACCCGTTCCTCTTCCGCTCACCCTCCTCGCCTCCTCCCGCACAAAGCTACGTCCCAAATAAGACATTCACCATCTTCACTGGGGACGTCGTGGAGAGCGCCGTCTGGGCGGTCCCGGAGTCGGTGCGTCACGCTCCTCCGCCCCCTTCCGCACACGCGCTGACGCTTACCGCAATGCAGCTTGTCACGAGCGATATGGAAGCTTGGCATGCGGACATGCAGCCCGTCTCGTACCCTGTCATTGGAAACCAGTCCGTCCTCCCCCTCTCCCGTCTCCCCCTCGCTCACCCCCGCGCCCACAGCGACGTCGCCCCCGTGAATGCCTTCCCGCGCTCGACATCACCACAAGGCGCCGCCTCAAATTGGGTGTTTGACCTTGCTGCGCGGGACTGGGAGAAATGGATCGGGCGGCACGCGGCGCGGCAGGTGAAGGAGATGAGCGGTTGTTATGCAAGAGTGCATCCCGGGACGGAACTGAAGATCATCTCGCTCAATACGAACTACTGGTGCGTTCCGTGCTCTAGCTTTGGACACGGCTGAGCTAATTCAGCGAGCATGCGTAGGTACAAGCAGAACTGTGCGCTCCACATCCGCTCAATTCTCCGGTGGCTGCGGCTGACGGTCTGTTTGCCCAGTCTGGCTGTACGACTCGGATGTCCCGATCTGGGATCCGAACGAGATCCTCTCATGGCTGGCGGAGGAGCTCGACGCTGCCGAGCAGGCAGGACAGCGTGCATGGATCAGTATGTCCCCTCTTTGCCTTCCTTGAGCCAGAATGACGGGGATCTGACCCCTGCCCCCGCTCCACAGTCGGACACATGCCCTTTGGCAAGGTTGACGCGATGCGCGACCAGAGCAATTACGCGAACCAGATCTTCCAGCGGTACCACAACACGATCGCGGCGCACTTTTACGGACACAGGCCCGTCCTGCCCTTCCCCTCCCTGACCTCCCGCTGACGCCTGCGCCGCGCATATGCAGCCACGTCGACGAGTTCGAGCTCGCCTACCCCGACTACGGAAACCGCACCGCCGAAAACGCGAATGGGATCGCGTTCATCAGCGGGGCACTGACGCCTACGAGCGGGAACCCCGTCTTCCGCGTCTACAATGTGGATCCCGATACGTACGAGGTGATGGACTTTGTGCCTCACTACAGTGCGCCCCGCTTCGCGTCTCCAGCTCGCAGAAATGCGCTGACGAGAGACAAACTCGCCTGCTCATGCCCGCAGCGAACCGCTCCGAGGAGCAGTACCAGGTTGACCCCGTCTGGCGGCCGTACTACTCCGCCCGAAAGAGTTACGGGTCGTACCTCGACCCGCCCTTCCCCGATGATGCGCCGCTGAACGCGACGTTCTGGCACCGCGTGACCGAGGTCTTCGAGCGGAACGAGTGCGTCTCCGCCCACTCCTGTGACGGGAGGAAAAGCTGACCGGAAGGAGGGCATAGGACCGTCTTCCAACTGTTCAACGAGCGCCTCTCGCGCGGCGGCAAGATTGAGGATTGCTCCGGCCCCGTGTGCAAGAACAACACGATCTGCATGCTCCGCAGCATGCGAAGCGAGTCTAACTGCGTGCGTTTCACCCCTCGCCTCTTGAGGCTTAACAGCGAAGCTGACGGGATCGCGCACAGGCGGTCATCCAGCCAGGTCTATCGTTCAAAGACCAGAAACGCGACACGGACGTGCGTTACCGCTCCCTCCCTCCCTGCCCCTGCCTCTGCGACAATCCGACTCACTTCTTCCCCCCACCCACCCTCCCCCCCCCCCTTGGCAGGCCGTCACCGAGCCTCAGCGGGACGAGGAAGCGTCGCCCTCGGCATCATCGTACTTCGT
Organism: Rhodotorula sp. PL61-2; assembly: GCA_028828645.1. Classification (NCBI taxonomy): domain Eukaryota; kingdom Fungi; phylum Basidiomycota; class Microbotryomycetes; order Sporidiobolales; family Sporidiobolaceae; genus Rhodotorula; species Rhodotorula sp. PL61-2. Next base: position 363,056 of record JAPZQE010000016.1, read on the forward strand.
CTCCGCCGACCCGGCCAGCGAGGAGGAGTTTGCCCAGTCCAAGCAGCACGATTTTTTCGCATGCGAGGGCCCCGGGCTTGCGAGCATGCTCAGGAAGATGGGAAGCGGGATGGCGTTACCCGGCTGGGCGGCTTGGGAACAAGGAGGGTTCGGGGTACGGAGCGTGCGCGGAGGCGGGAAGAAGGGTGAGGATGAGGCGGAGCGGGTGCGTCTCCCTCCCTCTCTTCATGCACTTTGTGGGAGGAGGAGGGCCTGATTACGCATTGAGCCGCGCAGTTCTCCGCGCTCCGCGCGTTTGAGCGAGAAGCGCATGGCGCGGTCCGAAGGCACAAGCATAGGCGGCGGAAGGAGTGGCTGAAGAGCTTCGTAGGGGGTGATTTGTAGATAGTGCGGAGCGTCATGTTGTATTAGGTGTGTTTTGACTGGAAAGACGGAGAGGACAAGGAGGGCATGCGAGAAACAAGATGACAGTGTTCGTCCAGCTCGCTGGTGATCTGTCTACGCCCTATCTGTGTGCCAGCGCTGCTGCCTGCCTAGTGTGGCGCCGAAGAGCACGCATGGTCTGCACGAAGGAGACGCCGCGGGCGCGATGCCCCTCGCGAGAGCAAAGTCGCATGCTTCAGGCGGCTGTGCGGCGTTAACGCGAGTTTTGCTGCCGAGACGGGGTCAGCGCGGCCCTTGAGATTTTGAGAGAGCTTGTCGAAGAAGAGGGGCATACCTCCTGGGACGAGAAGCCCTGCGCGCTCTGTCGAGCGACTCGATGCGCAGGAACGAATCGTCCGGGCAGTCCCGCTCAGCGCTTGAGGCCCTCTTTTCCACCCTTGGCAAACCAGCCGAGTGGCCAGTGCTCTGTGTCGGAAACAGAGACTTTCTTGACGCCGGGAGAGCCGTACGTCTCAAGCATCTTCTCGCCACGGCGCAAGAGGTGCTCGATGGCGCCGACGTCCTTGCGCTTGAGACCGCCGCCAAGAGTTGGGTGGCGGAACTGATGCGACACAAAGGCGAACCAGGCGGTGCGCGACTCCTGCGTGCAAGAGAGTCGGGTGAGCCGAGCGTGTGGGCGGGGAGAGACGGGAGGGGAAGACGGACGAGGGGTTTCGAGGCGACGAGGCGGAGGGAGCGCTTGTAGAGGCTGAAGACCTGGCGCTGGAGACCCGTCACACGCTTCGGTGCCATCCCTGCGCGCAGCTCTGGGCTCTGCTGCGAGAGAGCGAGCGCCGACTCGAGCAGAGCGCGCTGGCCGAACGAACGGACGACCGCTCCCCCCTCTCCCCCTCACCTCCGCACCTCGAGAGAAACCATGGTGCGCAGCGATCGCTTTACAGCTCGTCATCAGCGTCACGCTACCCGCCTGCGCTTCGACCACTCTGCGAAGCTCCTTCCTCGACCTGCTCGTCCCCCTCCCACCGCGTCATCAAACCCCGCCCTGCGCGCCCGCGCACAGATCGATAGTGGTCCGGCGCTGGCGCAGGCGGTTGCCGAGCAGGAATGGGGGCCGCTCGAGCTTGCCCAGTCGTTCGGAGGGGCGGGAGACCGAGGAGTGGGCCCGCGCAGCGTGTCGGGCGGGGGCTGGCCCGGACGAGACGACACCATAGGGCTTGCTCGGCAGCGGTTCACCATGCAGGCCATCTCTCAACGTGTTTTTGTCGTACCGTGCGCCCGCCGGCTCTGCACGAGGGACGCGTCGATGGACGCGCGAAGGGGCCGGAGCGGCGGGGCGATGCAGCTCACTGAACGAGATAGTACGTGCTGACTTCGCTTGAGCACGCGCACGACAGTCGTCCGGTGTCGCTGTCCACCCGGCCTGCCTCGAGACCTACCAGTCGCTTAAGCTTGGCAAGAGTGCGTTCCCTCTTCCTCTCCCTCCCCCTCCTGGTTGCGCTGACCCCGCTTCCTCGCCCTCATCAGAGCTGAAGTTCATCGTCTTCAAGCTCTCGGACGACAACAAGGAAATTGTTGTCGACAGCTCGTCCGAGTCGGCCTCGTACGACGACTTCATCTCGGCCCTCCCGCCCAACTCGCCCCGCTACGCCGTGTACGACTTTGAGTACGAGAAGGGCGAGGGCAAGCGGAACAAGCTCTGCTTCTACGCGTGGTGCGCTCGGCCGTTTCCACTTTCCGCGAATATGCGGGCTAAGTTCGCCGTCTGCGTGCAGGTCTCCGGACGAGGCGAAGATCAAGGACAAGATGCTGTACGCCTCGTCGAAGGACGCGCTCCGCCGTTCGCTCGTCGGCATTGCGTCCGAGATCCAGGGCACCGACTTCTCGGAGGTTGCGTACGAGGAGGGTGTGTCTTTTTGGTGCTTCTCCTTGTCTGGCACTCGCGCTAACCGCTTGCATCTTGCAGTCCTTGACAAGGTCACCCGCATGTCGTCCTAAAGAGCAGTACTGTAACCTTTCTGTCGTCCCTTCTTTACCCACCGTTTGGCCCCGTTCATCACCCATGGAAACTTGGTCGTCTTGCTGATTCTGGAGAGCGAGCTGAGATAATCCTGCAGCAGGCTCTGGTTTCTCAATTCCTTGCCTCCCCTCCGTGTGTGAGCGCCTTCCGTGCGTGAACACGGCTGGCGGCTCTGTGACTTAGCTTGGTGAGGCTTTTTCGACCGCTGAGGGTAAGGGCTAAGATCGCTCCTCCTTCTTCCTCGTTTGCTTGCTAGCTCCACATGCATACTGGCTGCCCCAAGACACCTGTCTACTGATGTTATAGATGCATGTCCTGAATGTTCTCCTGCTCGGAATGCTTGCTCACGATTAACTGTGTGAAACGGGCAAGAGGGGAAGACAGCTCCCACCGGCAGGTTCTGTGACTAAACTGAGGCTGTGGCAACGATCTTGCAGGTGCCGAACAGATGCAGTGATCAGAGGGAGATCGAGGTTTGCAGACGGAGCTTGCGGAGTAGGCGCACATGTTCAGACGGAGTGATGGACTACATAGAATGCCCCTGTCCCTGAGCGAGACGACCAGACTGCCCCGACTGCGGAAAACGGACCAGACTGCCCACGGGCAAATCTCCCCNNCCCCCCCCCCCCCCCCCCCCCGCCATCGCAAAACAGGTGTTACGGGCAACGCGTCCGCTGCTTCTCCCTCCTCTCCTGCTTCCTCTCCTCCATCATGTTCATCCTCCCAACTAAAGGGGATTGCTATGAGCTCATGAAGAAGCCGCAAACTGCTTCAATAACCTTGCCGCGTACACGTACATTGATCACTGCTTCAGCCGCCCCCTGCAGAAGTCGCAACCTGGTCCCGTCAAACGACTCGCATCCTCTGAAGGTGGGTACAGATTCCCTTCTTCTGCCTTTGTGTCGGAATTCTCCGTAGACGCATTGCATGCTCTGGAACGGAGGTTGGGGCCATGGTTCTTTGTGCGACGTGGCGAGACGCGAGCCCGTCCTCATCTACGCGACAGTGCTTTGAGCGGCGTCCTGTAGCTCGATGTCAGGTGAGCTGCAGCTTCTCCTACTTGCTCAGTGCGCTCAGGCTGATTGTAATTTGCTGTCAGCCGAGCCGTGCGCACACATATCCACCCACCATCCATCCCCTTCTTCTCCTTTGCTTGCGGCCTTTCGTTACCTCGTTCCGCACCAGTTTTGTTCTCCCGTCGCAATCCGTTTTCTCGTATCTCTCCCTCCTGGATATACCCGGTTGGAACTTGAGTGCGCCGTTCCAGCTACCTCAGGCCGCAGGAGAGTCTGGACCGCAGGGGAACAGCCGCATTACAAGGTCAAGTTGCGGCAACGGCCAAAAAAAGAATGAC
>JAPZQE010000165.1:0-11682 GCA_028828645.1 Rhodotorula sp. PL61-2
TTCTCGATGCCCTTCTGTGACTCCCATCGTTGTGGTTGTGCACTCGCCGGGTGCCTCCGGGCGCCGGGTCGAGGACTCGTCCGTTGCCTTCTGCACCGCCTCCGTCCCGTTCGTTTCTTTCCCTTAGCCAGTTCTCTCAACCCGTCTCGACTCTGCCGCAGGTCCGTAGTTCCGTGTCTAGGATGCACTAGCCAGTTCTCTCAACCCGTCTCGACTCTGCCGCAGACTCCCGCAAGATCTGTAACCAGACTCCGACGACTTCACCTACGTGTTTCCCCCCCCGCATCGTCGTCAACAGATTTGCAGTCAGATCTGCTCGGATCCTCGCCTGGACTCTGCGCCGACCTTGCTACGAGCTACGTCGTCTTTGAGAACCGCTCCGGATCGCCCGCGTGCCATCGTCATCTCATTCCGTCGAGATTTCCTCCGCACCCCGGCCATCCGACTTGAGGGACCCCGGCTCTTCGCTCCGCGAACAGCTTATCGGCCCTCGCCCGACCCACGGACTTTTTCCACGAGGTACCGCTTCACAGCGCACCCCGTCGCCGCACCCATTCGCCCTCGTAAACCCGTCGCTCATCCCGCTCCCGCCTTCACCGCCTCCCGACCTTCCTCCCGTCATGTCGCTTCTGTCCACTAACGACAACCCGACCTTCCACTACCTCCGGACCGTCACTTGCCTGAACTCCGCTGGCGATGACTGGAGGGGGTGGAAGACGAGGATGAAGGCCGCCTTCCGCGGCGCGGGAGTCTACGAGATCGTCGTTGACGGCCAGGCTCAGCCGGCCGCCGGCACCGACGACGAGACTAGGGCCACTCGTGCGACCTGGGACAACAACGCGCAGCGCGCCTACCTCTTCATCTCGACTATCATTGAGGATGACCTCTTAGAGGCCATCGAGGGCTTCCGAGGGCTTCAGCGCGCGCCAGTCCTGGGAGTACCTCTGCCACCGCTTCGACGTCTCGTCCGGCGACACCCTCGACGCCGTCATCTCGGCGATCCAGAAGGTTCGCTGCACCGGCGCGAACAGGGTTGGCGAGTTCCTCGATACCCACGAGAAGCTATACGCCCGCTGCAAGTCAATCGGCTCTGTCTTCGTTCGCGATGTCGCTCCTACCATGTCCGACTCCGAGCAGACGGCGATCACCCAGTGCCATCGTGTTTACTGCAACTGGGTCATCGACGGTCTCCCGTCGACGGTCGAATGCAAGGCGTGGCAGACGGCGTATCGCCAGGCGCACCCGGTCCTCATCCCTCGCACTCTCCTCGACGCCATTCGTGCCGAGGAGAACCGTGTCAAGGCGACAACGACCGGTGCCGAAGCTATCCTCGGTAAGAACGGCAACGGCAAGACCGACAAGTCGACCGCAGCCGCCTCCTCGGCGGCCTCGCACGACTCGTCCAAACCGTCGTCGTCGTCGACCAAGCAGCGTAAGAGCACCCGCAAGCGCTGCCCGAACTGCCAGACCGTTGCGCCCGACCACGACCCCGACGCTTGCCCGTCTGGGTCGTCGTCCGGCTCCTCGTCGAAGGCCAAGTCCGACAAGTTGCCGCAGTCCGGATCGTCCGCTCCCTCCAAGGGTAAACCTAGGCCCAAGGAGAAGACGGCCATCACCTACACCGCCGCGACCGTCCCCAACCTCTCCTCAAGCCCCTCGTCCACCTCGTCCTCGTACTTCTTCCTCGATTTGTGCGCCACTTCCCACGTCGTCCGCGAGCGCGACTCGTTCTCGAACTATCGCGAGAAGGGGACCCAGATTTCTACTATCCTCAGTTCGCTGCACGCGTCTGGCATCGGCAACGTCGACATCGAGGTCGAGGTCGGCAAGGGCAAGAAGCAGACCGTTACCCTCCGGGACGCGCTCCACGTGCCAACGTCCGCCTTCAACCTCGTCTCTCTTACGAGGTTCCAGAAGGCCGGCTTCCGCACGACGTTCTTCACCAATGGTGGTTTCCTCACCTCGGCTGAGGACGATTCGCGCGTTCTTCGCGGTCAGCTTGAGGACAACGGGCTTCCCCGTGTTAACGTCGTCGACCCGTCCAAGTGGGTCCTCGCCGCCGCCGCCAGCTCTTCCAAGATCTCGGCCGTCGCGAAGGACCACCGCCAGTTCGGCCACCCGGGAAAAGGCGCTCATCGCGACCTTCTTCGTCAGGGCGCCGTCAGTGGCTACTCGATCAAGGACCTCGATGCGTTCTACGCCACGCCGTGCCGGTTCTGCCTCTCCGGTAAGATGGTCTCCAAGTCGTTCCCCATCGCCAACGAGCGCGCCGAGCTTCCTGGCCAAGCCATGGGCGCCGATCTCGCCGGTCCTTTCCGCTTCACCTTGTTCGGAGGAGCGGTCCACTTCCTCGTCGTTTGCGACCAGGCGTCGGGATGGATCGACGGTGAGCCGCTCGAGGCCAAGAGCGACGCCGCAAAGGCGTTCGAGACCGTCCTCACTCGCATGAAGGCCCGCTTTGTCTCGTCGACCGCCGGCATCTCGCCCGCGCTCACGCTTACGACGGACCAGGGCAGCGAGTTCATAGGCGGCGAGCTCCAGGAGATCTTCCGCCGCGAGGGCATCAACCATTGCACCTCTGTCGCGTACACGCCGCAGCAGAACGGTCTCGCCGAGCGCGCAGTCAGGACGGTCAAGACTGTCGTCACGACCCTCCTTGCCGAAGGTAACCTCACGACCCGTTACTGGGCCGAAGCCTTCTACTTCGCTCTCGTCGTCATCAACGCCTCCCTTACGCTCCGAACAACGGGCAGACGCCGTACCACTTCTTGTTCAATCAGCACGACAAGCAGTACGCGACGCTCCCTATCTTCGGTCAGAAGATCTGGGTTAAGGAGGAGCGCACAAAGACATTTGAGCCGAAGGCGTTCGAGGCCATCTTCCTCGGCACTGGCGAGCACCGCGGCATCAAGGCCTTCCGCTACCAGCGTATCGGCGCGCACCTCGGCGGCGACATGGGCTTCTCGCGTACGATCACGACGGACGAGCACAAGGACGTCTCGCGCGCGGCGGCGCCCGAGGATTTCGCTTGGGGCGACGAACAACAGGAGGAGGACGCTCCGGCTGAGGCTGCGCCTGAACCGGCTGCCGCCCCGCCCGCGCGTCTCCCCAAGAGGGAGCATAAGTTCACGCTCGAGATCCCTCGCTATACCGGCGAGGCTCGAAAGGAACGCGGTATGACCTTCCTCTCTTCCGAGTCTTCCGCGTCCGGTGCTATTGCCCTTCTCGCCAACTCAACGGCCTCCGGTCAGCCCGCGCAGTTGATGATCCCTGACGAGGACGAAATCGTTCTCTCCTCGTCGGGCGAGATCATCCTCACCGCCGGTACGCCCGAGACTACCGTCAACTTCGCAGGTCGTCCCCTTCCTACGTCTTTCAAGACGTCCGATCTTGTCGCAGGTCCGCTCGGTCCCATCTGGCGCAAGTCGATGGACGCCGAATGGCACGGCTACGTCCAGCGCGGCGTTGTCGGTGACCTCGTTCCGCCCCGCGCCGGCATGAAGATCCTCGGCACGCGCTGGGCGCACTCGGTCAAGCTCGACGACAAGAATCAGGGCCGTCTCAAGTCCCGCCTCGTCGTCCAAGGCGTCAAGACGATCCCGTTCCTCGCGCCCGACGTCGCCGGTCTGACGTATACCCCGCTTCCGCGCTGGGACGTCGTCTCCATCTTCTTCGTCCTCGCCACTCGCCTCCGCCTCCTGATCTGGGTGACTGACTTCACCCAGGCCTATCTCCACGCCGACTTCCCGAACAACGCTCCCGAGCTGTATATCAAGCAGCCGCCGTGCCTCGAGGTTCCCGGCAAGGACGGGTACGTGTATCGTCTCACGCGCCCCTCCTACGGGCTCCCGCAGGCCGGCCGCTACTTCCACCTCCACACGAAGGGGAAGTTCGAGGAGATCAACCTCGTCGTCGTCTTGGAGCAGGCCACCTTCTATATCGGGCTTCGCGGCGCAAAGTTTGTCCTCTTTGTTCTCTACATCGATGACGGGGCTATCGCCGGCGAAAAGACGTTCGTCGAGGAGATCATTGGCGACATCAAGGTCGACTTCGACATTGACTTTGGGGCACGATCGACGGTCGCACGTTCCTCGGCAGAAACATTTCGCACGACGTTGAGTCTCACGAGCTCATCGTTTCTGTGCGCGGCCAGATCGTCAAGGCGCTTACAGCTCACGGGTATGACAACCCGAAACCGCTGCACCTCCCGATGGCGCCCGGCTCGCACTTCGAGTCTCACGCCGGTTCGCCCGTCCGCCCGAAGGAGTACCTCTCCGCCGTTGGTTTGCTCCAGTTCATCGCCTCTACCCGCCCCGACATCCAGTTTGCCGTCGGCGTAGCCGCCCGCTTCAGCTCGAACCCGAGCGACGAGCACTGGCGCCTCGTCGACCGCATCTTCTCGTACCTCTCGGTTACAAAGGATGTCGGTGTGAGCCTCGGCGTCGACCGCAGCGACGGCAGCGGCCTCCTTGCTTGGGCCGACGCGGACCACGCCGGCTGCACGGACACTCGTCGTAGCACCACCGGCGTCATCATCACCCTTGACGGCTCCACGATTCTCACCATCTCGCGCCGCCAGACTACGGTCACGACCTTGACGTCACCTCTGAGCTTGCTGCAATCAGCACCGCCCTCCAGCAGCTCGTGTGGTTCTCGACCGTCCTCTCCTCCCTTCCTATCGGCAGCAAGACCACCATTGCAATTCAGTCCGACAACAAGTCCGCCGTCGACGCGCTCAACGACCCGACTTACGTCGAGCAGCGCAAGCACCATGATGTGCAGCTCCGCTACATTCGTGAGCACCTCGACTTGGGCTTCTGCAACCTCGTCTGGGTCCGCGGGGAGGAGAACCCCGCCGACCTTCTTGCGAAGCCGCTCGGTGCTTGCGAGGCTAAGCGCCACGCTGAGTCAATCGGACTCGTCGGCTACCCGACCGCTGTACGCGGCGGGTGGGGGTCGTGTTGCGGAAGAGGGAGTTGGGAGGAGCTGCTTGAGGAGGAGACGCGGAGATGGTCTCGTTCGCGGCGCTTTGCGCTCGCTGGTCTGTTCTCGTTCTCGATGCCCTTCTGTGACTCCCATCGTTGTGGTTGTGCACTCGCCGGGTGCCTCCGGGCGCCGGGTCGAGGACTCGTCCGTTGCCTTCTGCACCGCCTCCGTCCCGTTCGTCTCTTTCCCTTAGCCAGTTCTCTCAACCTGTCTCGACTCTGCCGCAGACTCCTGCGAGATCCGTAACCAGACCCCGACAACTTCGCCTTTGTGTTTCCCCCCCCCCCCCTCGCGTCGTCGTCAACAAAACGGAAACCAGCTTTGCGCCACAGTCGGGCTCGGGAGAACCACAGTCTGGTCGCGCGTCACCTTTGCCTCCGACGGACACTTGCGCCGAAATTCACATCCATCTTTGAGGACGCTGCCGGTTCACAGTGACAGGCATGCTAAGCATGCTGCGTTGCAGAGATCCCCACTCCACGCCGGGGTGTGCCGGAGTGACACACCAAGCACGTCTTTGGCTTGGGCAAAATCCCGGACGCTTTCTCCCGGAGGAAACAAGTGATGGTCGTGCACTCGGTGTCCTGTGCCACCAGAGTACGTCCTGACGCATCGTGGCTGAAAGTTACCGTTTACCGCCTGCCATGTCCTATGTGCAAAAGCTCTAGTGAAGAACGGCGTATTGGCCAACATAGGTGAGCCGGAACTACAGAATGTTTGCAGGGCCGCNTCTTTGGCTTGGGCAAAATCCCGGACGCTTTCTCCCGGAGGAAACAAATGATGGTCGTGCACTCGGTGTCCTGTGCCACCAGAGTACGTCCTGACGCATCGTGGCTGAAAGTTACCGTTTACCGCCTGCCATGTTCTATGTGCAAAAGCTCTAGTGAAGAACGGCGTATTGGCCAACATAGGTGAGCCGGAACTACAGAATGTTTGCAGGGCCGCGATTTGAACGCTTCTAACGGCACTCCGGCGGTGGTACCTAGCGCGGGGCTCTGGAATCGGATTGCGGTGAGTGGGCGCTGTGCAAGCAGTCCTGTCTGCCTGCTAGAGGAGCGTGANTGATGGTCGTGCACTCGGTGTCCTGTGCCACCAGAGTACGTCCTGACGCATCGTGGCTGAAAGTTACCGTTTACCGCCTGCCATGTCCTATGTGCAAAAGCTCTAGTGAAGAACGGCTTATTGGCCAACATAGATGAGCCGGAACTACAGAATGTTTGCAGGGCCGCAATTTGAACGCTACTAACAGCACTCCGGCGGTGGTACCTAGCGCGGGGCTCTAGAATCAGATTGCGGTGAGTGGGTGCTGTGCAAGCAGTCCTGTCTGCCTGCTAGAGGAGCGTGACCGCTTGGACGGCGGGGAGGGGGAGAAAGCCAATACGCAGTCGGCATAAGCATTCGAGAAGATACTGCGAATACGCGGAACGTCCAGGAAAGGGAGGGAAAAGGTCCTCGGAACTTTCGTACACCAAACGTGTTCTGCTGTTCGACATTTTGGCTATGGTAAATCACCTTGTACTGTCCGAGTGTAGAGACTGTCGAGAAGTTTCTCAATTCTCAGTTCACAGCGATTCCAAGCAGATACATCCTACCAAGCCACTCGTCATTCGCCGCCTTCGCTCGTGCTCCATTGCCTGCTCTGGCACCGCCTTCAGCGTAATCCAACCAGCCGAGCGCAGCCCGCTAGTGAAGCACCACACTTGGAGTAAACCAGGACGAGGCGCAACGTGGCAGAGCGAGTGTAGCGTGACATCGCGGTATTGCCACGCGGCAACAGAGGGCTCGGTAGTGATTGGAAGGAATGGTTGACAGCACAAAGGGCTGAAGACAAACGATCACAGCCGTGGCCACCGGCGTGCCGTGCGTCCACGGCCGCAAACCGGACAAGCCACTCGACCGATCTGACACGTCCGCAAGCGGCGTCGGATTGGCCACGTCACCTTCTCGGTAGAACGCCTTGAAACGCCCCCTGTCGTCAACTACCACGCGCCACATGCCGGCCACACGCGCGAGGAACGGCCGTTTCACGTCTGTGCGCGTTGGCGCGCTGCCGCCAGAGCAGCAACGTCTCGCGCATTCCGGTCCTGTCCGGCGTCGGGATCGAAGCCTGCCTCGACAACATGGGCGGTTCAGCCGTGCAGCGGCGCAGGAGCACGACACAGGAACAAAACCGCTCGACCCCACGGCGAACGACACCATCATCCTACATCTAGCAGTCGACTTGAGCCGGTTGTTGGCTTCGACGCGGATTCCACCAGACGCATTCTGCCTCCTGGCCGACTTGCTCGACTTCATCCCCTTGCACGCAAACGGGTTACCCGGGCCAGACGTGCAGCGTATGGGCCACCTCTTTAAAGGTGACCGCGTGGCCGACGCAGCTTACCTCAAGTACTCGGCCGCGCAACACTTGCCCTACCAGAGGTTCTTCGCTGGCGGGCTTACGGGGCGCAAGCGTGTAAACAAGGCCCGAGATGCCATCGCTGCTTTCAGGAAGGTGCGCCGCTCTTTGCGTGCCACCTCTTGATTCCGTTTGCTGTGAAGACTGACACAACCCTGTAGATCGTGAACAAGCCCCGTTCGCGCAGGGCCGTTCGCGAACATCCATCCATACAACACAGCTGGGAACATGTTGCCCAGTATGCGGCACTCCAGAGAAGTCTTATACTTCCTTGCATGACTTGACGACTGCTACCGCAGATTGCCCTATTACGACACGGTCTTGGAGGTGGTCATGGACGAGCATCCTTGCACCGTCCGTGTCATACTGCATGTTGAGTCCAAGCTGTTCCTGCAGGTCCTTCCCCCGTGGGTTGCTTGGCTAGTTTTTGAGGGTTCTGTTGCTTCACCTGGCCTTTTCCTCTCAATTTTGCTGCCTTGTCCGTCTCTTGACTCGGTGTCGACATCCCTACAACCTGAAATTTGTGCTGTAGGCGGCGTTCCCAGGTGGCAAAACCTTGCAGACTCCTCGAAACCCGTTACGTTGGCTCTTCTGATCATGCTTTCTGGGCCTCTTCCTGCTCTTCTTTACTTCCTTTGACGGCCTGGCTGTATCGAAACAGTCGAAACGCAGATCTAATGGGTGAATAAGCGGGAGAAACCACACCTTCGCCTCCTCCTTTCTCTGTTTCTGCCTCTTCCTTCTGTCATTTTCTGGCCAAACACACATTGAGGAAGGCTTTTCCTGCACGTAAGGTGGCCTATTTATGTTTGATGAGGGAAAGTTAGTGGTAGTGGCCTGCATGTGCAGGCACTCTTGGTAGCCTGTCACTTCCTCTCGCGCTGTCAGGGCTTCGTTTCCATGTTCCTCGGCCGTTCGTGCCTGCACATGCAGGTACTTTTTCTGCGTGACCTCTTTCTGGGTAGAACGAAGGTGTACGGGATGCCCCGCTTGTGAAAAAAAGCGGGAGAAACGGTCCTTTCTCCTCCTTGTTTAGCTGCTTCCGCCTTCTCTTGGCCACATTTCCCGGCCGGACATACATAAAGTGGGGTTCTTCCTCCATGTACCTTGCCGTAATCCTGTACAGGTACAGGAAGATTAGTGGTAGTGCCTGCATGTGCAGGCACCCTTGGCAGCCTGTCACTTCCGCTCCCTCTGTCGGGCCTTCTTTTCCGTGTTCTTCCGCCGATTGTGCCTGCACATGCAGGTGCTTTCACTGAGTGGCCTCTGCCTGGGTGAGCCAAAGGGGTACGGGATGCCTTGATCGTGAAAAAAAGCGGGAGAAACGGTCCTTTCTCCTCCCCGTTTCGCTGCTCTGCCTTCTCCTGGCGTCATTTTCCGGCCGGACCCACATCAAGGGAGGCCTTTCCTCCATTTCAGGTGGCCTATTGCTGTTTGCTGAGGGAAAATCCGTGGTAGTGCCTGCATGTGCAGACACCCTTGGCAGCCTGTCACTTTCTCTCGCGCCGTCGGGGCTTCTTTTCATTGCTCTCTCGCCCTTGGTGCCTGCACGTGCAGGTACTCTTGCTGAGTGGCCTCTGCTTGGGAGTATCAAAGCTGTATAACCCGCCTCGGGTGGGTGAAAATGCGCGAGAAACTCACCCTTCTCCTCCTTGCTTCGCTGCTTCCCTCCCTCTGACTACCATTATGCCTGCCCTGCAACCCCCCTAACCCTAACCCTAACCTAACTTTCGCTGCCTTGTTTGGCTATATAATCAGGTGCCGGATCGTGTTGTGCGAGATGCTCGTGGGTGGTACTGAAGCCCTTGCGGGCGCTGGTGCGCACCGTGAATGCGGCGGTCCACGGCGTAGACATGTCGGTGAACACAACGCGGAGCTTCACTCCAAGCGTCAAATCGTCCAGGAAGTGGGCAGAGCGCAGGTAGGCGGCCGTGGCGGTCGCTACGACCTTGCGCTCCGCCTCGGACTGCTGCGACCAGGCCGACGGGGCAGCGGTGGAGGCGGCGGGGGGCGGCGCAGATGCCGCATCAGCGGCGGGGGTGCTGTGGGCGGCCTGGAGTGAACCCGGGGGGGGGGGGTCCTCCTGGGCCGCAGGGGGTCTCGTAGAGCTCGTAGCAGCTGTGCACACGACGTCCTGCCTGTCCTCCGAGCCGGATTACTGAGCTGGCCCCGCAGCTTGCGCAACAAGTCCAGTACAAGCCTGACGCATGAGTCTGACACCGAAAATATCGCCATGCTCGCAAAGCTGACCACAGCCACGCCTGTAAGGCGAGAAACTACCGAGTAACGTAGCCGCGACAACACCGAGTTTCCGCTGTGAAGTGGCCCATGGCTCGAATACTGCCCTATTGCCATTCTGCGTGGAGTTAAAGTCAGTGTTAGCTTACACTTGACTCGGCTGCAAAGCCAAGCTGCCTCACCAGGGTTCTACGTCGACTGCTCACGTCGAGCAACCACGCGTCTGTAAACCGCGTCGTCAAGCCGTATTTCCAACAAGCTGTTCGCGCGATCCGGCGTGACAGGTTAGATGTGCAATAGGTACAAACAAGTGGAAGCAGCGCACTCGATCTGCCGGTCGACGGCCTGAAGTGCCGCCGAACATTCCGACTTAGCATTGGCAAGGTCTGCTGCGAGGCGTTTGAGGCCTCTTTGCTGGTTCAGCAGCACTGATAGCTGAGCTTGCTGCTCTTCAACAGCCTTATTTGCTGCTTCCATCGAGTTCGAGATCGGCACAGATTGAGCGTTACGTTCTGAGGCGGACAACCTTAGTCGAGCTCAGACCGGAGCTCGCGTTCCGACAAAGCTTGTATCGTCACACTCAGAGGCGTAATTCACGGTTGGGCAGGACGTCACGCTCAGGATGTGATTTACGGTTTTCTATTCGGTGAGGTGACTCACGGTTATCCACCTGGTAAGGGGATGGGGTCACTGGCCTCACCGGGCGGTCACGCTGCTGGCTACTCGTGACGGATGCGAACTGCCCTTCCGCACTCGCGTCTTCAGAACCTGGCTGAAGTATAGCATGCTTGATTCTTGTAGATCTCGGTGCTGGCGTTACAATGTGTCGACTCGGCTCACGCTCACAACAGGGACCAAATTCAACACACCCTCGCCAAACTGCCGAGTCAACAGCCAGAACTTCTTCGCCCTAAGCAGTCGTTTTGGAAGGGCACCGACGATGTCCCCGCTTGTGCCGTCACTGGTCAGGCGAGCAAAGGCGTGGGCTTGCTGCTGACGCCCAAGCCAGGAGTCGTCCTGCCACCCTGCATGACAGACGGGTAAGCTTGCGGCACACCTCGAGCGCGTCGAGGAACGGCTTGATCCGCCAAACACCTGATGGCTCACCTGCTGGCAAAAGGTGTGCCAGGCAAGGCTTAGATTGTAGTACGACCAGTTGATCGACCTTGACAGGCCGTGCTGAACTTGTTCGCATCGGTCGATAACCGCCATGCAGCGCTGCAGCCAGAGTACGGGACTGACGTCGCTAGGCCTTTCCACTCGCGCGGCGGGCAGGGCAACGGATGCGAGTGCCGAGCCGGGCCAAGCGTACCCGACTGAACAGGTTCATCGGTGTGTGCCGCGGCTACTTGCTCGCCCACGGCAAGGAGGAACGCGCGTGATCCGGCATTCCTGCTCGAGTCGTGCTTCGGCGTGACGGCGGGCGTGTCCGCTGCATGCAGAACAACCTGTGAGAGTCAAGAGCTGTGAGTTCACATCGTGTGATCCGCATGCGTGCAACATACCTCATACTCTTTTTGATCAAGGGACAGGAGGAGGTCAGGCGCATACTCCCTGCTTGTCATCGAGCAATGTTCGAAAGCGGTGATGAGGGCGAGATAGAGCGCCCCGGCCTTCTCGATTGGATCGAGTCCATGCGAGGGCCCGGCTGATCGCAAGTAGTGCACAAACTGTGCAACCAGCGCGGGCAGGTTGAACTCCTCGTCTGTCGCACGGTTCAGACAAGGGCGTACGACGGGATAAGGCGGCGGCATTCGCTTCAAGCGTCAACTGACAACGCGAGGGCGTAGCGACGGTGGACTGCACCAACGGAAGGAAAGGATCGAACTCACAAGCAGCAGGTCCGAGTCGTTGGGGCATCGTAACCTCGTCCGGCCTACGACCATGTCCATGCCGCATCCGCATCATGTCGCGTCGGATCGTCATCCATGTCGCACATGTCCGGCCCTGCTGTGTCTTACACTGGCTGCCTCCTTACCAGCGTCGCTCCCTCGTCAGATCAACTCGGGGCATCCTGGTCTCGTCAGAAGCCCGCAAGATACCTTGTTGTGGCCCCGAAA